>WOVY01009999.1:0-579673 GCA_013436015.1 Rhipicephalus annulatus | reverse complement strand
CACTTAGCACCAGTAAAGTATCATTGTTACACCCACCGGCGATCCTTTTCCCGACCATCTTTGTTCTACTGTGCTAAATGATACATTCATTAGGTCGTTTTCTTCATCTAATTTGCCTAACGTCCTAAGCTTCAGTCGTACAATCATTTTGCGATGGATCCCATCACGTTTGACTCGCATGGCATCATCACGATTATAGACAACCTGAAACTAACGTCTTCTCACGGTATTGATGGAAATAATAGTAAATTTTTTAAAGAATATCAAAGAATACAGTTTCATCATCCTTAAATGCATATTTTCACAATCGTATATGATGATGTACTACCTGAAGACTGGAGAACGGCTGCGATTATTCCAGTACATAAAGGCGGTGATAGACATAGTCCATCTAACTATCGTCCTATATCTCTCGCATGTGTACCATGCAAAATAATGAAACATATAATATTTTCTCATCTTGTTAATTTTTTAGAGGATAATAGCTTTTTCTCTTCAAATCAGCATGGCTTTCGAAAGATGTTTTTCTTGTAATACTCAACTAGTTTCTTTTAATAATGATTTGCATTTATCTTTGGACTCTGCTTCTTTAACTGACTGTATATTTCTTGACTTTGCTAAAGCGTTTGGTAAAGTTAACCATTCCCTGCTCTTACATAAACTAAGTGTTCTAAAAATTGACCAAGCAGTTTTTAACTGGATTCGTGCATTCCTTTCTTCTCGTGTTCAATTTGTCAGCACTAACGATGTTAATTCTTCCACTGCACCGGTTGATTCTGGGGTTCCTCAAGGATCAGTACTTGGCCCCCTGCTATTCCTAATCTATATAAATGACTTACCTTCTCTACTTTACTTCCAATATTTGTTTGTTCGCTGACGACTGTGTGATTTACCGTAAAATATCTAATGACAATGATATTCATTCTCTGCAGGCTGATCTCAATAACATACTTCATTGGTGTCACATTTGAAAATGGAACTAACATTCAAAAATGCAAGTCTATGAGGATTTCTCGTCGAGTACAAATTGTCCAACTTACTTTCTTCACAGTCACCCCCTTGAAAACTGTAACATCTTTACCGGTACCTCGGTGTCCACATAACTACACTTTGTCCTGGAAATTACATACAGAACATATAGCGTCCAAAGCTAATAAACACTGGGTTACCTTCGAAGAAACTTCTTTCTTGCTCCATCATCAGTAAAGTTATTACTATATACCACATACGTCCGTCCTCAAATGGGAGTACGCTTCATCTGTTTGGGACTCCGGTCAGGTAACATTATCACACATGTTGGAATCCATTCAAAATCGTGCAGCTCGTTCATTTTGGCCACTACCATCGTTCAGCTAGTGTCACTCAAATGAAGGCATCTCTAAACCTCATCCCACTAGTTACCCGCCGAAATCGCACTCCGCATTTGTCTATTTCATAAAATATTCTATCATAATCCGAAACTCCGTTCCCGTTTAATCCAAGCTGCTCCCTTCAATTTTCTTCGCCGTAATCACCCACAAAAAGTCACAGTCTCCCATTGCAACACAGTAACATATGCCCAATCATATCTCCCAAGAACTTGTAATGAATGGAATTCCCTGCCTGCATCAATAACAAGCATCAATGAACCCATTCAATTTAAGAATGTCCTTAAAAGATTGATTACCTAATTATCCCCTGTATGTTTGTTGAACAGTTTATTTGTATTGCTTTGTGTCTTCACCATGTAATAAAAATAAAATTAGTGTTATCATTTGCTTTATTATGATGTGAGTTGTTAGGAGTAATAATCTTTGTACCCCAATTAGTGACAACATTTTTATGCCATTTGCTTTGTATTCCTTGTTTTTTTTCATTGTTGAGCATGCCCTTTCCCTCTGAATGTACTGTGTACCTTGAGGGTAAAATAAATAAATAAAATAAATAAATTTTTCTTCATGTGTGTGTGTATTTTTGCTCTATGCTGCGACATTTTTTTTCTTTGTGCTCTGTCAGCTCAGGAGTGTGCAAAGATGCAACGAGTACTTTGTAGGCCAATGCAACTTCAGCGAGTCGCCTGGATTTCCACGAGCAATGCACGAAGCGGTCCCGCGCACAAGGGTGCAGCAGCGAACAGCACGCATTTGGTACACTTGCAGTACGCTTACGAGAGCGGTAACAGCGCTAGACTCCTAAGCCACATGTACGGCCGAGGAGGCAGGTCACAACCTACCTACATTCTTTAAGATTTTTGTTGCTGGCAGATTTGTTGCGATGATGTGCCGGCACGTTTGTCAACAGCCGTCACTACGCTCCTGTGCATTTCCATGCAGCCATCATAGCGCTTGAGCCAAGCTTGCAGTAATTACTGCATGTTCTACAGCTGATGCACTTATCGTAAAGGCTCAAATTTGGAAGTTGGTTGCAGTAACATATGCGACCAAATATTTGAAAAGATCGAAAATTCAAGTTACTTGAAGTATTCCAAACCTTCGAATATTTGCACACCTCTCAAATTTAATGAATTTCAATACACAATTGTATTCAACAAGGGAATATAAATTTTCATCCAACCTCTGAAGCTTTTTCGAGAAGGCTGCTAAGGTCGGTAACAATAAATAAAATCTGTGACCTGGCAGTAAAAGAAATATGATATCAATGTTCTCTTTACTATCTCTTGATGCATCTGAAGCAGACAGGTGTGACTAGAAAAGCTTACCGCCCATGTAAGCTGGCAGTGGATGGATACGATAATATATTTATTGCAGTTTCTTCTTCTAAATTTCATTTAATTTTATAAACGGTTACTTTATAGACAGAAGCACTGCGATTAATAAGATCTGCCGCGGTGGTCGAGTGGTTGTGGTGCTGTAGTGCGAACCCTGAGGTCGTGGGACACAATTACACTTTTTGGTTACCGTAAAAAGCGCAATATAGGTCACATTTTTTTTCAAGAAAACGCAATGAAAAGTCAACCCTCGTTTTATATACCAGTCATTTGCAGAACAAAATGTGAAAGTCTCGCAACAATGGGCAGCTGAAGTCAAAAGCCTCCATTGCCATCGTGAGCATCAGCATAGGCGCCGTTAGGCAAAGCTAGGCTAGGTCTACAGTGTTCTAGCAATGCCATATTGCCTCGGTTATCTGCTGTCAGTCTGCTGTTTTCTTTTTTCTAGTATTTCCTTCAGAAGTGAGTGGTAGTCGACGGCAGTTCTTGATAGGCTTTAAGAAAAACGTTACGAGTATGCTGAAGCGCACGGCAACCTGGCGGTGCAATGGGAATTCCGTGCACCGGAGGAAAGCATCCAATATAAGAGAAGCCAAAAGCAACGCGAGACATTTTGAAGCAACCAAAAAAAAAGCTGTTTCGTGGACAGACTGCAGTGCACCCCAAACTGGAAACGCCACTAGCCAAATTTGTCCGGGAGCTGCGTGCAAGGTCTCTACCTGCAACAGCGGGCTGCATCCGCATAAAAGCTCTCGTGATAGCGTGCAACTCTGGGTTCATGAGGGTGCAATTCGAGAGATCGCAATCGTGGGTGTGCCGATTTATGAAGCAGAAGGGTTTTGCATTGAGGCGGCATATTTCGTCTTTCCGCAAATGCCGCATCAGTAACGCATAGGATGGAACAGAGGACGATGCACTCTGGGACGTTACTAGTGAAAAACAGGCGTCGGACTCAAGTTCGGACGAGTCTGAGTGACAGCACTTTAAGGCCTTTGGCGTTTAACTACACAAGATTAGTGTCCAAATAAAAAAAAATGTCACCAGAGTGCAACTGGTTGTGTTGCGTATTTACCAAGGTAAGGGTGAGCCATGATTCTTTGTGATAGTTAAAAATTTCTTTTTCGGAGATCAAAAGTTGGCGGGGTGACTCATATTGCGAACAAACCTACATTTCAGTTTTTACAGTACATTTTCACAGAGATGAAACTTGAAAGGCTCGTATACTCTAGTTTAGACACATGTTAAACAGCTCCGGGTAGCCAAAATTTCTAGGGCCCTCCCTTAAAACGTTCCTCGTAATAATATCATGGTTTCAATACGTAAAACCCCAACGATTATTATTCACATAAAAAACAGCACGAATGACGAGGGACAACAAAAGAAGAAGACAGAAAGCGGCACTGTGATTATTAAGCATGATCACAAAGATCGATTAGCCACCTATCTCCTCAGGCTTTATCAGTCTGATGCTATGGAACCTGCTAATGGCAAGATTGAAGTTAGCAGTTATGAAACGAAGGCTCACCGGCCATTTCATCGGGGTGCGGCTTAGGTCCATGCGCCGGGAACACAATGCAGTCAATGACGTGGTGGAGCTCAGGCACGTCGAGCGCGGTGAACTTGCGCACGTCACCCGGGTGCAGGCAGGGGCACTTGGTGACCAGGACCGTGCCCGTGATGACCGTCCTCTTGGGCGGTCCCTTGTTATGCACGTGCGAACTGTGCATCTCGGTGCCCTGCATAAACACCTGCAGAGCACAAGTTGGGCAACTTTAGAGAGAAGTGAAAGTCTGCACAGGAATAACATGTTTTATAATTAGCACTGAAGGGAATCTGAACATGCACTGTATTTCGCATACGACTGTTAGGCTACTGCATATAGCCCACAGATAATGGAGACAAAGAAGGCACAGGGGGCAGCTATTAGTGACACCTAACCGAAGGGTCATCAATTATGAAGTAAAGGGAAAGGAAAGTGGATATAAAGGTTTCCAATCAATACAGACCCATGCCACAATCTTAGCACTACACATGCAATGCTTTAAAAACCGTGCTTATGACAAGACCCATTGTTTTATCTATGCAATCTGTTTCTGTATATGTAACCCACGGAGCATAACACACTGTCTTTCCGAGGGAATGTGAAACACTGTTTACGTCACATGATAAAATCATTACATCGCACCCAATAGAATCATAGCTTGTCTAAAGGCTGGCTGGCTGATTGGCTGCGCAAAACAGTGTCTTTAACCGTGGAGGCAATGCATAATCACATTAGTTACAGAAAGTTTCCGAAGGGTGGCAGGATGAACACACTGACTGATTGAAAAAAAAGAGATGCCTATCACCTTCGAGTTGTCATACGTGAATGCAAAAGGGTGCTGGATTGTTATTATTGTTATTATAGTATTATTATTATTATTATTATTATTATTATTAATAATATTATTATTATTGTTGTTGTTATTAATTATAATATTGTTATTTCTCTTATGGTCTAGCTGACTTGCACTTAAGCATGTGTACGAAGACATTATCATCATGTCAATGTTATATTTACTCAAACATGGTCAAAAATTCTATGGGAATACAAACTGTTTAGATTTTTAAATTTCCGAAAGACAACATGTACGTGAATGTCGAGATCAGAAGGTAATTGAATTAGACTTAGGTGCAGGTTAAGAAATCACAGATCGTCGAAATTTTTTAAGCACTCCGCTATGGCGTTCTTCATAATCATATAGTGGTATTGGGATCTAGAACTCTCGCGATTATTACATTTTGTAGTAAGAAATTCAGTTTTTGTGGGCTATAAAAGAATAACGCAAATTTTTCTCACTGTGATGTGCTTTGACATTAGGACACGCACTGGAAAATCTGGGTACTTTGATCATGAGAAATCCCGGTGCATGTTGTCTTCCGAGTCTCTATTGCACACCTAATGCTAAGAGACATTAGGCTTTGCAGGTCTAATGTCAATCTAATGACTCATTAGGTGTGCATTAGCCGCACAATGGACTCTCACAATTGAAGTTCATAAGATAAGTCATGGGTAGGTGAACACGCGCGTAATCAATTCGCTCGAGCCATGAATCGGAGCACTGGAATTCGGTAGTGCAGTTAAGTGGTTTGAAGCCATATTTTGTGGATTTTCATTGAAGTCATCCAAATCGTTTAAAGAGCCAAATCTCCATTCAACATATAGCATGTTGCCAAATTGACCGTTTTGGAATGCCTTCTACAACCTAATGAACCCCTCATGTCTCTAAGTGAATATCTAAAATGAAGCAATATAAATTTTAATAAACTACTAACTAACGCCAAAAAAGGCGGGCGTAGCTGGCACTAGTGGCGCAAAGCTATAACCATCTCGGAGCTGTAGGTTCCTAGCTGGTGACCAAGTGACGCTAAATTTTACGAAATAGTTGTACCAGCTAAGTGACAACAAGTTTTTCGAAATAATGCCAAGTGAGGTGAAGTTGTAGTCAGGTTTAGCGCAGTTGCATCTCGCTGTTTCGGCCTTACGACGACATGGACTATACTCAAACTCATCGATTTCAGCAGTCTCGCTTAGCAGCGCACCATGATTCCCGCTAAGCGGCTTCCTCATCGGCAGTGCTCACCTTCTTCCGTCTCCACAAGTCCGTCTGGCGCCACCAGCACGCGCCGACTTTATGCAGAACGACGGAGCGCATGCGCAGTGTGCAGGCATGCGGGCTGGTAGCGGAGCAGTGAAACTGTGAATCCTGTTGCTTGGGACAACGCCAAGACATCATCGCAAGCGTGGGATCGTTTCGTTAGACACATTACGGGCGACTTACACTGCTCTTTTCCTAAATACCCTAACTTGCCCCAGGTTGCAGCAAACTCTTTGTTTTTGGTTTCATTCATTCGCGTTTGATCATTTCATAAACATATCCTTGGTTCTCATTACGTGGAACACATGAAGTCGTATCGTCACAGAGGGATGGGTGAATTTGCTGTGGGAAAAGAATAAAATTGCTTATTCAATTATTCAGCGAAGTTCTCGCGGATGCGACTACACACATTTTTTTATTAGATGCGAGGGCTACCATTGAGTAAAAAATTTAAAAAGCGTTAAATCAGCGCTCTCACCATCAGACGACGTTGCCACGGCCACGAAGATGCTGCTTGGCCGGTGCTGCCCAGTGGACGGGAACGAGGGCGGCAGGCGGCAACATCTGCGGTGAAGTTGCTGGCGAAGACGCGTGCACGGTACCCAGGCGGGGTTGCCTGGCTATTCTCCCAGGGACCCGGCATTCCGGGACACAGCCGCCTTCGATCACGGCCACATCTTCCTGGTGCTCTCGGAACGCAAGGCATACCCCGTTGTCGCTGCTTGCGTTGTCTTCTAGAGGCTCTCATCGAAGCTAGCTGAGGTTGGGTGGTTTATGCCACGTCAATCCTGCGGAACACTGGTCTGGCAATCTCAGTGTTCTTGCTCACGGGATTCAAGCGCGTGGGCCAATGACAGCGCACCACGAGGGCACGCACCGTTCAGTGGACCAACAGGACACCAAGTGGCAGAATCGCGAAATAGCCCGTTGGTTAATTTCTTCAAAATTATGACACATACCCTCTTCTGGTGGCTTGGGCAAGACTGCGTTCCGTAACGTTCAATAAATCTTACTAATACGTATTATAAACAAGAAATATCGGACGTCGCCACTCTTCGTCGTCGTCGTTCTGCTTTTCATTTTTCTAACCACTCAATACGCTGCTTGTGTTTGCACGTCTTTTTTTTTCACTCTACTCGCCATTGTGTTTGAGTGGCTATAGTGCGTTATTGCAGGCCCGAAGGGAGCGGGCTCAAATCATAGCAATGACGGCCACATTTTAGATGGAGGTGAAAATGCTTGAGCCCCTTCTTTTTAGATTTAGCTGCACAATAAAGAACTTGAATAGGTCCCGATTTTGTGAGCTCCTCCATCATATTTTCTCATAATCGTGTCGTAGTTTTAGGACACTAATCTCTGGCAATTATTTTAATTATTCTTTTTCACTTAACACTGACTCAAAATTTGTCAGAATCTCGGGAGTCTAGGTTCCGTTGCAAAGCGCAACTGCTCTGGCAGCAGTGATGTTGGTAGAACCATCTTGCTTGAATTTTTGTGTATTTTTAGTGTTTTCATGGGTTCAAGCCTTTGGTTCTGCGTAATCGTCAGATTATGGATGAACCGACGCTGCCATGAGCCTGCTGCAGCGCCAGACAGATCAAGATAACTTTTACAGCTCCACTGAAAGACATCGCCCCTGTATGTTATCGATGGGACCTTCTGAAAGCGAATGTTATACTGGTGTCTATATGAAATGAATAATTAATTATGGCTGTGCTGATGGTTGCATCTTTGTGTATTTATATTTTTTTCGGGTTGGTAAATTGGCTTTGGTGTTTTTAGAGTACTTCTATAGCCTGGATGTCAAAAGAGTTTTTTTTTGCTTGCTGAGGGGGGAGTCAAGTATTGGTGACACATTATTTGATGCAACTGCCCTTTTTGCAGACCATTTAAAGCCTTCATGCTCGTTGGTATTTATGCTGGCACTCCGCTACCAATGCATTTTTTTTAAAGTTTACTAGCTAGTGTTAGTTCTGAAAGTGACTTTTTTCATATAGCTTCCAAAGAGAATGAGGTATGCTTGCCCCGCCACGGTGGTCTAGTGGCTAAGGTACTCGGCTGCTGACCCGAAGGTCGCGGGTTCGATTCCCGGCTGCAGTGGCTGCATTTCCGATGGAGGCGGAAATGTTGTAAGCCCGTGTGCTCAGATTTGGGTGCACGTTAAACAACCCCAGGTGGTCGAAATTCCCGGAGCCCTCCACTACGGCGTCTCTCATAATCATATGGTGGTTTTGGGACGTTAAACCCCACATATCAATCAAATGAGGTATGCTTGGCCTGAAATGAAGGACTTCGAGTGACCTTGTTTTTGAAGTGGACGGAGAGTAATCATTTTTTATTCCGAAAACTGTTGGACTAAGATTGTGTTATAAGGCGACAACAACAATAAAATCAAAGTGGGAGTTAACCAAAAACAACACCTATACAAAGCCCAACAAAAACAAAGGTATACTCACAACTTAACAGTAGTATCAAAATATGAAGCGAATGCTATAAAATCAAGTCAGGCTGTCAGTTCAATGGAACAACTAATTGGTACTTCAAGAACATGAGCTGTTCCTGATGTGCGTTTTCATGCTACGTGGTAAAAATTAAAAAAAACATTTTTATACTATGCGCGAGAGGGAGCAAGCAAAAGCATTAACAGTCTAGTTGTGTAATGTCGCTACTATGCGAAGCTCGAAGGTTTCTGCAGAGGTACACTCCACAACTGTGATGACAGGGCTTGTTTTGTTGCTCGAGGTAGGAATGAGAATGCACATGCGTGAATATCTAGTTGAGGCACAATGAACATGAAACCGTCTTTGAGAGTTCGTTTTAAATGAGGCGTTTCGTACGGGGAAATATCCATATTAAATTGGAGCTTATAAAGTAAACATTGCAATTTTAGGCTTGTAACTATGGGCGCCGTCGTAGTAACAGTGGTAGTTTATGCACTTCGAGCATCACTGCTACGGAGTGAGTCGATGAGTGTTTAGGAAGGATAAACCTCGCATTCCTTTGGGCCTTTTTCAGTTCAATTATGAGAGGTACTTGCAACGCATCTCATATAACGTTTTCATATTGCAGCGTTGGCCTAACATAGGTTAGAAACGCGGCTAGCATGCCAGGTAGGGATGTCTGCTTGAATCTTTTACGCAGAAACTAATGTTTTGGCAGCAATAGTGATTTATTCACTTTATTCAGAGATACCCCGCTTTGCCAAAAGGCGTGTAAGAAGGCGCGTACAACTTGAAAAATAGCAAAAATCTTCGTTAATACAGCACACTTCATCTCAACAAAAAGAATTGCGTTCTACTGAGCGATATGATTTTTCCAGCAGAGAATCGTAGCAATAGTTATTCCTTATTATTTACGCGTATATATTTTAGAAAGAATTTCAGAGTTAACGAAATATTTACAATCCTCTTCATGTATTATTTTCTTCTATACCCTGAAGACGTCTGCTACCACGCTTCAATCGCAGCTAGATGGTACTACTGCGTCGGTGTCCGCCTTTAAAAGGGACATTTGCGGTGTGCACCTTTCTTCGCAATTCGAAACCAATGCCTGGCCCCCTGCCTCAGACAGATCTTCCTAAGCGCTTTTTTACAGCGAAAGCTGTTATGAAACTACAACTCGGGTCACGCGCAGTTGTTCACCGCCACCGCTGGTGTCCGTAACTATACATTGCGCGAAATTAGAAAAAAAAATCCTAGCATCAAAGACACGATGGGGCTCAAACACCGGTTCTGCTCGATGCAGCCCTGTTCTCTACCACCGAGCTACGCCGGTGCTTGTGGTTAGCTTGCAAACTTGCTTTAGGCAGGCTTAATGTCAGGAAAGCAATCGTGTTAATACAACTCATAAAGCGTTGTAAAACAGCGAAAGAACAGCCTGTCGTCGCACAATGCGAATAGCGTAACGAGTAGCCATGCAATTCTCCAATCCATTACTGAACATTCTTGTTCCCCTATTAACTTTGGAACATACCCACTTCAGCTTATATGCCTCATCGTCTTTAGCCACTGCATGAACAATTGGTCCGGAAATATTTGCAAGTGTTTAGCGGATAACAAGCTTCTCAGAATAATGACGAAGAATAGCATAGTGAATGCCGGTCTAATACCGAAAAGTTTATTATTAATGCCCCAGTTGGCATCAAGCAAGTGTGCTTGCAATACTTACCAATGAGTGTTTTGATAAATGCCCTGAAAGACCACTCTTCTAACTTTAGATGTGACTGTACTGCGACTTTTCTGTAGACCTGATGTCTTTTTTTTATCCCTCAGGTCGTTGATCTCGCAGTAGATTAGACAGCCCTCTGCATAGAGCGGCATAGTAATGCCTTCGCTAATACCTGAACTGGTGTCATGAATTTACGCCATTTTAAGCCATTTAAATTCACACCACGTTCGAGTTGACTAAGGGAACATGGGAGAAGACTGTCCTGCAGAGAGCGCAGTCAGGCTGGTGATGATGATGATTACTGCGTTCACACGGACAAATATGCTTAGATCTATTCTGCTAAATTCTGATATATTCCCGCTTGTGTGAATGTCCCTATCTAAAGGGAGTGAACTAATTGGGCGAAGGCTTTAGAAAAGTTTAAACAAATCACATCGAGTTGTTTTATAGCGATAGCAATTATATGGACACTGTCAGCTGGATTTCGCCACCGATGCTGGCGTCGGCGCCATGCACAGTATATGTATAGGTATCTATATATTTGAAAACGCCGGAAAAAAAATCCAGAGAAAAAGGCTCCGGCCCGTGGCACCACACGTGGGACATCCGCACCATGAAATCGAGGCGTTAATCACTGACCCACTGAGGGGTACGTCCTTCATCGTTCAAACGGCATGCTATTTATAGCTACCACTTACCAATGTTGGTGCGTTCACCGGGGGGGGAGGAGACCATCATGTTCTCAGCCATATAAGCAAGATGGCGCAAATAACACGCGGGGCGGCTCTCATTTCTCACGCGTACTTTGGCCCACGGAGAAGCGGGGAGTGGAGGATCTCTCGCGCGCCCTTATCTCCCGGTTGCGAGGATGATACGTCCTGGATGGCGTTAGGCTTGCACTAGAACATTACTGTTGTGGATACGGTGTGCACAAAGGTCACTGCAATCGTTGCACAGCCTCCGTTTGCGAAAAAGGCGCGCTTTTCAGACAAAGCGAAGTAACAACTGAAGGCGTATTCGCGTTCATCTGTATGGAGTTGAATGAAAAAACTTTAATTCAGTCCTACAGGACGCGCTTAGCGCGTAGTGGGCGTCTCTCATGTAGGGACCAACAGGGAGTACCTGGCTGTCGCTTCGTGGGCCTGCTGGATGGCCCATTGGTGGTCGGCGAGAAGTGAGCTCTTAAGGGACCTCTCCCACTTGCTTGAGGTAGAGTCGGGAGAAGTTGTTCTACACTCCCAGAGCATGTGTGCGAGTGTCGCTGTGTGTCCACATGATGAGCATGTGTCGCTGGGGTATGCATCGTAATAATAAACCTGAAGCGTGGCAAGGTTTGGGTACGTGTGTGTCTGTAATAGGCGTAGGGTTAATGCCTGCGGTCGGTTAAGTTTCGGATGTGGGGGTGGAAAAATGCGGCGTTCCTGGTAAAAGTGCTTTGTAATTTCCTTGTAAGTAATTGGTGCATCCCGATTGGTATCTAACCCAGCAAGGTGAGGTTGCCCTGTGGCAGTGCGGTCGGTAAGTGCGCCTGCTGCATCATGGGCGACCTCGTTGAGGTTGGATAGGGCACCCGGCACCTGGCCGAGATGGGCGGGGAACCAGATGACAGTGTGGTGCTTCAGGGCACTCGGGTCCGCATCGCGCAGGATACGTAACGACTGGTCGGAGATGACTCCGCGTTCGAAGGCTTTGATGGTCGGCCTGGGGTCGCTGTAGATGAGTTCCCGTTTGCTGTCGAGCCTAGCTATAGCTATAGCTATTTGCTCCGCTACTTCGGGGTTTCGGGTGAGGTTATTGGCAGAGTTAAGAGTCTGCTGCGAGGATGATACTACGACCGTGGCGAAGGCTCGGTTGTTGCGATAGGCAGCGGCGTCCACGAACGAGACGTTGTCCGCTTCCATGTCTATGCGCTTGAGAATGGTGGTCGCCCGCGCAAGGCGCCTGCCTCAGTTGTATTCGGGGTGTACATTTCGTGGTATGGGAGCGATCGTGATAAGGTCGCGGATTTCACGGGGTATTAGAGTCAACTGTGGGGGGTCCCTGGCCCTCGAGGAGAAGAAGCCGAGCTCGCGCAGAATATGGCAGCCCACCTTGGTGGTAGTGAGTCGGGTCAATTGCACGCGTTCCTGAGCTTCGGCGATCTCTTCTAGCGTGTTATGTACGCCAAGCTCGGGGAGTTTGTACGTTGGAGTGGTGATAGGTAGGCCAAGGGCTTCTTTGACCACCCTGCGAATAAGCGCATTGAGTTGATCACGCTCAGCACGTAGCCATTTGTGTATAGCGGCAACGTAGGTAAAATCGTACAAAACAAACGCGTGTACGAGACGCAGCAGGTTGTCTTCTTTGAGGCCATGGTGCCTGTTGGCTACTCTACGTACGAGTCGTATGGCATTCTCAGTCTTAGTCCTGAGCTTGTGTACTGTTTGGGTGTTGGTTCCGCGGGACTCGATGATCATGCCGAGGACCTTGATGGTGTCTACCCTGGGTACAGTACGACCATCTCTGGTGTGGAGGGTGATATTGCGCTCCGCCAGAGGTTTCCACCCTTTGGGCTTGGCACCCCGGCGTTTGGGCAAATATTTTAACAGCTCCGACTTCGCGGGTGAGCACCTGAGACCGGTGTGGTCGAGCTAAGGCTCGGCGTTGTCGATAGCCTCTTGCAGTGCGGACTCAATGAACCCATCCGAGCCTGTTCATCTGTATCTGCGAGTACATTTCGTGCGCCATTTTTACGTGAGAAACGGGGAGTAAGTTTTGATCTGCTTACTATTCTGTGCTTGACTTTCCAATTTGTTCCTATCGCGTTCATGACTTCGCATTTGCGGCACAGCTAGGACTTTTTGCATTTCAAAGCGCTTGAAAGTTTGTTGACCGTTTCCATTAGCTTTGTGGGGTTAGAAAGGCGTTGCCTGGGTTCATGCAGGTTTGGAAAGATGTTTTTCTTAAAATAGCTGTATATGGACTTTATGCTCGAGTAGCATTCGGCAAACACAAGTCACTAGTATGAGATGATAGTTAATTATTTCCCGCTTGTCACTGATGTATCTTTTCGGATGACAAACATAATAGTATAAAAACTATGTTTCTGTCAGCATCATAGCGGTAAATGAAGTATTTACTTGATTGAGGAAAACACAAAACTCGTAGATCTGTACTGCCTTGACTGCATATTCAAGTGCGGAAATTTTTGAGGCAACATAGAGAAAAACATATCCGTAGAACATTCAGTAAAAATGAAAAAAATACCCCAACACTTACCACGAATTGTGTAGCTGCACCAAAGCCGTAAGGTCGTCGACCTGTTATATAAAATGAGGAGATATCCCATCTATTTCACTGAGGAAAAGTTGGCCATTTCTACGCCAGGCGTATGCTCATAACTATTTTTTTGTCCCACCCACTTCTTCGTTGCAAAAAGAAGTTTCCTGGTTGCCTTCGACCAGTTCTCGTCATGAACAGAGAATTTTTCTGCGTTTGTGTCTTCCTTTTCAAAAGTTAGTTACCATGTTCTCACTGACCCAGGAGACGCAATACAATACTCGCACCTTTGCCATTCTTCGAGGGAAACCTATGCACTGCTCCTATACGACTGAGGGTCAATTCTGGTATTTTTATCAGTTTGTCAAGTTCGATAACCCTACCTAATAGTTCCTTTTTCTTTGTGGTTGGTATTCCCTGAATTCAAGGTTCCCCTTCTTAGCTTGTCAACAGCAGCACGAAGCTGACGAAAACGTGCGGTACTGCCTTTTCCCTAAAATTTTCTAATTCTCGCGTTGCTTAAGGCTTCACCGCATTATAGCCGTGACAATTCTGTCGTAGTTAGATGTCATCATGACAAAGGAAGAATTATTGTTCTAAACCTTCTCAAGAAGGAGCCCCGAGACTCAAGCTTTGTGGTAATGCTGGCCAGAGATGTTTTCACGTTAAGCTCGTGGATAGATTTTTTTAGTTCTGCCTCTATGTAGTCTTCCTGTGCTGCAAATAGACACCTCAAAGATTGTTTTAACGAATATATTTTTCGCTTCAACATCACCTCAGTCCAGTGGCAGCATTTACTTTTGTCGTAACAATTATTACACTCTGTGCATTTCACGATCAAGATTACTCGAGATAATTCGTTACATGCCAAGCATACATTACTCTTTTGAGAAGCCGTATTGAAAAGTCGCTTTCAAAATTGACCTTGACAAGTTAACATCGAAAAAAAACAAATGCACTGGACGCCGATTGGCAGCTATGAGAAGGCCAGCGAGCATGAGCCTCTACAAGGGGGTGCTAAAAGGGCACTGGCACCGCCCCCCTCCACCTTAAACAATCCTTACAGACAAACATGCAAGCGAGTGCTACTTGGAAAACAACAAACAATTTTTCACCAACCTGACAAAAGTAAAAATACACCATCATTCAGGTAAGCCACTTCTGCTATCGTCCCCACTGCCAGAACGAAAGGTTTCGTGACATAACACCACTGGAAAGTCAACTTTGAGAGCATTACGTCGATAACGTTAGTGGACTGTATCTCTGCACGCAAGTGTACAAGTTTTCTCGATTTATACATTGATGAAGCAGCATATAACAGCGTCGGTGAATCTATCGTGATTATTAGGCAGAATAAAGAAATCATAAGTTTTGTCCATTTAAAAACTGTTTAAATACACGAATATATAGGCAAGGTCCTTATGCCACCGTAAGTACGGCATGACAAGTAACGAATTACCGCAAAAATTGGAAACGGACAACTAAAGACAGTGTGGTCAGTGGTGAAAAACATTGATAATACCTGCTGGGCTTTAGCGTCTTAAAACCACGATGATTTTGAGAGATGCGGTACTCGACAGTGGTGGAAATTTCGGCCACCTGGAGTTCTTAAACGTCCACCTAATTCTAAGAACACGGTGCTCAGCCCCTTTTACGTATACCTGGAAAATGCGGCATCTGCAGCAAGGACTCGATCCCCCCAATTAAGGTTAGCAGTCGAGCAGCGCATCCCTGGAGTTGACTACAATGGCAGGTAGAGTGAAGAAAAAGATTTGCAAACACAAGCAGCGTAGCGTCGTAACAAAAAGAAGAAGAGAACGAAGACGTCAAAGAGTGGTGATGTCCCATATTTCTTGTTAAATATTACGTATTCCTGAAGTTATCCTCTAAGGTTGCGACACGCAGTCTTGCTCAATCCCCCATGGTGTGGGTATTTGTCATAATATTTAGGAAAGAAACGAACCCGTTATTTAGCGATCGCACCACGTGACGTGCTGTTAGTGCAATAAGTGGTGACCTCGTGGTGAGCTGCGATTGGCCGACGCACTCGAATACCGTGACCAAGAATAGTGGCATTGACAGAAGAGTGGTCCGCCGAAGCCAGAGTTAGAATCGACCAGGCAACAAAAGCTACCATCGATGAGAGGTACTGTAAGGCTGCCGAAGGAGCAACGGCCGGGTATGCTTTGTGTTTCTGGAGAACCAGGAACACTTTTGGCCGTGATCTAAGTCGGCTGTCTCAACAAATGACTGGTGCCTCGGACAACAGCCAGGCAACTCCGTCCAGGTACCGTGCACGCACCTTCGTCGCCATTTCCACCGCAGCTGTCACCACCTCAGATCCTCGCGCCCCTGCAACTAGGCAGCATCAGCCAGGCAACATCTTCATGGCCATGGTAACGTTGGCTGAGGGTAGTGAAAAGCTTTAGATCACTCGCATCACTGCTCCGACTGGCCGGCTGCCTATACCCGCCCGGTATTGTCTCTGCTAGCCAGGAGGATGGGACATCGTGTTGCCACGACACCGTAAGCCGTTCCAGAGAGGACAACGAAGACAGCATCTTCCTTGGAAGAAACTGCGGCCGCCGCCACAAATTGCCCTGTTAATTGAACGAACAGATCGGTGGACCGTTTGATGTATGCTGCCAGGAGCTTGGGACCCCTCGACCAGCGGGCACACACGACGAGGAAGAGCCCCGCTGGTGCCTCCTTTCAGTGCAGGGATCACGGCTCAATATTGGATGTTCACATGGGCCGTGCATGCTCTAACCCCTCGCCGGTTGTGTGTGTGTGTGATTGGTGCTCCACTCAAGGAGGAGGAGTCCGACAGGGCTTAAAACGACGCCGCAGAATGCTGGACGTCGCTCTGAACCATGTAACGGTTCAACCACCACGTTCGTGGTTTGTGAACTCCTAACCTCATGCTGTAAATAATTGTAAATAGTGACATAAACCTGTTTGTTTTTCGTATCCCCATCTTGTGAGCGCTCGTTTCCTCAACCCGAAGCTACACCACGCTACCACAAGAGACCGGGTAGACCCCGGTCTGCAACAAGTGGTGATCAACGCCGGGATTCGGAGCGACAACTGCTGAACAGCGCCGAGAGCCGCAACAACTGGTTGGCAGCAGTGGGATACGACTGAGCACCGCGCTTTGCAACAACACCATCCAACTGGATTAGAGTTCGCGGGACGGCTGTCACGCTGGACAGCATAGTCATCCCGCAGTAATTAGATGGATGGATGGATGGATGGATGAATTGATGGATGGATGGATGGATGGGATGGACGGACAGACGGGCAGACGGACCGACGGATGGATGGATGAATGGATGGATGGAATGATGGACGGACGGACGGATGGACGGACAGACGGATGGATGGATGGATGTATGGATGGATGGATGGATGGATGGATAACTATACTGTTAATGCTTTTGCTTGCTCACTCTTGCGCATAGTAGAAAAAATGTTTTTTTTTTAATTTTGCCACGTAGCATGAAAACCCACATCAGGAACAGCCCATTGTTGTTGAAGTACCATTTAGCTGTTTCATTGCTCTGACGGCCTGACTTGGTTTTATAGCATTCGCTTTCTATTTTAATACTACTGTTATGTTGTGAGAATACCTATGTTTTTGTTTGGTATTGTATAGGTATTATTTTTCGTTAACTCCCACTTCGATATTATTGTTGTTGTCGCCTTATAACGTAATCTTAGTGCAACAGTTTTCGGATTGAAAAATGATTACTCTCCGTCCACTTCAGAAACAAGGTCACTCGAAGCCCTTCATTTCAGGCCTAGCATACATCATTTTCTTTGGAAGCTGTATGAAAAAGTCACTTTCAGGACTAACACTAGCTAGTAAACTAAAAATTTGCATTGGTAATGGAGTGCCAGCAATAAGACTAATGAGCATGACGGCTTTAAATGGTCTGCAAAAGGGGCAGTTGCATCAAATAACGTCTCACCAATACTTGACTCCCCCCTCAGCAAGCAAAAAAAATTCTTTGACATCCAGGCTATAGAAGTACTCTAAAAACACCAAAGCTAATTTACCATCCCGAAAAAAAATAACAAGTAGAAAAGATGCAACCCGTCAGCACAGCTATAATTAATTATTTGTTTCATTTAAACACCAGTGTAACATTCGCTTTCAGAAGGTTTCATCGATAACATACAGGGGCGATGTCTTTCAGTGGAGCTGTACAAGTTATCTCGATCTGTCTGGCGGTGCAGCAGGCTCATGGCAGCGTCGCTTCATCCGTATTCTGACGATTACGCAGAAGCAAATGCTTGAACCCGTGAAAACACAAAAAATACACAAAAATTCAAGCAAGAAAGTTCTACCAACTTCACCGCTGCCAGATCAGTTGCGCTTTGCAACGAAACCGAGACGCCCGAGATTCTGACAAGTTTTTAGTCAGTGTTAAGTGAAAAAGTATAATTAAGCTAATTGCTAGAGTTTAGTGGCCCAAAACAACGACACGACTATGAGAAAATATGATGGAGGAGCTCCCAAAATCGGGACCCATTGAAGTTCTTTATTGTGCAGCTAAATCTAAAAAGAAGGGGCTCTAGCATATCCACCTCCATCTAAAATGTTATTGTACGTTATTGCGAGCCTTCGGGCCTGCAATAACGAACTAAGCCACTCAAACACAATGGCGAGTAGAGTAAAAAAAAACTTTCAAACACAAGCAGTGTATAGAGTGGTTAGTAAAACGAAATGGAGAACGACGACGATGAAGAGGGGCGACGTCCGATATTTCTTGATTTATAATACGCATTAGTAAGATTTATTGAAGGTTACGGAACGCAGTCTTGCCCAATCCGCCAGAAGAGTGTATGTGTCCTAATTTTGCAGAAATTTACCAACGGGCTGTTTCGCGATTCAGCCACTTGGTGTCCTGTTGGTGCACTGAACGGTGCGTGCCCTCGTGGTGCGCTGTCATTGGCCCACGCGCTTGAATCCCGTGAGCAAGAACACTGGGATTTCCACACCAGTGTTCCGCAGGTTTAAGGTAGCATCAACCACTCAACTCCAGCTAGCTTCGATGAGAGCCACTAGAATACAGTGCAAGCCGCGACAACGGGGTATGCCTTGCGTTCCGAGAGCCCCAGGAACATGTGGCCGTGATCGAAGGCGGCTGTGTCCCGGAATGCTGGGTCCCTGGGAGAACAGCCAGGCAACGCCGCCTGGGTACCATGCACGCGTCTTCGCCGGCAACTTCACCGCAGATGTCGCAGCCTGCCGCCCTCGTTCCCGTCCACTGGGCAGCACCGGCCAAGCAGCATCTTCGTGGCCGTGGCAACGTCGACTGATGGTGAGAGCGCTGACTTAACGCTTTTTTAATTTTTTACTCAATCGTAGCCCTCGCATCTAATAAAAAAATGTGTGTAGTCGCATCCGCGAGAACTTCGCTGAATAATTGAATAAGCAATTTTATTCTTTTCCCACAGCAAATTCACCCATCCCTCTGTGACGATACGGCTTCATGTGTTCCACGTAATGAGAACCAAGGATATGTTTATGAAATGATCAAACGCGAATGAATGAAACCAAAAACAAAGAGTTTGCTGCAACCTGGGGCAAATTAGGGTATTTAGGAAAGGAGCAGTGTAAGTCGCCCATAATGTGTCTAACGAAACGATCCCACGCTTGCGATGATGTCTTGGCGTTGTCCCAAGCAACAGGATTCATAGTTTCACTGCTCCGCTACCCGCCCGCATGCCTGCACACTGCGCATGCGCTCCTTTGTTCTGAATAAAGTCGGCGCGTGCTGGTGGCGCCAGACGGACTTGTGGAGACGGAAGAAGGTGAGCACTGCCGATGAGAAAGCCGCTTAGCGGGAATCGCGGTGCGCTGCTAAGCGAGATTGCTGGAATCGATGAGTTTGAGTATAGTCCATGTCGTCGTAAGGCCGAAACAGCGAGATGCAGCTGCGCTAAACCTGACTACAACTTCACCTCACTTGGAATTATTTCGAAAAACTTGTTGTCACTTAGCTGGCACAACTATTTCGTAAAACTTGGCGTCACTTGGTCACCAGCTAGGAACCGGTCAGCTCCGCGATGGTTAGAGCTTTGCGCCACTAGTGCCAGATACGCCCGGCTTTTTGGCGTTAGTTAGTAATTTATTAAAATTTATACTGCTTCACTTTAGATATTCACTTAGAGATATGAGCGGTTCATTAGGTCGTAGAAGTCATTCCAAAACGGTTAATTTGGCAACAAGCTATATGTTCAATGGAGATTTGGCTCTTTAAACGATTTGGATGGCTTCAATGAAATTCCACAAAGTATGGCTTGAAACCACTTAACAGTCAGTGGGCAGTGGAACGGAGCGGCCGCCACCATGGTCTCATCCAACCACTTTTTGCTTTTTGTACAGTTGTTCGCAGTCATCAGCACGAGCTCGCCAGACTGCGTGGAACCACATGCGCCTGGCACGCCAAACGGCACGTGCCCTCCCCAGCCCGAACCGAGCCGTTGTTGCCCGGAGCCACTTCAACCTCCCGTTCCGGTAACCCCTTACGCTGCCACCAAGCCAACCGCATCGACATCGTCAAGCCGCCCAGAAAACTACAAATACAGCCAGCCTTGCACCGCGCGCCTCAGTGGGCAGTGGAACAGAGCGGCCGCCACCATGGTCTCATCCAACCACTTTTTGCTTTTTGTACAGGTTGGTCCCTTCCAAGATTATAGCGCTAAGCGATCTAGCAACTATTGTCTGCTGCTCCTTCCATGCCCACATGTGTTGCTTGATATAGTCGCAGAGTGTTTTGTTGTTATAAAGGAACTTCTTCTTTGCGGGGATATTGAACAGAATCCTGGTCCGAATAGCGAAGTATTAGCCGCCATCAGCAAACTAACCGCACACTTGGATGAGCGTCATGACAACTTGCAGAAGACTATTAACGAAGTTAAAGAAAACCAGTTGCTACTTGATGCCAAAGTAACAGATTTAACCACCCGACTAACTGTACTTGAACAGAAGGTTCTTACCCTCGAGAGCGTTCCCGACAATGCACAGATACAAGGTCTTGTAACGGCTGCCGTGCGCCACGAAAGTGTCGCTCTCAGTTCACGGCTTGATGACTTCGAGGATCGCTCTCGTAGGGAGAACCTAATTTTTTATGGGATATTGGATTCTGCCTCAGAAACCTGGGCCGAGTCGGAGCTAAAAATTCGTGAAATCCTGTCTGCGTCTCTTAAACTGGAACTTCCTAATGAAGCCATCTCCCGTGCACACAGGCTTGGAACATATGTACAGAACAAATGTCGACCTGTTATTGTTCGCTTCAGTTCGTTTAAAACAAGAGAAAGTGTCTTTACTAAGAAATCGATGCTTCGCAGCACCCCCGTGTCAGTTAGCGAAGATTTCTGCAAGGCCACGCGCCACGTGCAGAAAAAGCTTTTAAATTTCGCGAAAAGCACTGGGCAGCCATATTACTTGAAGTATAAGAAGATACTAATCAACAAGAAAGCCTACGTTTATTGTCCGGTCACCGATTGTGTAACCGAGGCAGGACCTATTTATGATAACCCCGTCCACGTTGCTCCCGAAGTAAGCAATGCAGAATGCGCAGGGGCCAGCGCTCCTCCTTCACATCGATAGCTAGACAAGCATTTTCGAGCTCATGAATTTTCTTTTTTGCTATGTAATTCTCGAAGTGTTACTAACGAGCGTGATGCCCTATCTGCGCTAATAGATACATGTCTAGCTGATGTCGTCGTAGTAACTGAAACTTGGCTGTCCGCGGAAATTGAAAATAACGAAATATTTAACTGTTCAAAAAAGTTTAAATTCTACCGCTGTGACCGGGGTACGAGGCGCGGGGGCGGCGTATTGATTGCCATTAGCGACGAGAATAGCTCGTTCAGCGTGCCTGTTGTTTCACCGCTTGAAATTGTTGTCGCGTGTGTTCGCATTAACCACAAAGATATCGTTGTTTGTGGCTGCTACCGGCCTCCTAGCCTTACTACCGGTTTCGCAAATGAATTACACGATGTACTAAATAAGTTGCAAGTAAGGTTTCCGGCTGCGCCTATGTTTCTCCTAGGTGACTTTAACTTCCCTGATGTTTCGTGGTCTCCCCCTTTCCCAATAATTTCATCAACTTCTGCTGACAGTGCTGCCTTTCTTGATGTGTGTTCAGACTTTAACCTTACCCAGCTGGTTAACGCTCCAACCCGCATTACCTCGTCCACCTCCTCAGTTCTAGACTTGGTGCTGGCCACGCATCCCGACCTAATTAAATCCCTATCAGTTATTCCGGGCATAAGCGACCATCTAGCTATTCATTTTAACATGACTAAAACAACTAAAAGAAATGATAGCTCAAAAGTTTTTAGGGACTACAAAAGAGCCGACTATGTTTCAATTAATAATGAGCTTCAGCTTTTCCTAAACGATTACCTTTCGCAATTTCTGGAAAGGTCCGTGCAACAAAACTGGAATTTGTTTAAGCAGAAGGTAGCAGAACTTACCAATCGTTTTATTCCGCTCCGCAGAATTAGGCAAAGCGCAAAGTCCCCTTGGTTCACGCTTACACTAAAACGACTACTGAATAAAAAGAAACGAATTTTTCGAAGGGCAAAGCTAACTACACTGCAAACCATTTCACACCCTCAAGGGTGGATTTTTCAATAAATCACCCATCTTACACCTATTTTTTCTGCTAAACTTATCCGCACGGCTGTAATTTCTGTAATTACACCTATTGTACACCCATTTGTCATTTTTAGGTGTACTATAGATGTATGTTCGCAAATTACACCCAAGGGTGTTTCCTTGAATTTTACACCTATCATATATGCATATAGTTTAGAGCATCAATACTTAGCAAATCTCAATGGATGCAATCAAACCGCATGCCGAAGTTCTGGTGAAAATATCGATGTTGTGGCCTTTGTTTTCATTTCCCGTATCATTCGCCAAAATATATCATGCTATGTATTATATTTATTATGCCACCCCTATTTACGTTATTCAGAACATTTCTCACATGTTCAACGATTTAATTCATGGGTTACGTTTTTGGGATTCTTACTAAAAATATTTTGCTGCCGCTCATATCCATTCTTCCATAATTCTCACAGAGACATCGGTAAAAAAGATTATGTTGCGCTTAAACATAACATGAAACGATTACCCACTCACCCACCAACATGCAGATACGGGGCCATTTTTTTCAACGGGGGTCCACATATTTCCTTACACTGAAGTAATTCGCATCAATACACAAGTCCCTGATTTATTCAGTGAGTTATATTTAGATCTATAAACATGGATGAGTTCAAATTGAATGTTTGCAGCATTCGCATTGCCGTGGAACTAGGCATGTTTACAAATAACAGGCTAAGCTTACTCTAATGCAGCTGCTGTGCACGCATGCCGCGCCGCAGGACAAGCTTAGCGCACATCCGCTAAGCACGGGTGAACTCGTACAATGGTATTCACCACTCTGTGGGCACTTACTGTTCTTTTTTTATATCCTTGATATGAACGCTTGCGCGTCCCTTAATACACACGTGAACCATCGTAGACAACACTAGCGCAATGTACCCATAGAGAAATAAAAAAAGGTGAAGAGTGGACACTCCCGTAGACCCCAGCGGCCCAATCGACTCTAGCACACCTAGTGGTTGATGAGAGCAAGTGGCGTGCGCTTCCGGTTTCGGTTTCACTGGCGCAAATTTTGAATTACTTTGCATAACCGACGTTTGGCTATGACGAAAGTTCATGATTTCAGACCACTATTCATCGCCCAAATGGATAGTTTTTGTAGGTCGTTTTGATTTAGCAATTCCCTGTTTTGTTTTGTTCAGTGGTTTGTGCGAATCGGTCGTGACGTAATTTTTATTTCGATTAAGTTATAATAAAAAGAGATGCAGGTAATGATAATTCACTACGGTTTTATTCATCGCGCTTGTGTTTTTCTTTTGGAACAAGTGATCAATGTATATATCAGTCAAAGAAACAGAGCATCCGCAATGTTTTATTCAAAGGCAAGGTAGAGTATGAGAATATCAAAAGCACAATATGACAAAGGTAGACAACAAATGCATCTCGCCTTACAAATAAATTGTAACAAATATTGTAACAAATACATAGAGAACACAGACAACGCACACATCGCTAGAGTTGGCAGAAGCCGAGAAGCTGGTGAAGTATGACACACCGGGCCAGTGGGTAAGTAAGGATCTATGGCAAAAACACAGCGCACAATGCCGATGAAGAAGGAAGAAGTGACGTATACACAGCAATGAAGTCGCGAATCACGCGTGGGGTTAACCGAAATAATGCATAGAAAAAAAGAGCGCACAGAAACCACACGACACAAGCAGAAAGGCAAAGCTGCAGTGTGCTGGCTGTGCTTAAGAACAGCTAGCCCAAATTGAAAAAAAAGCAGACTCGATGCCTGCTTGTCCTCAGAAAGGTAGGGCTTTGCTGCTTGCTCACTACGTGAAAGACAAACTTTATGCTACAACACTGGCAGGTCTTGTGGCTCTTCTTATGCGTCGCCTTCATCAAAAACTTAAGATCCCAAGCGATTTGCGTCTGGGTGTTGCTGTGACGCTTGCGAGCTAAATTAGATTGTAGTCATCACTTATCCAGAATTGTGGACCTTAATTGGTGTTACGAGAGCGGTATTACAGGGCTAATAAATAGCGGAAGAAAACCACTATGGCTCATTATTTTTCACAAAGGCTCTACATCGTACATTATCACTCACAAGCTATATAAAAATAAAATGGCAGCGTCCGCAGCCCCATCAAACGCTACAAGTTTGGGTATTCTTTTGAAAATTTTTATGGACGAGATGAGGAGGTTGATGAGAAGCTGAAATACAAAAAGCGTGATAACGTGAACTGTGCCCACTTCATACTGTGCTCCTTACCCGCTCGAAGACATTTCAACAAGCGGTTTTGTTGTCGATATATTACTTGAGCTGGAGAGATAAAGCATACAAGCGACTCACAGTAAAGTGTACAGTTCGCGCACATTTGCTACAAAAATACAGACAGGATACCCAACATTCTTTTTAAGGTTATGCAAATCACTTCGAGCGAATACACAGTGTCCCTACTACTCATAGCGGGTAACCAAAACAATGTATGCAACGAAAGAGTGGTAAGTCCAGTTGAACTGAATATAAGCATATAAGACCATAATGAAGTCTGCTGTAACGAAGTAATAACATAAAAGCTATTGCAGGATTCGGCTCCACTCGAATACTTTAGTGTAAACCCGCCGCTAATTGCTAACCTTTGAACTTGTCAAGCTGTATGCCCGAGATTGTAGACTGGAACCTAACCCTATCTAAGTTTCGGTCCACAAAACGCACATGCCAACATAAACGAACCCGGCAAAACATTTTCAGAAACTTCGCGCGACACCCAGCAGAGCAGAAATAAAAATCGCCAACACTTGACAGATGGTGATACAAAACATCGCACACTTTCAGGTGATGTGCAGTGGCCTCAATTATGGCAAGAAAGTGAGATTCAAGTTGTACGTATGCAAAAGCTGCTTCTGATGGCACAGTGAGATTCCCAAAAAAGTTTGCTGGGGACGTGGTATGCTTTGAGCATTGTGAAATACTGGTGGGTACCCTTAAGCGTCTCACTGTCGCCTTTCAGTAACTGTGGGCAACTGCAACCGTCACATGCATTCCGAAGGAAGTGTTTGATGAGAAAACCAGCTACATAATATGCAGCGGAGTCATCGATAATATGGGAGTGAATGTTTGTCGCAAGTTCAGAGAGATCGTCTAGAGCGGGAAAGTCGTCAGGCTGTGGCTGTGCACACTCCTCATTATCCACAAGAGACGCACTGGTGAGGGAGAATGGCGAGAGCTGCTCCTGGAGGAGGTCACATTCATCATCCTCGACATTTCCGTATTCTGACAGCTTGAAGAGTTTTCTTATGCAGATGTGCTTCAGGCCACAAATAAATTGTGCTACATTGGGGTTGGTGCTGCAGCCCTGTTTTTGCCTAATGTGGCCAAATATGTTCTCCAGAGGATCCTGTTGAAGCCTGCGTGTTAACAGGTATTCAAAATTGTAATTTTTGGAGAGGTCGTCTTATAGTTGACAAATTGCCTGAATTGTAATTTGCCAACCTACGATGGTTTGTGGTTGACGTCTGCCAACAAACTGCCATGATACAATCCAGGGAAGCTGGCCTCAGAGGAAGTCAATCAGCTCTGAATCATTTTTTATGATTGCATGCCGCAGCTTTTGCGAAGTTCTTTTTTTACTCGAGCTGTTCAAGGCATCGAAAATCCTGTCCATACGATCACAAAATTGAGCTGTAGTGATGGCCGAGGCAGGCAGCACCTTCGCATACACCATTGCCGTGATAGCAATCGAAACTGATGCACTGAGGACCTGAGTTGCTCTGCTGACCTTCATATTAGAAAAAGGTTTCTGATGAACGTGCCGTTCAGTCAACTTTGGAGCCAATCGCAACCGAAACTCATGTGAGGATTGGTAAAGGCTTACAATGTGCGACCAGTTAACGATGTCGTCCCCAATGTATAACTTGTGTGCTTGGACATTATTACGCGTTGTTTTAATTAAATGCGGAACATCAAAAATGTAAGATACCCGCTCACCTTAAACTTCAAAAAAAGGCTTTGCTACAGTCACTCTTAGTTGGTTAGGGAGACTTACATTTGAACTGCCCTGGTCACAAATGACTGCTTTCACTGCAATATTAATGCTCCTAAGCTCCAAAATGAGTGACACCAGCAAGTTATGCATAACAGATGATGGTGTTGATGTGTGCCCTATAGTAAAAGCAACCGGTTGAACCCACTTTCTCGAAACACCAACAAGAAGAAAAACCAGTGCTCGATCAGCGATGGTTGAAGTGCGATGAGTGCCATCATCTGTAAAACCCTGGACAATGTCTCTTGAAGCATCATAGTACAAATTCTTTTTGAGTGCTATTTCGTCGAGAACTAAAGCGCACACTCGGTCCCGTTAATTCCAAGCTTGAGTATTTGTTGCAATGGAAGAAAGGATTCCTAGAATTATGCCTGGAGTCATCTTTACATTAGCTAGCCACCTCCTTAATGAACGCCGGGAGGGCAAAGAAAAATATGGAGCCAGAAATCGGTATGCTCGCGGACCTCGGAAGTTTAAGTGAAGAGCGAATTTCTTGAACCACACGGGAAACCGCTTGCCCTTGCGTTTGGACCTCAAGCGAACATGTGCAGAAAGAAGTTTAAAAACCTCCTCGGTGACGTGCGGTCGGATAACTTCAAGGGCCTTCGAAGTCGATGACGGTGCTTGGTGAGGCTGTCTCTGCAGTCTTTTGATAGTTTTCCGCTGTGCTGCTACTTTGGCTTGCAGATGTTTAATGGTTTGCTTGTACTTCATTGATGGAGACATTGTCGCTGGCACACAGGAACGTACTGCAATAAACAAAAAAATTGATGTAAAAGCGAAGAACAACTAATCCCATACGAGCACTTTCCTCGCTCTTTCAGACCCAAGGTGCACAACTTTCTGTGGTACAAAGTTTCCGATTCCACTACCTAAAAACAAACCGTTCACAATGTTGACAATGAACAAAAAAAATGAAAATCACTGAGAGCCCACCCTTACATTTTGTAAGTGCACACGTAGTGTCCTTTTGAGGATAGTTTCCTCAGAATGTCCTAAACATAAAATAGCACATTAAAACTGCTGCAATAAAAGCATAGTCACCATTTTCTCTAGGGCACTCAGGCGTGGAGCTGTTGTCGGAGACGTCTTCTGGAGGGTCTTGTGAAGCTTGTTCAGTGCCTCGGACAGTGCTGTCGGAACAATCTTGCGAGCAGCCTGCGGAAGTCTCTATATCAATCCACTCTGGTGTTGAAGTGAACATACAACTTACCGGTCACACAAGTTCCTTTTGTGACAGCTGAACGACTGGTTAAGGTTTTCTCCGGCAAGACGAAATCAGCAGAAATTCTTTCACCAGCTACAAAGGAGCTGCCACCTGCAGAGGTTTGGTCAACAGTCAATTTGGGTAAAAAAAAAGAAATCGCGACACTGAACGAACCCTGTTCATCGGGCACCTCAATGTGTGGGAGCCGCTTTTTGAAGCCTCTATCGCAGGTCCTGAAGAAATGAAATTACGACAATGTGTCAGTAAGAGGCTTAAAATAACACAAACTGAAGCTCATCCGCACCTTGCAGTGCAGCTTGTGCAGCCATGTCACAGTCACTACTTGAAGCGACGCTCAGAGAACCTGCATATATGTGCAGTTGGTACAAGTTACAAAGCTCGTAGCATGGGGAAACTTAAACAGCTCTTTCAAACGCATAAATTGGTCGAACGTGGAAGAAAAGAGAAGGCACCAACTAGGAAACAAGTAATTTGTGATTTTTGGAATTATCAACAGTGGCAGCTTTCACTGATGAAAGGTATACGTACATGTGCACTCAGGCTTGAAGATAACGTGAAATAGCCCTTTAAAGTCTTTCAAAACAAGTTGCGCGGGTTCAGAGCATCAAAAAATGACAGAAATGTAAAGTTGCTGTTAGGAAGGTAATAGCCCACAATTCACAGAATTTAAGACTTTCCAAGTGTTACTTCTGTAGTGAGGTTTCTCCATCGGCTACAAAGATCTTCACGGTTAACTGTCGCCACTGATTCAATACAAGTGGCTGCTATTGCACATATTTGAGTTTCAGTCAATCACTTACATGGTGCAGCTGGTTGCACACTGGGAACAGCCATTCTTGTAAGCCTTGTGTGCCCAGGGTCCATGAAACTTTGAGCAGTAAAATGGTCGCTACAAACCCTGTACGTTGCGTACAATAGGCTGGCCGGCTTACTCAGGAGATCATCGCGTCCAGCATACTGCATCCATGCTTTCATCCTGCATTGGCAATGAACTATCAGCTGAAAGGGGAAGTGCTTGAATAGTGATTTTTTATTGTTACCCTCACTTAGCAAGTACGAACAGTAAGCCTACAGGCATGCAAACCATACAAAAGTTTTAACACACCTGCCATCCCGTGGTACGCGGAAGAAACTCATCCCAGGCTTCTTGTGGGTTCCGCCATTGTTGAAGCACCACGATACACAGCAGTAGCTGCCGTAGCTTGGACCGCCGGACGGCATGGCGTCAGCGCGGTCTGAAAATGTTAGTAAGTGGATGCTTCGCTGTCAAATTACGAAAAAGATATGTGCACGTCATAAGTGTACCAGCAAACCCCTTTGAATGATTAGCTAATCGATGCACAATACAAAACCAGTGATACATCTCTGACCCATAAAGCTCTGACTTACAAAGATATACGTCAAGACCACGTTCAAAGATCTTCAGAAGTTTCCAGGTCGCTATCCCTTGTAATGCAATGGTATCGCGACCTGGAAACTTTAGAACACCTTCGTGCGTACGCAGTATCAGCAGTACACTGGGAAGAAAAATCGTAGTTGAAATTTTTGCGGTAAAATTATATTGGAAACGTCAAAAAAATTTGTGGGCTGCTTGCACTAGTGGCACAAGGCTAGCGAAGAAACGAAGATGATGGCCACTTGGCTAGTCCAGATTTGCCTCCGGCACACCAAGAATTATTCGTGTTCCGAGCCTTCGGGAAACGCGTCGTGAAGCATGCGAGGCCCAGCGAACGATTCTCAATATTTTGCACCGAGCCACCGAGCCTATGACCTAGCTGCCCAGCTATGCTCAGCGCACAGACGCTCGCGTCCGTGGCAGACGCAGCACGCGTCGCCTCGGCTTGACGCCGTGCCGCCTTTGCTATACTGCATACGTTGCACAATGTTCCGGTCTAGCCGCCGCATAGAGCCACAAACTTTCTTTTTAGAGAACCTCCCAGTCCTTAAAAGCTTCAGAAAAAGGTTACAACTGCGTGAATGAGACGCCACGTAAGAAACAAACTCGCACACACGAAGCGCAACGTGTGTGTGTGCATCTTTCTATGTTTGTTGCATGGTGTCTTATTCGCGCAGGCGTAACCGTTTTCTGAAAAAATGACCCAACAAGACCAACAACATGTCATTGAACAAGCTTCGCTTGAAAACGTGCCTCACCTGTTATCTCACGCACGAAAACGCCGACGCAGCCGACGTTGACGAAAGCGACGAAAGCTTCACGCTGTCAGTCATGCATGGGCTTGTCGCTGGGTAGATGGTGTTTATGACAGTAGGGCTGAAGAAAAATAATCGCGTAAGGTTTGTTGAATAAATCGTTTTTATGTATAAGGAACATAGCAAATTTGGGCTTATAATTATTAGTTTGTAAAAACAATTCTGTTGCATTGATTATAACTGTGTTTTTTTTGCGCTTGCGCCCTCTGACGTGTGGTGGGAGCACTAGTTCGTTACGTAGTCGTGACGCACTTCCTGAGGCCAGGTTTTGCGGAGTGTCCGCTCTTGTCTTCTTCTTTCTCTATGATGTACCCGTGCCACAAGAATGGAGAATAGTTGACTAGTTGCAGCATTGTATTTGATAGTTGTTACTGTGGCGTTACAATGAACTGATAATCGCACATTGCTATGCTCACACACAATTTAAGACTTGAAATAAAAGCAAGCGTCATTCATACTTTGTCGGTAAAAAAAGCATAGTCCCCAGGTTCTTGCTGAATGGCAGAGTGTTATTTAAAAGAAGCTAATGGCACAGCGGGGCTGTTGCTGGGATTTATGCATGCAGGGGGATAGAAAGAGAAAAAAAGGGGGCCTGACCCATTTGCATGTACATTTTTGCCTGTGGTTGCACACTTGAGAAACCAAATCGGAAGCTTTCATTTTTTTGTGCGAAATGGACCAAATCCTGACCCGAAAGTAGCTCCAATGACACTCAATTGGCTCATACATACGTTCACCTTTCCTCTAAAACAGTAATATTAAAACATTATTTAAACTTATCACTGTTCTAGAAAAACATTGATAGCATGTATATGCCAAGGCAGCGTTAGTTGAGCTTTTTTCGGTTCCAGATTTGCCCCATTTTGAATAAAAAAAGCTCCTCAAAGAAACATAAGAAAGGAGTGGAGATGTGTCAAATATGGAACAACCTCCCCGCCGCCCTTCACTAACTTTTTATTTATATCTATGTTGCACAAGTAACAAATTTTGACTCCAAAATGTCGAAACAACGCCACAATCACGCCTTACTTGGGAAAAGAAAAATGTGCATTACGAAGGCTACGCATTTGCCGCCTGCACACGTCAGTGGCAAAAAAACGACTTCGAAGCTCTGCTAGCAAATAAATATGTTGTGAAGCATAAAATATTACACTATATGTTGGAGGCTTCACATAGCTTGGAAATTATATCATAAAACGGTACTGCTATCACTTTCGGTTTTGGTTTTGAAGTCTCGGGGCAACTGCGCATCGCCATCGTCAACAGGCAGACTTTGAATTAGGTGGTAACATGTCGTGTGCGTGTTTGCTGTACGCTGACGGTGGTTTATTATTTTACTATTCACTTGCTTTGTCCAGGATGTGTACTTATACGGCTTGCGCGGTTTAACTCGCGCTTACAGTAGATGCAGTACGAGTCACTGCAATCTGTGGCGCGTCGGCAAGTACAGAACAACTTCAGTGCGGCGGAGTGTGAGTCCTCCGTCAACGGCTTTCGTTGAAGCTTGTGCACGCCGCAAGCAGAGTGTTTCCGATCAAGCAATGAGCGGAGTGTACGCAGGGAGCTACATGGAGAACGCTTTTGGATTTCGTGCTATTGCTGAAAAGGTAAGCTTTCATGCATGCAAACAACGAAGTGCAGAAGTGCGTGCCTGCCTGCCAACGCCCGATGTGCCCGCGATACTCGTAATTGCAGGAAGCGACCCTCTCTTGGCGCCGTCGTGACCTTCGCTCGCTCTGTGCTTATCAGCTGCGATGTCTCAACAGTCGCAGTGTTCGTGAACCTTGCTTTGGCGCATGGTTAAAGAAAACGGGGGGGGATGTGCCCCGCGCAGATAAACCTTACGGCATTCGGCAGCGGGTGAGAAAACAAGGGAGGGGGGGGGGGCTGAGCGAGCCGAGGTGGGCGAAAAAAAATGGCATAATAATAATAATAATAATAATAATAATAATAATAATAACGAAGCAGATCAACGGTAAAAGAGGCGCCAGTTGTCAGTTAGCGGCACTGCAGTGCACAAATGGGGCGCGTTTAATACGCGGGAGAAAAAAATCCAGATTTCAGTGACTGAAGATAGGGGTGCGTTTTTAATGCGAGTAAATACGCTATTTAAAGCAACAATTCAAATACTTAAAATTTGTATCAATGACCCTTTGGTGTCTACGCTTTGCAGCGGCGTGGCATGTGTTTTGTTAAATATCGTGCAGCTAACCAAAGAATTTATATGTACCTTGTTTGGTCAGCAATTTGCGCTTTTTATGCCTTGTTAGGTTTGTTTATATTTATACTACTATATCGTAGATAATCAGGATATAGTAATATTGATCTGCTTTAATAAAGGATTGAACAGCCGCACTCAATTGCACACATTTTTTTGCATTTTTGCACCGTTGCAGTGCGGCACATCGAATATTGTAGAATAGAATATTTCTGTATATTTTGGTGTAGCGTGTTGGCGCTGTGGTTACATATGAAAGCTTTGCCAAAGTGTACCAACAAACACCCACAGAAATCTTTCAGTTAGACTGATACAGCACAGATGATAATGGTGTAGGCATAGTTAGCCACTAAAGAACACGCTCGCGAAAAACAAAATGAGGATGGCGACACAGGTGGCTGTAAATGAAAGCAGGCAGACCTAACAGCTCTTGTATGTTGCATGCATTTTTTTGTGCAGGTTTCATCCTTACAAATGTAAACACACTGATCCAACTAATAAGCCCTCCATGCATATATTCCTGTTAGCTACTTCTCCAATAAGTCGTGCATTTTTTTATTATAATATAGTCCAGCAGTTCAGAGCTTATTGAGCATATATTTAACTTACTTGTGATACATTATCTGTTGCATGGCTGTTTTTATGAATTAAAAAAATTCAACTACAAATGAGCTGCTTATGCATGCACTTGAAGAATAAGATTAGCACGTCTTATTGATTTTTGAGAGTAGTTCGTTTTACTCGTGGCCTAAAGTTATTTTGTTGACCAATAAGCAACCCGTGAAAATATATTATAAAATTATCCAGTACACCAAATTTATGTAACTGGAGACGAAATTTAGAGGTTAGCTTCCACAAATACACAGTGCTGTGTTTCCAGCAGCAGTTGTCATTTTATAAGTGCTGTTGATTTTTTCAGATTGGGGCTTGCTCGATGTTTTACACTAGTTTTACACAGTAGATTGTACATCTGTAGTGTACATGTCTACAAAACGATCCTTCAAATAAATGATAAATATTGCAACTTTTTTTTCTGAATGGGTTTATATAATTTTTTGTATCACCCATTGTAGTGGCCTAGTGGTTAGGGTGTTCTAGCTAAGCAAGAAAACTTGGTATAAAGGCTGAAATTTGAGCATCCCAGTATATTTCAAACTTCTTGGTAGGTGCATGATTCAAGGGAGAAGCACTTTTTGAGCACCACCATGGTGTAGACTCAAACATGGCACTTGCATTCGTACACTAATGTGCACAGATGCTTGTAAACGTGAAAGTGAATAGTGGTAAAGCTGAAAGTGGGGAAGCTGGAGTTTTTTATTATATGACACATCATAATGAGGTTCTGATTGTTCACAGTATTTTTTAATGCTTAGTTGAATGTTGTGCATCTCTTACATGCAGAATGTTGAAAGGAAACCACACTACATCTTCTACGATGGACTGGGTGCTGACGATGCAGTGCACTCTTCATCACATCCTGAAAACAGCTGTTCCGAGCTCACGGCCTCACTCAAAGGGTTGCAGCAGCGGTGGACGCCACTCATAGAGTGCACCAAATATCTTCTACATTTTAGGAACATTCCTCTGATGGAAAAGTCTTCATCTCAATCTATGTGTCCTATATACCTATTTATCTTTCCAATATGAGTACCAGTTTGCCATCAGATTAACAGCAGTGCATGTAGAAAACTGTGTACTATGCATAATGTTAGAGTTGTATGATAAACTGGAGATGGCCTTGATGTCTCCAGGTTAAAAGGCTGATTCACTAATGGGTCATTCCACACCAAACATCCCAGCTATTTTAGCGACCATCTCAAATCTATTCGAAACAAATTGTGATGATTTACTGCATTGAAAACAGTTAAACTGTAAAATATTTTCGAAAGAAAAAGTTTTTGGTTGCGTAGTTGCCATATGAACTTACCGGAATGTCGTTTTATTCTTGTTTGTGCAAAATTTTATTTTAAAAGTACTGCTCCTTGCTTCTATACCAAAATTTGTCTGCATGTTAAGTACAAGTTCATGTGTAAAGTGTTTGAAGCGCAGTAATATTAGTGCGATTTCACCGGTACATACACCTCCAAGACTAACAAAGTGCTTCATACGACTGGTTGGTGCTGTATGGTAGACAAAGAAAGTGCTTAACAGTGCAAACGACAAGAAGGGAGAGAAGAGACGAGCTGAGCCCTGAACAAACAACCAAAGTTTATTGCAAACCAACTGCAATATATAGAAAACAGAATCTGCGCATAACCATGCACTATAAGCAGAATCGCGCATACATGCACCATACAGCCTACCTTATCAACAACCGGTCGTATAAGTGGACCCAAGATAACTAACTTCACAGCAGTTAAGAGAAATTCAGGGTACACTAACACAGTAAGTACGAGTTGTTGAATGTGGAAGGCTTCACTAATCTCGTGATCGCGTTGATTTTTATATCCCCCCCGTGATCAAACACTTTTCAAGAATTGGCTGACAACAAGACTTCTTACAATGGTCTGCCAAGTGGCTAGGAAGAGAACCTTTTAGAGAGTTAGCGTGCTCCCTCAACCGATCATTCATGCATCGCCCTGTTTGGCCAATGTCCACAACTAAATAATATCTTGTAGAGAATCGCTAAAGCACATTCAACATGGCACATAGCATGTTTCTTAGTGCATGCTTCTTTCTTAGGCCCTTCGCTGTTGACCCTGCGACATAGGCCAGCGAGCTTGTCGCGTGCGCAGAACGCACCTCTTACACCTATTTTGCCAGTGACCTTCTTTAGACTTTGGAAAACTTCGTGTACGTAGGGAATAACAGCCTTGCTAGAATGAGGCTTGTTGAGTTAGCTGTTGCTTTGTCTATATCAGGCACTCTTAGTGACATTAAGAGAGTCTCGGCAATAGAAGTTAGCTCAGGATTAGAAAAGCCGGCTGGTTGAAGGCGGTGAACTTAAAGCGAGAAACTGCACTCTATCTGGCGGTGACAACAGCCAGTTAAAATTGCCTTTAGGCAGGAAAAAGCGATGCTTCACTTGACTAGCTTAGAATGGGTGGACGTAAAAAGGAGGTTCTTTCTTGAGCATGGCTCGTACCGCCAACATACATGATCAACAAAAAAAAAAGCATTTATAATTCTAGACATCGTAGCTTGTCGTCATAAATAAACTCCGACGTTATTTCTAGTTTCTTCATTTCACGTCCGAAAATGTCAAATATCTCATGGGTGGTTCACCGAGGGTCAGATTGATCGATGCGGAAAAACACTAAAAAGTCGTCAACGTAGCCAAACACTTTAACTGTACTCGTGTGATCAAAGTTAGCCATGAGGCTTCTTTCATACCGCGCGAGTAAAAGGTCACAAAGAACCGGTGCTAAACATGAGCCAATGCGCACATCTGCATCGGTGAGATATTTGACTTTTTTTGGCGTGAAATGAATCAACTGTAATTAAAGTCGGAGTTTAATTCATGACGACAAGTTACGATGTCTAGACCTGAAAATGCTTTTTTTGGTTGACCACGTATGATGGAGGTACAAACCTTGCTGAAGGAAAAGCGTTTTTTTTTACGTCCACCCATTCTAAGCTAGTCAAGTGAAGCATCGCTTTTTCCTGCCTAAAGGCAATTCTAACTGGTTCTTGTCACCGCCACTTAGAGTGCAGTTTCTCGCTCTAAGTTCACCGCCTTCAACAAGCAGGCTTTTTTAATCCCCTGCTAACTTCTATTGCCAAGACTCTCGAAACGTCACTAAGATTGCCTGATAAGACACTAAGCAACACCAAACTCAACAAGCCTCATTCTAGCAAGGCTGTTATTCCCTAGGTACACGAAGTTTCCCATAGGCTAAAGAAGGTCGCTGGAAAAATAGGTGTAAGAGTTGCGTTCTGCGCACGCGACAAGCTCACTGGCCTATGTCGCAGGGTCGACAGCGAAGGGCCTAAGAAAGAAGCATGCTCTAAGAAACACGCTATGTGCCATGTTGAATGTGTTTTAGCAATTCTCTACAAGATATTATTCAGTTGTGGACATTGGCCAAACAGGGCGATGCATGAATGATCTGTTGAGGGAGCACGCTAACTCTCTAAAAGGTTTCTTTCCCAGCCACTTGGCTGACTATTGTAATAAGTCTTGTTGTCAGCCAATTCTTGACAAGTGTTTTATCACGGGGGATGTAAAAATCGGCGCGAGCACTAGATTAGTGAAGCCTTCTATATTCAACAACTTGGTGCTTCCTGTGTTAGCGTACCCTCAATTTTTCTTAACTGCTGTGAAGTTAGTTATCTGGGGTCTATTTGTATGAACGGTTGTTGATAAGGTAGGCCGTACGGTGCATGTATGTGTGATTATGTTTATGATGCGTGGATATGCGCAGATTGTGTTCTATATATTGCAGTTGGTTTGCAATAAACTTTGGTTATTTGTTCAGGGCTCTGTTCTCGTCTCTTCTTTCCCTTCTTGTTGTTTGCGCTATTAAGCAATTTCTTTGTCTACCATGCCTTCAAGAACTTAGCCAAAATGTCTTATATTTGAATTTTTCTATTGTGGTACTGCACTTTCTATGAATGTCTAAGTAATGAGTACTAACTACACAAAAGGTATATTTTGATGAAATAATATTATGAGACCTCTTAAGCTGCTAAACATTACGAGAAAAGAATTACAAGTTTTGCAGAATCGTCATTTTCGTCTATATTGATACGCGATTTGCACTGTCGAGTGGTCCAAATAAATATGACCTTCAAACATAAATCGAAGGAAAGAAAAAGGGTATTTTCATATGCCAATTGTTATCATTACATTTTTTTGTTTTAAGGAAGAAAATAAGTTTTCAACTTTCCCCATTGATGAAAATAGGGAATTTCAAGGCGGCAGCTGTCGTAGGACCAAATGGGAAGATAGGCACCAATAGAATGCTAAAAAAATATTTTCTTTCTTAAAACAAAAAAAAATATAATGATGGTACATGAAAATAACTGTTTATTTGCTTTCAACTTATGTGTAAAGGTAATTTTTAGTTGAGCCACCACATGGCGTAAATCGCATATCAATATGGACAAAAATTACGATTTTGTAAAATTTATGATTTTTTTATAAAGTTCACCAGCTTAAGAGGTCTCAAATATTTTTTTCTCAAAATATACCTTGCGTGGAGTAAGTATTCACTACTCAGATATTCATACAAACTGCAGTATTGCAATAAAAAAATTGCAAACATAACACATTTTGGATTAATTCTTGGAAGCATATGTGCAAGTATAATTGCAATAATATTACTGAGCTTCAAACACCTTACACAAGAACCTTAACTCAACATGTAGGCCAAGTTTGCTATAGAACGTACTTTTAAAATAAATTTTTTCACAAACACCCAAATGACATTCCGGAAAGTTACGAAGGCAACCACGTGTCCAAACATTTTTCTCTCCGAAATATCCTACCGTTTCAGTACTTTCAATACAGTTAATCAGCACAATATTTTTCTAATGCACTTGAGATGGTTGCCAAACTGGCTGGGCGTTTGGCATAAAATCACCCTAACAGCATGTCATGAGCACAGAAAAAGATCCTATGCTTATTAAGCCCTTTATTTACCAAGAAATATATTGAAAGTGCCTCCTCTGAGGCACTGTATAACGCTGCTTTTTTTCACAGTTATAAGGCAGCTGCACGTGCTGTTGTTTACATGTGCAGCAGTGCCGTTCATATCTAGTAGAACTCGCTGTTGGGATAGTTGGTGCATGTTTGCATTAAACATTAGTCAATTTTGCACCAAAATGACGACCACACATCAAAGAAAACACATAAACGGGATGGGCACTCATTTGCAATTGTTTAATTCTTGAGGAAACAGGCTGATATAAACCCACTTTTCGTCAACGCAAGTGAAACCTACTTGGGCCGTCCCTTACCTAACCACGCTATAGGACACATGATCGCTAGATACCGTGCTTCCAGCTCATACATGATGAGTGAAGTTTTGCTAATGCAATTGATACCCCGTTTCTTTTGTGAAAGCCCTTCGAAATCGCTCTTGGTGTGAATCCACATGAAGTGACATGCGCTCTTGAACAGGCACCGTCATTATTCTTTGCTGCAAGGGCATGTTCCCTCGCTTGATCATTGAGGCAGCGCCTCGTCGTCTGGCTAACATGTCTCTTTCTGCACGATAGGGGTATTTTGTAAACCACTTCAGTGGCAGACTTCGTGAATGGCCACGCATGCTTCTTTTTACAGCCTTTCAGCTGCTCAGGATGATTTCCAGCGATGCACCGGCGCAACTTTGCTAGTTTGTTAGGCGCACGAACTCCATCAGTACTTCATGCCGATTCGTCACCTTTTTAAGGTTGTGTGTATGAATATATGCTATATTATGAATATATGCTACAAACAGCTGCTAGTGAGCACCCGTCCTGCCCCATGTGTTTTCTTTGTGTGGTCGTTGTTTCCTCGCAAAATTGGCTATTCAATTCAGGCATTCATGTCTATTTACAGCACATGTTCAATGTCTGTAGCACAATATTACATGCTATTTTCGTGTTCTATTTGCATGTTCAAGAGAACAGCAGGCGCGCCATTTGTGTCAGTTGGATACAATTTCCTAATTTTGCACAAAACCAGTATGAAATGCCCAACCAGCTTCAATTATTTCTCAGTATTGTTAATTTTATCAAGAAACATAAAATCCATTATTCAACATAGGTTTGTGCATCACCATCCAATTGATTGATGTGTGCAGTTTAATGTCCTAAAGCCACCATTTGATTATGAGAGGCCTTAGGGGAGAGCTCCAGAAATTTCGGCCGCCTGGGGTTCTTGTGCACCCAAATCTAAGCAAATGGGCCTACAGCATTTTCGCCTGCATGAAAACTGCAGCTGAGTACCTTGGCAACTAAACCATCGAGGCGGGTTCATCATCATCCAATCTAATACAGCTGCGCCAACCGCAATTATAACTTTTAATTGACTATATTCTAACCTCACTGCAAAAGAAAAGAGTAGAACGGTTTAAAAGAAAGTTCTCCCCCCTTATCTATGACGTCCATAATGCTTTTTAAGTCGCTTTAGCCAGAGTACGCTTTCGCTCTGCGGAAAAGTGTTTTATGATTTGGAAGTGGCTACTAATACTCGCTGTCACAGGGCACAAAATATTTTTTCCATATATTACTCTGCCATGCAGATGCCATACAATAACGGGTACTAGTATGAGTGCTGGTCGTCTTTCAGAGTAATTTATGAGGTTTTTGCAGCCTTAAGCGACAATAAGGAAAATCGTATGCGACTTTTTTCTTTTCGCCACCCCCTTGAGCTCCTCCTTTACGAATATCTGGAATTTCCGGGTCGCCTGTCAAACAGTTTGACAAGCTCGGCAAATACTACTGTGCGTTTTACCCCCGTATTTTACAACGTCCCTTCACTAAATGCTTCGCCTTGACTTGAGAAAATTGATTCCAGCGCAGTCTCTAGGCAGAGTAAGTCACCCAATATCAGTGATAATCTGCAGCGATTCTGGAGAAACGCAGCATCATATTTAGACAAGCGGTGGTGCCGTGCTCAGCTTGTTCAAATAAGGACGAGATTCAAGTCGAGGAGCGTTCGTAAATAGGGAGGTTAGCATTGTTTGCACTGTGGGACAGTTCAAGAGTGTTTTATTGAAATAGCTGCGCTCTCGTATATTTTGAATGAATTAGCGGATGTCAAATGAGTTCTACATATATTTTTCCTTTTGTGTGATTCAGTCTAATTTGTTGTACTACTGTAAATTTAGAGCCCCACTGCGGTAGTCTAGGGGCTATGGTACTAGGCTGCTGACCCCCAGGTCGCGGGATCGAATCGCGGCTGCGGTGGCTGCACTTCCGATGGAGGCAGAAACGCTGTGGGCCCGTGTGCTCAGATTTGGGTGCATGTTAAAGAACCCCTGGTGGTCGAAATTTCCGGAGCCCTCCACTACGACGTTTCTCATAATTGTATGGTGGTTTTGGGACGCTAAACTGCACATATCAATCAATGGTGTAAATATTGAATATCAGGCTCAAAAATGCTACGTTTGTTTTTCCTGAAACCTGCTCCAAATTCAAATTTTCTCCCTGGAAAAGCAAGATATGATGCTCCAAAATATTGCTCCAGATAATAGCTTGGCTGCTCCACCTCTGCTAGCTGTAAGTGGTTACTCTTTCACCCTGCTTTTGTGTGTACATTTTATGTTCTTTGATGTTGTATTGTTTCAGGGAGACATATGTGACGCGCTTGATATTTTACATCTTTAAATCAATTATTCTGCATAGTAATATCTAGTGACACTGTTAAGCTATTGTAACTTTGCCTATTGTTTTCACTCCTGTATTATTGTTTCTCCAGTATTATGAATGTCTGAACACACAAGGGTTATTGTGAAATGAAAATGCCATCTTAAGACTGTTTTGTCATTACATTCATTAGAATATCACTAGCCTTGCATAATATGCATAAGGCATGCCACAACACATGCAAACTGTGGCGTATCAATGAGGCAATTGTAGTGTGCATTGATATATTATTTCAGTATATTGGAGGAATAAGGCATGCTACATTGCACTACTCTTCTTGCTGTTTGTATGCTTCACTGCACTGTGCTTTTGTGCTGCATTGAAGCGTGTTAAAATTAGTTCTTCTTTTTTAAGTGCAAATAAAGGCTCTTCTGTTGTACTTTGATATGCATGCATCGGTAGTTAGAGCTCCATGCCGTACCATTGATGTCTTATTTTCGGTCTTTTGTAGCAAGTGGCATTCTGTTCTGCACAATAGACAAAGGCTTTTGATTAAGGTACAATTTGTCTCTGAAGCTTGTATGTGCTCTGTGTCTAATAAAATAAAGCTTGATTTCATTTTGCACTATTGCATGACTTTGTGAACGTTCTGTTATGTGTGACAGCTCATTTTGAGTGATGCCTTCGCATTCAGCTAGGATTACATGTTATATGTGAGAGCCTTATATGCCGTGCTTCATATATGCACCATAAAAGCTGTGCTAGGGCCAGGATTACCACACTGTGGCAGGAGCCACTACAATAGGACATCTGCACATGAATGGTAAAGGGTAAGATTTCACGTGCTTTCACAGGGGCCTACTGGAAAGGGGTAACACTCGAATCATGGTATTTTTCGCATGGGTGTTGGGGCATTATTCAGCATGAACACCCCCACACCCTTTTTGCTGTTTGGGAGAATTACACCCTTACACTACTTTTGTTTTTAAGGGTGTTAGGGTGTCAGCAATATTACACCCTTACGCCCTTAAGATTATTTGGGTGTACATTCTCTTTTACACCCTCACTCCCTTAAGGCCACTGGGGTGTGCATTTGCCTTTACACCCCAAAAAATGTGCAATAGGGTGTAAATTCGGAAATCCGCCCACGGTAATAGGTGTAGTCCTGCTTGATACACCCATTTCGTGGGGTGTTGGGGTGTGAGTTATAGACACTATAAAACACCTATATGGGTGTAATTTGGTTTACAGTGTAACAACGCGGAAAGGTGGTCCGCTTATCATCACGCAGCTGACGAGTACACTCGCGCATTATCCGTCGCAAAAGAAAATTATTATCAACAAACGCTTCCCTCTCTGCTTGCAACTACCCTCAGAAATTTTGGCAGATGATTAGGGGAAATGAAAAAAAGGCGATAGAATTAATCCATGATAATAACAGCCGTGTACCAAAAGAAGAGTGTTGTGTCATTTTAAGCTCTGTGTTTTCATCGTGCTTTGTTAAACCTACAGCGCTTTCCTTTCCCGATACCCCCACCCACAACTTTGTTGCCATGGAACCCCTTTTATTTGACTGTGTCGGCATACAAAATTGATAGAAAACTTGAAGTTAGCCAGTGTTCCAGGTGAAGACAGTATCTGTGCAAAGTTTTTGCATAGTACCTCTGTTTACTCATCTGTCATTTTATGTAAGCTTTTCACACAGTCTTTGGAATGTCATTGCCTCCCGGGCGACTGGAAAGCGGGAAAGGTGGTTCCTCTTCGCAAATCAGGTGACGTTCATAACCCCCGCAACTACAGGCCCATATCTTTAACAAGTATACCGTGTAAGCTCATGGAACACGTCGTCTACTCCCACATAATCACTTTCTTAGAAAACAACTCGTTCCTTAGTGATAACCAGCATGTATTCCGGAAACAGTACTCATGCGAGACCCAACTTCTCTGCCTTACTAATGACCTTTTCCTTGCCATTGACGCTTCTTCCCTTGTTGACTGTATTTTCTCGACTTTGCTAAAGCTTTTGACACTGTATGCCATAAACTGCTACTGCTAAAACTAAGCAAACTTAATCTTGATGCTAACATATTAAAATGGATTGAATGCTTTTTAATAGACCGCTCCCAATTTATAACTGCGAATGAATGCAACTCTCCCCTCTCACCCGTAACCTCTGGCGTCCCCCAAGGATCCGTTCTTGGCCCACTACTCTTCCTGATTTACATTAACGATTTGCCACATAACATCTCTTCTTCTATTAAACTTTTCGCCGATGACTGTGTTATTTACCGAGAAATTAAAACCCCTTCTGACCACCTTGCCCTTCAGTGTGACTTAGACAATGTTTCATCTTGGTGCGATACTTGGCTAATGAAGCTTAATGTTACTAAACGCAAAGTAATGAGAGTCTCACGTCGAACATGTAATATTTCTACTAACTATGTACTTAATAATTCTCTCCTTACTAAAGTTAGCTCATACAAGTACCTTGGCATTACAATTTCTGACAACCTTTCCTGGCAGTCTCACATTGACATTATTAAAAACAATGCTAACCGCACACTTGGTTATTTACGCCGTAACTTCTCCCTTGCCCCGATGTAACTGAAACTTCTGCTCTATAAAACATTAGTCCGACCAAAGCTAGAATATTCATCATCTGTATGGGATCCCCACGTAAACATCCATATCAGTGCCATCGAAGCAATTCAAAATCGCGCCACTCGTTTCATTTTGTCGAACTATTCCCGTACAGCAAGCGTAACCCATATGAAGTCAACCTTAAATCTACCCAGCCTATCATTTCGCCGCAAAATCTCGTGCTTGTGCCTCTTCCACAAGTTGTACCATACCATGCACTCACTGAGTAACTCGCTTTTTTTGCCGCCATCCTACATTTCATCCCGCAGCGATCACCACTTCAAAGTTGGAATTCCAAGCAGCCGTACAAACCTCCATTTTAATTCATTCGTGCCCAAAACAAGCACGGACTGGAATCACCTTCCCGCTTCCATCGCATCCATCACTGACCCGACCAACTTCAAGAATACCATAAACGCATACCCTTTTTGAACATGCTCCATTTGTTTGTACAGTTTGTTTGTTTGTTTTCACCACTCCTCTCTGTAACGCCTTGTGCATTGAGAGAAAATAAATGAAATGAAATGAAATGAAACTGCTGTACCGAATTCCAGTGCTCTGAACCATGGCTCGAGCAAAATGATTACGTGGGTGTTCACGTACCAATGACTTATCTTATGAAAATGAATTTTGAGAGTTTATTGTGCGGCTAATGCACACCTAATGAGTCATTAGACTGACATTAGACCTTCAAAGCCTAATGTCTCTAAGCATCAGGTGTGCAATAGAGGCTCAGATGACAATGTGCACCGGGATTTCTGATTATCAAAGTACGCAGCTTTTTCAGTGCGTGTCCTAATGTCAAAACAAATTACAATGAGAAAATGTTGCGTTAATCTTTTATAGCTAACAAAAACTCAATTTCTTACTACTAAATGTAATAATCGCGAGAATTCTAGATCCTAAGACAACTATGTGATTTTGAAGAACGTCGTAGCGCAGTGCTTCATGAAGTTCGACGATCTGTGATTTCTTTACATGCACCTAAGTGTAATTCAATTACCTGCTGATCTCAATATTCACGTACATGTTGTCTTTCGGAAATCTAAAACACTAAACAGTTTGTATTCCCATAGATTTTTCGAACACGTTTGAGTAAATATAACATTAACATGATGATAATGTCTTCGTACACATGCTTAAGTGCAAGTCAGCTAGACCATAAGAAAATAATAATAATATTAATAATAATAATAATATAATTATAATAATAATCCAGCACCCTTTTGCATTCACGCAAGACAACTCAAAGGTGATAGGCATCTCTTTTTTTTTCCCAATCACTCAGTGTGTTCATCCTGCCGCCCTTCGGAAACTTTCTGCAACTAATGTGGTTATGCATTGCCTCCACGGTTAAAGACACTGTTTTGCGCAGCCAATCAGCCAGCCAGCCTTTAGACAAGCTATGATCCTATTGGGTGCGATGTAACGACTTTATCATGTGACGCTATGATGACACGTCATGTCGTGGTGTATATTTTTTGCGTGCATCTATCGTTCCCTACAGTGCAGCATGCGAGACGCTGCCAACGGTCAAATTTCGCATTCAATGAGGAATCAAAGGCTTGCGATTTCATTAATAATCAATGATATATTATTTACTTCCTTATGTAGCGTGCCCAGAAACAATTATAAGGTTGTACAGGCGCATCTAAAAACAACAACAACAATTATTATTATTATTATTATTACTATTATTATTACAATTATTATTTTTAATAATGAGATTTTTGAGCCAGAAGCGCGATGTGGAGTAATAATTTACTGGGGCATTCAGGATTGCTTTCCACCACCTTGCGCGCCTAAATTTTGAGTATGTATTTAAAACTAACAAGCATAGCATCGATCGCTTACACTGAAGCGGTACCCTAAACAGTTACATAGACGTGCCAATTGGCCATTTGCATGGAGGGGGATGGTTACATTAGCTGATCAGTGGACACTGAGGGCAGCACAGGCGATAAACTCATCATATCTTCAAGTGAGCATTTGAAAAAATATTTAATTGTCAGTCACACTTTTTCAACAAAAATATGGCCGGGAGCAGCAGCTGCCACATGTGTGCCCCTCTCTCCCCTCTCTGCCACCGGTAGGTGGTGGAGAGCGAAGGCGTGATGGAGAGGGAGAGAGAAGTTTTATTGCGCATTCATGCCTCTCACCCCACCATTGTTTTGCTGTCACAACGCTACCTGTCACGTAGAGACAGCGGCGTAAGTTAAAAAAAACAAGAGAGGGGATGGAAAGAATCCCTCGTTTTTCTCGGGAAGGGGGGGGGAGTTCAGGCAACTAGTCATTTTGGTCCATGTACGCCACGCCGAAAAAAAAATCGCCCGAAAGTCGCGGGGAGGGGGGGTAGAAAAGGGTAACGGACTCGGTGTACCAGCGCCTGGTTACGCCACTGCGTAGATACGTAAAGGAAGGGACAGCCGGTCAGACACCTTTCTTCTCTGTAGGGCAGGAATGCATGCCATTCATTCTTTTCTGCACACGAACAAAGCCGTTGCTGCAAAAGCATTGCCCTTGAGATCTGTACTTATTAGCAATGTGATGCAGAGACTCAGAGATGACCATCGCTTTTGAAATGAGTTGTGAAAATTTTTTGTTATGCAAACGAAAATACATACAACTGCATAACTACATATATTGGAAACTATTGATAAAGAAAGGTTCATTTGGCTTGAAAGGTTATAAATACATTTTATTGTTTTTGTGAAGTGTGTGTATAGCGACTTGTTGGATCTGCCACCTGCACATTTATTTTGGTTAAGCCTCTAAATCAGCAGTTGCAACAGGCCTCGTTGTACGGCGGGCTCGCTATCAGCTTCACGCAAGGACATGTGCAGCAAGTCCGCGGTTACATAATTGCTGTGTTGATTAATATTGCGTGCATTGTATATTTTTCCTCTTTGGTATTCGTCTACGGTATAGTCTCCGCGTGTCGGGAAGTTTTGCTTTTTTGATCGGGTGGCGGACGATGCCTCGCCGTATGTTGCCGCTCCAAATAGCCACATCGGACGCGCGCCTTTGTGTTCGCTCTGAAAAGTGATTTCTTCCTTCATTTATCGATTACTCGTGTTGTTCACGTGATTCAATGTCGAGTGCACTTCCGAATGTTATCCACGACCCCGTGTTGTGACAAGCAGTGACTGATTTTATGCGAGAGCGTGAGCTTTTTGAAGGGCGACTGAAGAGTGCACAGCCAATGCCAAAACTTTGGTAAGTTGAAAAAAGGCGCTGAACTACGTAACTGCGTTACTTCATTGCGTGACAAATGCTATGCAGAAAGCGATTGCCCGGGCGGTTTGTTGGTACAGCGAGGATGACGAACCAGAGCCCCGATAGGCAGGTATGTTTTGAGGTGGCTTATTTTATATCACCGTAAGAAACAGTCGCTGAGTGCGTTGATTGCATGTTTTAAAGATTCGCGTTGCGCTACGCGATCTATCCTTCGGTCATGCAAGCCTCTTGTCGTGCCGTTATTCCTTGGCTGTTTACTGCACGAGATTATCCTTTGATCCCTTGTCGCCCTGTAAAAGTGTCTGCTTTTAAACATATGGGTGTCGCGAGAGCAGTTCACGTACACCAAACTCGATAGTTTGTGCACTTTTACGCGCAAAACAATCACACAACTTGGCACGTAGATGGAAAAACGTTAAGCCCAGTAAAGCACACACGAAGGATGTTTTCGTGGCTGCGCTCCGAATCCTTGTGCCAGAAATCCATGTAATTTCACTGTGGTTAGAATTTCTCATAAATAGTTTAAAAGAGCTAACTTGAAGTATATATAATTCAGTAATCTACACTATGTGCTGAAACCAAGAGTACACTCCTACCACTGCATTGAAGATATGTATATATAGAGAGTTAGTAGAATATATAAATTTAATTTAGTTAATTAAGCTAATACATGACACCCTTTGTTGCAATATGTGTGTGAACTTTTGTTAGCTATATAAATCTTTGTTTTTTCCTTGAAGCATACCAGGTGCTCCATCACAAATACCTTACACTGTGCTCATGTAGTATAAATGTTGCTTGATTATGTGGTGTTTCAAGTTTTATTTTCGTGCTTTCTTTTTTACATCAGTGTTGTATAGATATCGCCTACTTGCTTTTGTGACTGAGGATGTATAACCTATGTGTAGCATTTAGGAATTTAGTATTTATTTTGTTTTGTGAGGCAGTAAATTAGAAGCAAAAAAATCTTATTCATATGTTTTCAGATACTGACAGAAAGTTTCAGAATATTATTATTTTTGCGAAGGGCTTAAGTAATAAAAGAAATCCTACAGATAGCTTGTGTGAAGAAAAGTCAAACTACACAGGAATTCGCTTCAGAGTACCAACAGTTTGTTTTGGAATAGCCTACACTTATGATGCAATATAGTACGTATGGCTCGCTCCTACACACGCCATGTTCGCACAGACCATGCACTCTTTACATATTGTTTTCATCATGTAGATCGCCCATACACATGGGCATGCTCTGCGTAGTGTTATTACGTAGTTTTGTGAATGCGAAACATTCAGTGGCACTCTGCCAATTGTCTGCAAGAAGGGGCTAGTCCAATATTGCCTGTTTTTATGGTGCCCTGATCCCTTTATTGAAGGATTTACCTTTTAATGTATCAGTATACACTTTGCTGAGACATGTTTGGTACTCGCTATCTGTGTGTGATATAACGTTTGTTGTGTGTGAAAGTAATCTTTTGTGGTATCTTTTATGTATTCAACAGCGATGACAGCTGTTCATGGTCCCGACACAGAGGACAGGTTGCAGTGCATGATTGGAGCGGTCTTCCTGCAAGCCCTAACGAGCCTTATTAAGTGGTAGACATTTTTTTGTCACCACAGAGTGATAGTTTGGACACATAGCACCTATTGAGATATAGCACACACTGTCTTCCAGCCTAGGTGTGGGAAGTCTATGTCCTGCACTTCAGTGCAGTATTCTTTGAACATGGAATGTTGCCGGAGCCAACGTTGTGGCACTCGGTGGCGTCTTGATAATGGGAACAGCTGTCCTTCTCACTGTTGTCTTGACCAAGGCAAGAGTTCTTGTTAAAGGGTTGCACTAGGCAAAAAATTCAGCATTGTTTGTTAAACATTAGGTATTATTTACCTCAATATAAAACAAAGATGAGACTGGGGCACTTCAAACAAAATGGGTTATTGCAACGTAAACACTAAACTTTGCAGCGTGATGCTCACGCTGTATTTTTTAGTGCTTCGGCTGCAATAAACCATTTTATGTAAAGTTAGGGCACGTGTTGCGTCTTCTCTCATGGTCTTTGTGTTACATTTTGCTAAATATCACATAAGTTGGAAAGTTGGCTGCAGCTACATTACCTCTTATAGGATTTGCTGGTGTTTTCAAGTTTTGTTCATAAACATTGATTTTGTTTGGACTGACATGAAACTATGTGCATTGAAATCTTACCTACAATTTTTGTTTCGGTTATTTTTATGATGATTGCTTTTACCCTAAATCTTTTTAGTGGAAATGAAAGATCTGTTTAACAAAGTTCTTTTCTTACAAGTAGAAGTGTCATTCATTTTCCTGCTTTTTAAAGGGACAGCAAACAACATTGTAGTCTAAAAATTCAATGAATTTAAATAACCACACTTTTGCAATGTGCACATTCTGCCACAAGAATTTGGTGAATTCGTGTTTAAGGAAGTTACAGGGGTTGTTGTTTCAGCTTGTTTTCAAATTTTCACGTGTATGAGCAGATTTGTAGTGCAATCTTGTTTTAAGTAACATCGTGCAACATGCAAATACCGATTCTTTTCTAACAAAGCCTTCTCAGATAATCGTTATGCCTGATAGTTTGATCATCTGAATTAGGGGCAGCTTTTCTTGGATGGCAGCAAATACTCATGTTTCATCACATTGTTTGGAACATGTTCCCACCACAATCTATGAAAATACTATTAACGTGCGTATGTCACACAGCTCACAAGACATGAAGGCATATCATACAGGGAAGTGTAATCTGTGTGATAGTGGCTTGAATAGCCTTGTTGGACTGCAAAGTTAAATTGTTGAATGAATTCATGCTCTTACGAAAGTACAGTACTCACGGATTAAAACAGGACACTCGGAGCCGGAGAGTGTGGCCGACGGTACATGTGCTGCCGCTCGTGGGTGCGCGTAGAACCTGTATGTTGCGTTGTGGTATAGGGCGATAGAGGGAAGACCTATGGAGCAGGACTACGCCTTCCGATTGCCAAATTGTCGGCCTGTAGTTCACCACGTGTACACTGCCAGGGCAGCGCTGCAAGGCTCACACACGCTCGTATGTCGACCGAACTGGCTCGCCGCTGCGCACCACATTTATTGCCGCACCAGCGGACGACCCTCTTGTTCTGCTTGCTTAGGCAATGTAGTACGCATGCTATGCAAGTAAGACGCAGGATTCAGTTAGTAGATTGCGTCTTGTGTGCGTTTGTAGACATGATAAATATCTTCACAAAATCATGAAAAGTTTTTTTGTGGTTTCCGTCTCGACAAGAAAGAAAACGTGTCGTGTGCTTTCGTTCATGCAACATTGAAATAATATCATGTAATTGTGTCGTTAGGGCAAACTGTGGCCTATTGTTCAATAAAAATGCGAGAAGCTCGCTCGTTTTTTCATGGCCGACAGCTCTACAAGTGCTTGCAACACAGAATAGCCGCACTATTCACTGCTCGGGGCAAGACGACAAAGTACTAAGTCATTGCTTTGATGATGCACGGAAACAGGCCCATGGCTGGTCTTTGTTTTTTGTCATGACAAAAAGCTTGAAAAACTTTTTATGCTTTTGTGCAGCTATTTATTATGTCAACGAGCGCATTTCAGGCGCGACATCTTGGCGGTATCCAATTTCTTACTTGCGCAGCCTATTTGTCCCGTCGTAGAAGGGCGCCGATCGAGAGCGTCGTGTTTTTGCGTCACAATATAAATGGTTCGCGCTGTCCCCTAAATTCGGGCTGTATGCATGCAAACGTTCGTGATCCTTGCAGCGCCACGCTGGCAGTGTGAAGTTTGTGAACTAAATGCCAACTTTTTAGTGACCGAAAAGAGTAAGCCTGCTCCATAGCTCGTTTCACCCTCTTTCTAGGCCACGGTTCAACACCCTGGTTTCGCGAGCACCAATGAGCGGTGGCACATGCACCGGAAGCCACGAGCTACGAATGTCCTGTTTCAATCCGTGAGTACTGTACATATATGTTAACCATACTGGGCAGGTTGGTACTTACTTGGGAGGAAACAGGAGTGCAAGCAAATACATGCACTGCTGCATCCATTATTCTTTCTGTGTCGGCGTCTTAACTCATGATGCTGTTCACTACTGAGTGTATACTTTATTTCCTCGCTGAGCTCGTACATACACTCTAAATTGGGTTATCTCTGTGACGTGTGGGCTCAGGGGATATTTTTGGCATCTGCAGGATCTAAAATAGTCATGAGTTCAACACTGGGATGTGCTCTTTTCTTAAATACTTGATTAACGCAAACATTTGGTCAGGTTGGTAATTCATCGCCTAGAAACTTTTCTAAGGTACGGCAAAATACGAACAGAAAAAAGGGAGACGACACAAAGTAGGACTAGTTAACGCTGCCGCCCTTTTGATAGTGGATGTTTTTCCTGCTGTTGAAATTTTTCTTTAGAAATATTTCAACAGCAGGAAAAACATGCATAATCCTTGTCGTATCGAGACGTTCAGCAAGTCCCAACACACTTTAGTGTGGATTCTTGTGCTTATTAATGACCAGCAATCAATTCCATAATCTGCAATACTGGCTAGTGAACATGGGCAACTGTGCACTCTAAAGCAAAGAGCTAGGTATAAATATTTTTTTATAAAACTTTTGTCACCTCTTCAAGGTACCTAAATAATGTATCCTTAGCTATTGAATAGTATGCAAAAGTAATCAAGGGTACAAAAATGTTTTGCTTGATTCCTCTAATTTGTTGCTTGTAGAGAGATGTGTAGAAACGACCTGTAACATGTTACAACATGCATATCTGTGTATTATATTGTAGGTTACAAAAAACACAATTTTTTATTGTTTTCACTAGAGTTGTGCAGCTGTATCACCTTGACGTAGCTCTACATTTCATGTGCCTGCTTGATGCTCAATTTCACCTTGCACATAGGCGTGCGCATAAGACTGGGGGCAGCCCCCTCGCCCCCCACTTGTACCTAAGACGGGGGGCTACGAAAATGGAAGCTTTCTGAACTAAGTAAGGGGGGGGGGTGCCGTGATGAACCTTCCTACCATCCGAGTGCAGGGAAACCCTGCTCAAGCCTATGACTTTGCACCTTTGAGCATGAGCCCTCAATAGGTATTTGTTAAAGAAGAGGAATTTTAATGTGGAAGTATTGTGTTAAACAAAGATGTGGAGTAGGCCCACTGTTACATGCTGTATTCATAAATTGGGGGCCATTAAAATTGTGAAAGGAGGTTATTCTGCAATATATCCTAAGAGAAGCTGACGGAGCTGATTCCTTCGGGATAGTTGGCTTCTCTCCAATTACTGATGAATCAGCAGCCCTCCGAACTGATGTATAGTGGTTAGTTTTTTTTTCATCGCACATGAAGTCAAGCTATGTGGTTTGACAATGAATTCAGATGGATAATTTAATATACCTTATAAATATATATCACTAGTTACAAAAGGCATAACTCATCAATTGCAATATCTATTCATGTGATGTGCTAACATGTTTGCTTCAGTGCGTTCTAAGTTTTCATGTTCTCTCTTGCATGTTTTAAATACAGCAGCGATTCCACCCCGACGGTGCTATAGGAGACCCTGACATCAGTGCGAATTCGAAAATTAAATACAAATGCACCTATTTCTGGAAATGTCTCATTTGGTGTTTCTTTATTTGTAAATATAAAACAGCACTTTTGCAAGAATTGTAAACAAGGACCAACTAGCTCCATTCATTGTCCTATCGGAACTGAATTGCTTGACAATGTAATACGTGTTTCCAAATGCAGGCAATATATACTTGCAGCATTATTTATCGTCCTCGAAAGATTCTGACATGTAAAAAACAATGATCTGTTCGTTGGTGGGAATGGTCTGATGGTATTTCCTTTACAATCGTGTAATGTGTGCTCACGTTCATATTAATAAAGAAGTGACTTATTGATCTGCTTTCGATCGGCATAGCGCCTTAGTCTACAATGCGACGTTTTATGTCAGCCTAATGCATATTCTCAATGGCACTTCACTAGACAACGGTCATCAGAAACTCAGATGTCAAAACTCTACAGGCTAACGCTAGCCAATGGTCATCAGAAACTCTTATGTCGGGCCTCTAAAGACTTGCGCTAGACTATAGTCATCAGAAAGTTTAATGTCATGACTCTATAGACTAACGGTGGCCAAGTACTACTAGACTCACATTACGTGCACATCAGAAAAGCGCATGAGGATGACATTAGACAGTTTAATAATTGTGATGTCGAATGACATCAGCCTGTTTATAAAAGTACATTAAATTTTGATACACGTCAACTGAGCGTCACCGACAATATATATATTATTGTTGACGACGCTCACTTGACGTGTGTCGCCAAAATTGCTGATGCGCTGTGTAAACTGATGTGTGGAGCCACAACCAATCATTTTGCAATGTCCACACTCAAGACCCTTTCGCTCGATGTACGGGTGTTATTCGAGTGCACTCACGATGTTTCCTTTTATTTTGCTCGCGTTTTGCTGATAGGGAAAAATATATTGCCATGCAGCCATCTCTCACTAAGGAACTGGATCGTTTGTGTCCCAGTTTTTTCTACATTGTAATGAGACGCAATTGGCCCTAGAGGGAATATCTACAAGTTCACATAGTTAATCATATTTGTTAATCTGAACAAGTGTGGTATGAAAAAACTATAACGAGCGGCAGATGACGGTAAGTGTTATGTAGTTAGTTTCTATCAATTGTGGTTAAGCACTTTGTTGGTTCTTGTCGCGTGAAACACCCTGTATAAGGACACAGAGGTCCGTGGAGCTACGTGGAAAAATAACAGCTTTTACAAATAAAGTAGGAAGTGTCGGAGCTCAACATTCAGCCTCTCGAGTATGCAGGGTCAAGAACCCGTAACCTCGGCAACATGCAGGAGCTAGACACCCGAGCGTTCCCAATGAGTATAGTGCACGAACCTTGGAACTCCCGATAAGAGCTGATAAGGTAATATACGGAGCCACTTATGGTTGATTGATGATTGAAGAGGATACATATGGTTGTTAATGTGGGCTTGTAATCGAATCCTGTTCGGTAATGTTATGGTCTGATCGCGTTCGCAACGAGACCCCAATGACCCATATATATAATGCGTCAGATGAGGTTCCATATTTAGCTCGAATATAATGCGCGGAAACACGCCGACATTCGCGAATAAATGTTTCAATTTATTATCTCATAGAATTTTTTTAGTGTTCCTCCTGATTGAATGATGTATATGTGGGGTTTAACCTCCCAAAACCACCGAGACGCCGTAGTGGAGGGCTCCGGAAATTTCGAACACCTGGGGTTCTTTAACGTGCACCCAATTCTGAGCACACGGGCCTCCAACATTTCCGCCTTCATCGGAAATGCAGCCGCCGCAGCCGGGATTTGATCCCGCGACCTGCGGGTTTGCAGCCGAGTACCTTAGCCACTAGACCAACGCGGTGAGGCGGAAGACAATCTTTCAGAACGTGAAAATGTTTAGATTACAAATTACGAGTTAACGCTTTTCTTGCGAGCAGTACACAACTTCTCTGAACATCTTCGTAAAAATGTAGCATGGTCGAACCATACCGATTTCCACATATATAAATGTATGTAAGATTATTCTCTGACACAATCGAAATAAAATATGTGTCATACTTAAAAAACAGGCAAGACAAAGAAAACACATATATGGCATACAATTACTCTCATACTCGCATATACCCGCGCTGCTAAGAAAGTACTGTTTTAGCATGTGACGCAAAGTGAAAATTAGCTTAAAGTTTACCCCCTCAAGATTGTTAACCAGTAGTAATACACGTTATGGTAGCCGGTCTTTTCCATGATTGGTTCGTGAAAAAGGGACAGCCTGTGTTTCACGCTCTCGAATGTCATAGTTGAGTTGGTGTGGTTTTCTTGAGTTACAAAAATGAAAGAATCAATGCAGTGTGGACTCGTTTTATACTTACTTTATACTTCATCGCCACTCCTAATTTCAACAAATTGGGAGAACATCAAACTGACCAAATAATTGACTTGTAAGGCTGTCATAAGGTACACACGCAAAATGCCACATTGCTTTTTTATTTTTTACAATAAACGCGCTTTATTTCACTGAGGATGATGTGCTGTATGAGAAAATTTCCGACAAGGGAGCTTCGAAAGAGGTGCGTCCGACGAGGAAGATGAATAAACTGTGTTAATAAATGCAGTCGCCCGTTTCACTCTGGCTATATTTGGGTGAAAAGTTTTCTTCTTCTGTTTGCAATCCCCAAATTACCCCCCGGACTATATATGAGTCAGAGCTACATGCGGGATTTCACGGTACACTCGGACTTCATTGTAACAAAGTTACACGAAAATAACATCATTATATCGAAGAATTTTGTGTAAAAGTACATTCCTAACACTATCTATTCGAAGTCTCTCTTTATTAATTTCGTCATAAGTGGTATTTTACATCTGGGTTCGTTATATTGAGGCTTGAGTGTAAATGAAAAATTAGTGTAAATGGTAAAAGAGTGTAAATGGTAAACAGTGTTTCACATTCCCTAGGCAAGACTGGGTTATGCTCTGTGTGTTACATATACAGAAACAGATTTCAATGAGAAAACAATGAGTCTTGTATTAGGCACGGTTTTTAAAGCATCGCATGTGTAGTGCAAAGATTGTGGGGTGGGTCTTTATTGATAGGAAACCTTTATATCCACTTTCCTTTCCCTTTACTTCATAATTGATGACCCTTTGGCTAAATGTCACTAATAGCCGCCCCCCTGTGACTTCATTTTCTCCATTATCTGTCGGCTATATGCAGTAGCCTAACAGTCGTGTGCGAAATGCAGTGCATGTTCAGATTCCCTTCAGGGCTTATTATAAAACATCTTATTTCTGTGCAGACTTTCACTTCTCTCTAAAGTTGCCCAACTCGTGCTTTGCAGGTGTTTGTGCAGTGCACCGAGATGCGCAGTTCGCACGTGCATAACAAGGAACCGCCCAAGAAGACGGTAATCACGGGCACAGTCCTGGTCACTAGGTGCCCCTGCCAGCACCCGGGTGACGCGCGCAAGTTCACCGCGGTCGACGTGCCTGAGATCCACCACTTCATTGACTGCATTGTGTTCCCGGCGCAGATACCTAGGCCGCACCCCGATGGAATGGCTGGTGAGCCTTCGTTTTATGACTGCTATCTTAAATCTTGCCATTAGCGGGTTCCATAGCATCAGACTGATAAAGCCCGAGGAGATAGGTGGCTAATCGCACTTCATGATCATGCCTAATAATCACAGAGCCACTGCCTGTCTCCTTTTATTGTCCCTCGTTATTGGCGCTGTTTTTTATGTGAATAATATTCGTTGGGGTTTTGAGTACTGAAACCATGATATGAGTACAAGAAACACTGTAGGGGAAGGCTCTAGAAATTTCTACTACCTGGGGCTGTTTAACATGTCTCTAAACACTGGTATACAAGCCTTTCAAGTTTCACCTGCGTGAAAATGTACCGTAAAAACTGAAATATAGGTTTGACCGCAATATAGGTCGATCCCGCCAACTTTTAATCTCCAAAAAAAAAATTTAAAAATATCGCAAAGTATCCCGGCGCACCCTTACCATGGTAAATACGCAACACAACCAGTTGCACTCTGGGGATATTTTTTTTTACTTGGACACTAATCTTGTGTAGTTAAACGCCAAAACGCCTTAACGTGCTGTCAGTCAGACTCGTACAAACTTGAGTCTGATGTCCGTTTTTCACTAGAAGCATCCCAGAGTGCATCGTCCTTTGTTTCAACCTATACGTTACTGTTGCGGCATTTGCGGAAAGAGGAAATATGCCACCTCTATGCAAAACCTTTCCGTTTCGTAACTCGGCGCACCCACCATTCCGATCTCTCAAATTGCACCCTCATGAGCCCAGAGTTGTGCGCTATGTCGAGAGCTTTTACGCAGATGCACCCCGCTGGTATGGATAGGGACCTTGCACGCCGCTCCCGGACAAATTCGGCTAGTAACGTTTCCTGTTTGGGTGCACTGCAGTCCATCCACCAAACAGTTTTTCTTTTTTGTTGCTTCAGGATGTGATGCGTTGCTTTTGGCTTTTCTAGTATTGGACGTTTCTCTCCGATGACCGAATTCCCGTCGTGCCGTCAGGTTGTTGTGCGCTTCAGCATACTCAATAGCTTATTTCTTAAAGCCTATCTAGAACTGCTGTCAACTACCACTCACTCTGAAGGAAATACTAGAAAAAAAACCAGCAGACTGACAGCAGATAACTGAGGCAAAATGGCATTCCCAGAACACTGTAGGCCTTGCCTAGCCTTGCCTAACGGCTCTTCTGCTGATGCTCACGATGGCAGTAGAAGCTTTGGACTTCAGCTGCCCATTGTTGCGAGACTTCCGCATTCTTTTCTGCCAATTACCGATATATAAAACGAGGGTTGACTTTTATTTGCATTTTCTTGAAAAAAGTTGTGACCTATATTCCGGTTTTTAGGGTAACTACAAAGTGTAATTAGATCCCACGACCTCAGGGTTCGCACTTCAGCACCATAACCACTCGACCACCGTGGTAGGTCTTATAATCACGTTGCTTCTGTCTATACAGTACCTGTATAAAATAAGCGAAATTTAGAAAAATAGAACGGCGATAAATACATTATCGTATCCATCTACAGCCAGCTCACATGAGTGGTAAGCTATTCTAGTCATAGCTGTCTGCTTCAGATGCATGAACTGATAGTAAAGAGAACTTCGATATTATTTTTCTTTTACTACTGGGTCACATACTTATTTATTGTTACTGACCTTCGCAGCAATCTTGAAAAAGCTTGAGAGGTTGAATGAAAGTTCAGATTCCTTTGTTGAATATGATTACGTATTACAATTTATTGAATTGGAGGGGTGTGCGAACGAATATTCAAAAGTTTCGAATATTTGAGGTAACTCAAATATTCGATCTTTTCAAACATTTGGTCGCATATTTTACTGTAACCAACTTCCAACTTTGTGCCTTTACGATAAGTGCATCAACTGTAGAACATGCAGTAATTACTGTGAGCTCGGTTCAAGCGCTATGATGGCTGCATGGAAATGCACAGGAGCGTGATGACGGCTGCCGACGAATGCACCGGCACTTCATCGTGACAAATCTGCCAGCGATAGAAATCTTAAATAATGTAGGTAGGTTGTGAACTACCTCCTCGACCATACCTGCGGCTTATGGGTCTAGCGCTGTTACCGGTCACATAAGCGTACTGTAAGTGTACTAAACGTGCGCTGTTCGCTGCTGCACTCTTGTGCGCGGGACCGCTTCGTGCAATGCTCGTGGAAATCAAGGCAACTCGCTCAAGTTACATCGGCCTTACAAAGTACTCATTGCATCTTTGCACGGTCCGGAGTTGATAGAGCACAAAAAAAATGTCGCAGCACAAGGGCAAAAATACGCACACACAGGAAGAAAAGTTAACTTGACCTGGTGAGATTTGCAGAAAGCATGCAATTACAGATACTTGGGTGCCTCAAAGTAAACATGCCTGTTCAATTTGAGTCTATATTTTGCGGTCAAGAACAGCGTAATTTTTTCAATCGTTATCAATGACGCCAATGCTGGTATTTCTGCATAAGTAGCTTTTAAACGCTGTCGCTTTAAAATTTAGAACCGACGAGTACGAACCGGAACGACCGGAACACATTCACTTGAACGCAAACGGCGATTTGGGGCAGAGTTGCTTTGAACGAGAGCGTGGTGAAGGCAGCGTGTGCGTTTTTCCTTCTCCTCTAGCGGAGTTTCATGATGGAGGGCGCTTTGCTGCTGCGCCTGATTTCTTGACGTTTTCAGGACGCTCGAACGAGCCCAGTTTTGGGTCCTCAAGTATTCTTGCTCTGTAGGTGCTACATTTTGTGTGTCGTCTTTGTGTGTTATATTGGCATCCTGGTACCATTTGTTATATAATCGTTATTTGTGAGATTTGGCGAGCAGGCTTAGAGTTGCGTGAGGGTTGCCAATAAATGTCCGCGCATTTATTACACAAGGGTGAGAACTGTCCTTTTGGCTCCCTTTGGAGACCTCGCTAAGTATGTGTGCTGCTCTCTGAGCATTGTGTGTGGCATGCAGGCCCGGACTTGGAACTTATGAACTTGGAGCTTATGAACTTCTCAGACCGCAACGCCGAGCCACATGGGAAGCAAATCACAGTAAGCCTTTATTGTGATTGACTTGATTGAATGATATGTGGGGTTTAACGTTCCAAAACCACCATTTGATTATGAGAGACGCCGAAGTGGAGGGTTCCGGAAATTTCGACCACCTGGTGTTCTTTAACGTGCACCCAAATCTGCGAACACGGGCCTACAACATTTCCGCCTCCATCATCAGAAATGCAGCCGCCGCAGCCGGGATACGAACGCGCGACCTGCGGGTTAGCAGCCGAGTACCTTAGCCACTAGACCATCGCGGCGGGGCGTGATTGACTTCAGTTTTGATGACTTTGATGACAGAGTTTTGGCCTTCCATGCTGCACATGTTTCTTTAGCTCCTCTGACATGTGAATGCCATTCTTACGAAAGCCGCTATTCATGTTCAGCAGGCCCACTTGCGTACTTTCACCCTCTAATGTTATGTATTACTAATTTGGCATCTTCTCAAAGTTGAGTTTGACTTTAAGCTCACGAGCAGCAAAACACTCTACCAAATACGCAGCCTTTGCTCTGACATGATTTTTTTCTCACTTTAGTGAAGTACCCTTTCGCAGTAGCAAAAGTATCACTCTTAACACGAAAATACGCTCGATAAGTGGCAAAATGTGCCAAAAGAAAATCAAGCTGGCGATGCCTCATTAAACGTTGTGCACCAATAACTGTGACATTATAAATATGGCTGTCTATTTGTCTTGCATAGTTCTTAATTGATAGAAATTGTGAAGTGTCCTCTAAGGGTTTTAGACACTTCACTTAACAAGTTGAAACTTCATTTTGACATCCAGTTGTGTCATCACTCAAGTTTTCACTGCTTGTGACATAACAGAGCAACTGAGGGCGATGACCACCTAAAACCTATTGAAAAGCAACTTTTAGTGATTGAAAACAGTCTGAAGCATTGCGATAAATAGAAGGTTTGAAGCAATTCATTCTCGTACATTTCACTGCATGAGGATGCACTGAAATGACCATTACATATTGTATTTGGGCTGTGTTAATACATAAGATATACAGGTAATGTTAATAACAGTGCCAAAAATCAGACCAGAACTGTGGACCAAGTGCTGGGAGGAATAAACTTAAACCTCAAAACAATGGACCCCGATATAATAAAGTATCGGTTATAACGAAGTAAAAGAAAGATAGTCTTGCATTGGATGTAGCGTTAGAAAGATATATTTAACGAATTTTTCTATAGCTCGTGTAAAATGAAACTTTGTTAAAATGAGGTGTAAGTGTAGTAAATTTCAGGCTGGAAGCAAATTCGAAATGATTAGTGATTTGGTTGAAGTGTTTCAAAGGAAATTTTAATAGTATATTTTATATATTATGGAAGAAAAGGAGCATACTTCTCATGGCTTAACCTGCACAATACTTAAAATGGAACCAATTCGTGTACCTAGGTCACTCTTCTTGGTTCATAGGGAAGTGGAAGAAACACGGAATAGTAGCGGGATCCGACTTTCAGTAATACGCAAATGATCACCTGTAAAATACATTAAATTTTATAGCTTACTATACTCTGAGTCGAGCCTGCCCTGGCCCGTTTGAGTAAGCTACGCTTGAACATAAACGAGGCACGGGCCACCCTTGTGAATATACCTTTCTCACACAAGATATATTCTAGTGAGTGTTTCGGAACTTCTTTCGGTGTCAAGACTTTTCACTGTTATACTGTATACCTTTGATAAATTACGCCCTTAAAGCTTTGCAAAATAATTGCAGGGAAATATAAAATATAGGTGTAGTCATAGCTGGCTGTCACGTGTACGCTGTGCTAAGCACAATATCTTATTTTTGCTTCTTGAAAAACGATTACAAAGTTCGCTAATTCAATTAAATGGAAAAAATGGCAGACATTTATAGTATGAGACTACATAAATTGCACGTGAGCCAGGGCTGTCGAGTAAAAGTAACATGCCTCCTGCAAACGTCATTTATTACGCCACGCAATAAAAAAACACTCTCTAGCTAATTCTGAGAGAATTGATGATTGATATGTGGAGTTTAACGTCCCAAAACCTACCATATGATTATGAGAGACGCCGTAGTGGAGGGCTCCGGAAATTTCGACCACCTGGGGTTCTTTAACATGCACGCAAATCTGAGCACACGGGCCTACTATTCCGCCTCCATCAGAAATGCAGCCGCCGCAGCCGGGATTCAAAACCTCGACCTGTGGGTCAGCAGCTGAGTACCTTAGCCACTAGACAACCGCGGTCGGGCACTTCTAGGAGGATTACACCAGGCTGAGCAGCGTTACATAAAGCTGTCATATTGACTCTTGAGCTGTCTCCAATGTACGCTATGTTCTCGAGCTCAAAACAAGGTTATTTGCCCCACCCTTCTTTCCCGAGTCACTGTCACCGCAGTACGATAATCTGTCGAAGCGAGCGACACCCATTAGCAAGTGAGCCACCGTCTTGGTTCTTCTCTGAAGATGCCAATTTGCCGTCCTCTTGTGACTGCCCTCCACCTTTGAAAGCGTTATCTTTTTGTGGGAAAATCTCTCTGGAGCCTTCATTGGCACTCAGTGTAGTGTCGTCTATAACATGGCGTACATTCTAACAGTCCAAAAACAAACGAACCTCTGCCATCTCTTCAGTTTGTGTCACGCACAATTTTCTACATCTTCTACCCTCAACAATTTCACCAACCTTTCTTTATTATTCTCCACAGATGGCCTTTTACAGTCTGCATCATCCTTCTACAAATCCTCTTCACAATGAATAATGCTCACCTACAAATTTAACCTTATGTGCACGAGTTCAGAGAAGTCCTACTATGATGTGTTTGTGCGATAAAAGGACTGAAAGCCTTCAGAGATGTATTAGTCTCAATGCTACTTCACATATGTGCAGTCAAGATAGTTAAACTGGTGCATGTTTAAGGATGAAAATATGTCCTTTCACGGTCAAGTTTTCGCTGCAGTCACAGGCACAACACTGTCGACACTCTTGACTTGAAGCAGGTTTGATTGGGGCACACTGTCTTTTGGGAAGGTCTTGCAGCTGCCAAGGGACAATTACTCTGCACTAGTTTAACACGAGAGTGTCGTCTTAGTGACCAGGACTGTTTCATAGCTCAACTAGGGTGCCATGAAGGCCACTATGAAGACGGCGTCAATGCATATCACTCAGATTGAGGTGTGCATAATACTGATATTGCAGGAGTCATTCAGGTCAGTTGCCATCTTCTGAAGTTATCGCGTTGTCAAAGGAAGAGCTGACCGGAGGAGTATCTTTGTCTTCAACTCTTTCAAGTTGAACATTGAAGGGTACTCTTCTGCTCCGTTCGAAGGGGCATTATACACAACTAGGGTTCTTGATGTACCAGTTTCTTGGATTACTTCTGATATTTGATCAGTGGCGATCTTCTCCCCATGTTCGTTTCTTTTATGTGGCCTCATACTTTTTACAAAAGGTTACACTGTTACTTCAAGGAAATGGCAACATTGCCATGATCACTCGCTGATGTCCTTAGCAGCGCAACTTTAGCGGCTATTTCGGAAATCGATGGCTTCGTAGAACCCTTTTATGTTGATGTCTTGCTTCGGGAATGTCTTTTCTGCAGTACCACTGGTATCGAGCTCTGAAATACATTGTGATAAATAAAGAAAATCCTCCTCTTTATAGACATCAGCTACATATTAAACTTTTTTTTTCGAATTCTATCCTTAAATTTGCCAGGAAGGCAGCACACACAACATGTCTCCATGAACACGCACTCAGTTACCCTGCTCCTGGTGCCTCTGATGATGATGCTCAACGTCAACTGTGGCGCAATGTCTCAGCCTTGCTGTTGCCATCTTTCTCTGCCACGAGGTCCGAACAAATTTTATGTCGATACAGTAAAACTTCGTTAATTCGGGGTCACTGGGGCCGTGAGAAATCTTTAAATTAAGCAGGTTTTCGAATTAACGAAACATACAAAAAAGCGGGATACTAGGATCTTGGAATTATTTGAAGTAATCAGGGCTGGTCGTTTCATGTGCTGGCTAGTTTGAAGCTCCAAGGGTTTGTTTTCCTGCCATACCTCGTTCTGATTTCGCCGCAAACACGAGGGAATGACAAACCTCGCTGCTACCATTGAAAAAGAAAGAAAGAAAAAGAACAAAAAAACTCAATCAAATGAAATATGCCCTTGCGGCAAACAAGACATCTTCCGTGCAACACAGTTGTGACACGCGGGCAGCATGCCCCTGCTCCTCTATGCATCGGCAAATCTTGATGCGACCATTCGCCCATTGTTTCTGTTGCCCTGCCGTGGTGGTCTCGTGGCTAAAGTACTTGGCTGCCGACCCGCAGGCCGCGGGATCAAATCCCGGCTGCGGCGGCTGTAGTTTTGATGAAGGCGGAAATGTTGTGGGCCCGTGTTACCTGTATGCTCAGATTTGTGTGCCCGTTAAATGGCCACTCACCAGGTTGATGATTTTGAGCTAAGCGCAATCCGTACATGGGATATTCACAATCACAAGTGCAAAAATGCTACGTGCCACGGAAGTGGGTCAAATTTTCAGATGAATGCTGCTTTTTTTCGTGGGAGCACGCCCAAAGAATGAGGGCATGACGTACGCGTAGGAATCCCCCTTAGTACACAGCAGTGCTGTGACATTGGTCCTCCATGTAGACGACTGTGCTCTGACGTTGCCAAATGTACCACGCGACATGGTGAGAATCATTCAACACGACATGTGTTGTTTATGTAATTTGTTGCTTGAATAGGTGAATAAAACTTGGCGTAAATAACGAGAAGCAATAAAGGAATGTGCGCGTCTTTTTCATTTCTTTCCCCTGATTTGCAACGAGTGCGGGGCTAAGTGCCTAAGTGTTGCAAGTGTTCGTGTCCCCGTGGTAAGCGCATCAAGCAGACACCTTTACCAGAAAAGAAATGAATGGTCCTGTGCGTTTGAGCACTCATTATGCTCCATCTATTCTACCACGTCTAGGCCAGTGATTCCAAACCATCCTGCAGAAACACGCAGTACACCACAAAATAACGCTGGTCAACAAAACAATACTGCTCGGATGCTCGGGGGTTGGACTTTTTCGGGCACGTTAAGCACACGGGACCGCATGATCGGATGCCGGAGAAGGTGGGGAAAAGATTTGGCTTGCGAAGGCTAAGCAGGGAAAGTGGCAAGGTTCTCAAACTCGCCTCCTCGCGTCTTCCTTTTGCACCGCTTCAAAAAAATCTGTTTTCTCGGCTCGTAATGAACTAAATGAAAATATTTTTTGTGGCATGATGCTATTCATCGGTCACTCAACAATTTCCATGATATAACTAACATTTGTTATGGGGCCTGGTGAGTTACCCTTTCAAGAACTCCAGGCAGTGAAAATTCCCTGAGCCCTCCGTAATGGCATCTCTCATATTCATATGGCGGTTTTGGGACGCTAAGCCGCATATATCAAGTGAAATCAAACTATTCTTTCTATTAAAATAAAGAATTGTATAAGGAACATTGTGACGAAATTCGCAATGTGTTTTGGCTCGAAAACATGATTATTGAAGGTTTCAAACTTAGTTTTCAAAGTAGGCATTGCAGGCAAGAACTCTGCCAGCAGTACAAGTGCACAAATTGCTGGTGCAACTGGCAGTCTGAGGTTTGCATACTGTTATGTTGGCAGTAGAGACGCCACCAGAGACATGAACTAGTCAGTGTCATCTGGCAGAAGACCGCGTTTATTGACCGCTTGAAACTTATATCATGAAAGAGAGGAATGAGGGCAGAGAGGGATCAAAGAGAGAGAGAAAGATGCATGCAGGTGCTGTTCTGCGTCCACTTCGGCAACCGCTGGCGTTGCAACACATGTATTGCGAACTCCACCAGAAAAGCATTTAATAATTTCTTCATATTCCGAGAAAGTATGGATAAATCATGACTCGCTGATGTTGAGAGCAGCATTCAATATGCTGCCCACATGTCACTTCTGTACTGCAGTGAAGCAAGTCTCGTTTTCCACAGGTGCACATTTTAGTTGGCAAGACCGTTTTTTCTTTCTTTCTTGTGCTGGAAATAGTGAGGCTGCCATTCATTAGTATCGCTATGTTGCATTGCCTTATAGCTCTTAAATCTGTCGCTTCTGTGAATTTGTGGCGAAATAAAGAAACGGGAATACATGGAAGCCAAAGTTTTGGAATTAAGCGGACAGGTGCTGACAGGAGCTTCGAATATTGGGCTCAGACTTGCCTTTTAAAATAAGGAACCGCGGAAATACTTCGACTTAAGCAGCATTAAAAAACAGTTTGAATGGAACAGGTTTAACTGTTACCGTGAAGGCTCGTTAACCCGGATCTCACGGGACCGATGAAATTGTCTGAGTTAACTGAATTCTGGATTGATCGAACTATCAAAACAAAAGAAAAACGGTCTCTGCAAAGACGAACCTTTACTTCATGAAAATCTGCGTCAACTCAGTCAGCCTCGTCATCGGAATTAGTGCTAGAACTATATTATAATATTCAACTCTATGAGGTGGTGGTGGTGGGCACGCTCGCTGTCGGGAGAACTGATGCAGAACTCCAAGAGGACAGGACAGCAAGAGCTTCGGTGGCCTCTTGCACGGTGCGATGTCGCATCGGCTCATCTTGAATGCCATCATCGGAACAGTAATTATGATCCTCTTCAAGCACTTCCGATAATATGTCATCATCAGTCAGCAAACCTGCAACAGCGACACCATCATCATTGCGCACAAACACAGCTTGAAAACGTAATGATGGTTTCTATGTCAACCGCCAACTCACCCAACAATCAACTCTTTTGATGTACCCGAGCTGCAAACATTCTGTGCCAAGTCACTACGTATTGCAAAGAAACCGGAAGTGTAGGCGTCGCGAGCAGCTGGGGTAGCGGTGGCTGCGCTAACTGTCTCATACGGTGTCATGTGCAGCGTATTTCGCAGACACTAGAAGCACCGGCAGTCCAAGCGCTCCTGCCGCGTGGTGGCTAGTGCCGCGTGGCCACTTCCCTCCTCATTCACTATCTGCTGCTGTTCACATGGTTTCGGTTTCTCTAAAACTTCGGTTCCGCCGTCGGTTACAGTGACGGAGACGGGACTTCATGCTTTCAGTAACCGGAATCGGTTACCGAAAACACGAAGCCCCGATAGCCTTCTCTGTAATAATCTGAGTTAACTGGTCCGCGTCGAAATCCCTCTGAATTAACGAGCATTTGACAGCATTGAAATATATAGTTTTGCCGGGACCGCGCCACGTGTTCGAGTTAATAGATTAGGATAAATGAGCGTTTACGAATTTGTATAAGCAGGTTGAAGTGGTCATCACCAAAGCTGCCGTCACCCGAGGCTTTGGGCAGCAACCGTGCATCTCGCAGACCTCTGTGATGTAGAGACATTTAGTGAAATGTCGGGGAAAGCCATGTACAGCTACGTCACAGTTAAGAATTGTTTCTGTTGGTCATTTGCGACACTTTTCTACTTGAGAATAGTGCGGTTAATTTTTCTCGATGACTGGTATGCCCTACAACGTTGAGAAATTGCCCACAGATGGCGAACCGAATAGGTAAAGTAGCTTGCAAACACTCTTGAAGAAGCTACAGTGAAATCTCGAGGAAGTTCTATTGTACCGTGAAATTGTTCGCCTACGGTTAAAAAAATCTGACAGGGTTTGGAGGGTGGGCCCTTTCTCAGTTGCGGGTGAAAATTTGATGTGGCGGGGAAGAACTGTGAAGCATAAAGGATGTGAACTTGTGCTTCGAGCGAGATAGTTTGTCGGGTGTGTAAAAACGGCAAATGTAAAAAAAGGAAAAGCAGCATTCCCATGAAAAAAATAAAAGCAGCATTCCTCTTGAAATTTGACTCATTTCCGCAGCGCGTAGCATTTTGGCACATGTGGTTGTGAATGTCCCACGTAAGCATTGCACTTAGCTCAAAATCATCAAACCTGGTGAGTGGTCGTTTAACGTGCACACAAATCTGAGCACACGGGTAACACAGGCCCACAACATTTCCGCCTCCATCAAAAATACAGCCGCCGCAGCCGGCATTTGAACCCGCGGCTGCGGGTCGGCAGCCAAGTACTTTAGCCACTAGACTACACGGCGGGGCAACAGAAACAATGGGCGAATCGCCGTATCATGATGCGCCGATGCAGAGAGGAGCAGGGGCCATGCCGCCCGCGTGTCACAACTGTGTTGCACTGAAGGTGTCTTGTTTGCTGCAAGGGCGTATTTCCATTGATTGAGTTTTTTGTTCTTTTTCACAATACGCAATATTTGTATGCAAAAGCTGTTGTGCCATTCGCAGGTCCTTTGTAAAAGCAGATTTTCTTACAGCAAGCAGCCAGAGTTGCCGGCCAGAGCAAGCGGCCAGAGCCAGAGCAAGCGGCCAGAGCAAGCGGCCAGAGCAAGCGGCCAGAGCAAGCGGCCAGAGCGGCCAGCAGTGTTGTGCTGTCATTAACACTGCCTGTTGAAGTGATGAAAATAAATTCAAAAGATGTATTTAGAACAGCTCCATAAGTGCTTACATTGCGCCCATTGTGTACACTCAAACCTCGTCATAAGAAAGTTGCATCTTACAAGAAAACATGTTTCTTGTATCTCAAATTTTCTAAAAAGGTTGATCATAACACCGTATTGCAAGACTATCTTTTGTTTAATGCGTTATAACCGATATTTTGTTATATCCATGTCTTTTATATTAAGGTTTGAGTGTATTTCAGTTTGTGCGTAGGTATGTTTTTACATGTGCTGCGGTAAGACTATTTACTGAAATTGCATTTTGCTGCAGGTTCACTTTAAGAACATGATTCTGCGCGAGTTCAACGCGGAATTCGCCATACGAGTGTCGTTCAGGGACGACAACCTGGACAAACGCTCCTTCCCACTCAACATGCACTCGTCACTGGATGTGATCCTGAATGCCGCCGTCGCCCGCTTCCTGCACGACGGGCTGCAAGTTAGCACCAGAGAGTTTAAGTTTCTGGTGCCTTCCACTAGTCAGCTTCGTGACCACGGGTGCGATTTGATGAGAACATCACAACTTGTGTTTTAGTGCAAGGAAACGCGAGGACACAGCGGGACCAGCTAGCGTACTGGTCGCTTTTATTAAGATTGGCAGTTTGAGCTTGGTAATGCATTGAGCAAGCCTGGGCATACTAACAATATAAACTAAAAACTTTACCGCGTGTCACTCTTTGGGTTGGTGGTTTCACTGCGGGGCATATCTGCTAGGCTGTGGAGCAAGCTACGCAAAAAGCATCTGCCTTGCCGCGGAGCAAGAGAAATTGTACATGTTATCTTCACCCAGGTAAAGCTTTTATGGGTTTAGCATAGCAGGTTATATGATACATATACAATTTCAACAAGCTGACATTGAACTACACGACTATTCATTTCAAATTTGCTTATAACCTGAAATTTACTATTTGCTCAATTCCAACAGCAGACCTTCAGTACTGTAGAATCTCGTTGATACGTTTTCGAAAAAAAAATGCGGAAAACAAACTTACAATGTGGGAAAACACATAATAAGATTCTAGAAAAAAATGAGGCTGACAAGCTTATATATAGAGAGATGTAAGAGCAAAAAGCATCTATTTCTCAAAAAAACATTGTAATGTTTTGCTGCTACCTGTCACTTTTGGGTAAGAAAAGCTGCTTCTGCATGCACTGCAGATTCTTGTCCGCATTTTCATTGTTTTTCCTGTGAAAGAAGCTTTGTAATGCTTTCAGTTCAGCAAGGGCTTCGGCGAAGTTAGCCGTGCGGCGCACGTTTTCGTTCTCGCCGCCGTCTTCCGGTGCCTCGTCCCCCACCTCCTTCGCTTCGTCGCCCCCCTACCCCCCTACCACCTCCTCGACGATTTTAGTAACACTTCGCGAATTGGGACGTTGTCTTCTATCGAGGCGAACTCGGCGAAGGGTGCGTCAGCGCCGGTGGAGAGGAAATGCTCATCGACGTCGTTATCGATGTCAGATGCGCATGTCACAGGGTTGTCTATGCTGCGCTCTGTGTCCTCTGATACAAACTACAGCCGAAAACCACACTTCTTGAAGAGCCGCTATTTAAAGGGGCCCTGAAACACTTTTTTTTGATTAACCATACAACTAATTCACTGGGAAAGCATATTTCCCGACAAGTTCAACACCACAAAAATTTTAAGAATCCGTCCAGCACAAGTGGAGTGGAAATTTGTCACACGCTGCAATTGCACTCTCTCTCCCCTCGTGCCGACAAAAGCACTGGAAGCTAAGCAGGGAGAAATGGGAGGGGCAAACAAAAGATGTCTCTCGCACCTCGTGACCTTGAGTACTTTTTTTTCTTCGAATACACAGATTTCTCAGTGTGATCGTGCACGCACACGTGGACAAGTGTCGGCCTCTCGCGGTCATCCCTGTAACAACCGAGTTCACCTTGTTCGAATCAGCCAGTGGCTGATAGATGGGCTTACTAAGATTGATTTTGGGGCTCACTCTGTGATTTGTCGAGAGAAGAGAAAGCTATTTTTAGCTGATTTTGATAATTTATTATGAGTTCCAGGCCATGTGGTGCGCTATAATATTGATACAAAACAGCCGCTAAACACGGCTGCATGAAAGAGGAGGACGAAGTGAGTTTTCGTTGGATGCTGGTCTGGCGCCATCTTACTCGTCTAGTTCTGTGCGCTGTAAATAGATCACTAAACAAGTTACTCGTAACATTATTGGTGGAGGTGGACGACCCCCGTACCTCGATGGAGACGCGCAGCGCTCGCACCATCGGCCATCTTTCGACGGCTTCGACTGCAGGTACTTCCTCTACGCCGCCGTCATCAGTCCAAGCCACCACCTACGTCACACTCCCGCACCTCCGGGATCCCGGCACTTTCCCCGGTGATGGTACGATCGATCTTGACACTTGGCTGAAGCGGTACGAGCGCGTCAGTGCTACTCACCGCTGGGATCCCACGCTGATGCTCGCCAACGTGCTTTTCTACCTGGACGGCACTCCCCGAACATGGTTTGAAAGCCAAGAGGCCGACATAACGAGCTGGAATCTCTTCAAAGAAAAGATACGTGACCTGTTTGGCGATTGATCTGGTCGTCAGCTCGCTACGAAGACTCTTGCCACACGGGCCCAGTCTTCTACTGAATTGTACGTCTCCTACATTCTTGACGTCTTGGCCTTTTGTTCCAAGGCCGACCAGTCCATGTCGAAAGACGAAAAGCTTAACCACGTCTTGAAAGGCCTTGCTGACGATGCTTTCAACCTGCTGGTATTTAACAACGTCTCGAGCATCGACACAATCCTTAAAGAATGCCGACGTCTCGAACAAGCTAAAGCCCGCCGCGTAGCCCAAAGCATCGTGCGCCTTCCGAACACAGCGGCCACTTCTTCGTGTGACGACGCCTTCCACCAGGCCCCTCGATGTGACAATTTTACACGCATCATTCGTCGAGAGGTCGGGGCAGCACAACCGGTAGCCACGCCATTACCGACGCCTGCGCCTTCCCCGACCACGATCTCTTTAATAGAAGCGGTCGTTCGTCAAGAGCTATCGAATGTCGACCTATATCTTGTTCCTACCGTATTTTCTGCTGAGCCTTCTTATCGTACCCCTTCTGCGCCTCGCATACAACGCAATCCGTCCGAATGGTGTACTCTTGATGACAGGCCCATATGTTTTAACTGTCGACGCGTTGGTCATATCACTCGTCCCTGCCGCAGCCGCTGGGCTCCACCGTCCCATTATGCACCTCAGTATCACACCACGTCTGCTCGCCTGTCGTCCCCATCACTTTTTCCATCAACGCCGACCACATTTTCCGCTCCTACAGCACCTCTGAGCAGACCTGTTTCGACCGGTCACCTCCCCTGCTCGTCGTCAGTCCCGGTCGCCCCCACAATGCCATGCTGCGTCCCCGACCCATTCGCAGCATCTCCGACCGAAAAACTAGGCCGTGCAGATTCTGGAGGTGGAGCTGCGTTGATGACCTTCGTGAGAAATCCTCGATTAACGTTAACAACGAATCGGAACCTTTTGGACGTTACTGTCGACAATGTTCGTGTCAGTGCACTGATAGATACTGGCGCGCATGTGTCCAATATGAGTGCTAACCTTCGCCGCCGACATAAAAAAGTTGTGACGCCCGCCCTCAATCGAGCTGTACGAGTCGCCGATGGAGGAACTGCCGCAATTCTTGGCATGTGCTCTGCGCGAGTGTGTATTGGCGAGAGAAGCACTGTCGTTCTTTTCGCCGTTATCGAACATTGCCCTCATGAACTCATTCTCGGTATGGATTTTCTAGCCACGCACTCTGCCCTCATAGACTGTTCAGCTGGCTCTCTCCATCTCGATTTACCCCTCTTTTCCGTCCCGCCTAGCCCACCGCAAATCAGCCTCTGCTGCATTGATTTCACGCGCCTCCCTCCTAACTCTGTCACACATGTCGATTATTCTCCATGCCGCCAGTACCTGATGGTGATTACATGGTGGCCCCGATTCCTGCCGTGATGCTTACGCATGGGGTTGCTGTGCCGCATATGATTCTGACGATTAAGAGAAACCGCACCTTCCTGCCGCTGGTCAACTTTTCACTCACCACCCAAGTTTTGCCACAGGGTATCTCCCTGACCAAAATTACTGCTCTCCAAGATGACCATGTCGAGCCCTTCAGAGTTGACGATTGCTGAAGCTCAGTCAGTGGTTCCACTCCATCACGTTCTTGGGGCGCCGACATCGAGCAAATGGTGTCATCAGACCGCACGTCTGAGCAAGCTGCAGCGCTTTGCCACGTTCTTGAGGGCTATCGTAGCATTTTAGACTTTGCCAGCAACTCTTTAGGCCAAACGACCATTGTCACCCATCGCATAAATACTGGCCATGCAACCCCCCTTCACCGACGCCCCTACCGTGTGTCTGCGTCGGAGCGTGCAATATTACAACATGAAGTCGGCAAAATGCTTGCGAAAAACATTATCGAGCCTTCATGCAGCCCCTGGGCTTCTCTAGTCGTCCTTGTTAAAAAGAAAGATGGAACATGGCGCTTATGTGTCGATTTCTGTCACCTTAACAAAATTACCAAAAAAGACGTTTATCCTTTACCTCGCATCGACGATGCCCTCGACTGCCTGTACGGTGCCACTTATTTTTCAACTATTGACCTTCAGTCAGGGTACTTACTGGCAGATAGCCGTCGACGAGATGGACAGCGAGAAGACCGCATTCATCACTCCTGATGGTCTTTATCAGTTTAAGGTGATTCCCTTTGGACTCTGCAATGCACCAGCCACATTTGAAAGAATGATGGACTAATTGCTCCAAGGGTTGAAATCTTCCACCTGCTTGTGTTTTCTTGACGATGTTATTGTCTTTTCGCCCACATTCGACTCGCATCTTGATCGTTTGTTAGCTTTTCTGGACGTTTTTTGTCGAGCCGGACTCCAGCTTAAAGCCTCCAAGTGCTGCTTTGCTCGTCGTAAAATTTCCATGCTCGGTCACCTTGTCGATGGCCAAGGCGTGCGTCCAGACCCAGAGAAAATTCGCGCAGTCACGAAGTTTCCCGTTCCAAAGACCACAAAGGTTGTCCGCAGTTTGTGGGGTTGTGCTCATATTTTAGACGCTTTGTTAAGGACTTTGCGACCATTGCACGCCCACTAACAGACCTCTTGAAGAAAGACGCCTCGTTTAGCTGGGGCCATGACCAAGCGTCAGCGTTTTCGCTACTTACGACACTGCTTACAACGCCACTAATCTTGGCTCATTTTGATCCTTGAGCCCCAACCGAGGTTCACACGGACGCCAGTGGACACGGCATAGGAGCTGTGCTATTGCAGCAACAACGCGGACACGACCGTGTTATAGCCTACGCGAGTGCCATACAAGAGCGAGTGCCTCGCCCTTGTATGGGCAGTCGCCAAGTTTCGCCCATACCTGTACATGCGCTCATTCTGTGTTGTCACGGATCATCACGCGCTCTGCTGGCTAGCCTCCCTGAAGGACCCCACGGGACGTCTCGCTCGTTGGGCTCTACGCCTTCAAGAGTACACGTTCTCTGTAATGTACAAAACAGCGCGATTACATCAGGATGCGGATTGTTTATCCCACTACCCTGTTGATGAAGCAACCGATACTGACGCTATCACGAACGTTTTTCCGTGTCGCAGCTGTTAAACATTGGCGAAGAGCAACGTCGGGATGCTTCTTTACGAGCCATCATTGACAAGTTGGAGTCAACGCTTTGCGACCCGTCCCTACGAAGGTTTTTGGTGAAAGACGGGATCCTATGTCGCCGTAACCTTGATTCCTTCGGATCAGACTTAATTCCTGTCATCCCAGCGCACCTACATTCCACTGTCCTGCATCAACTTCATAACGCTCCCATGACGGGCCATTTGGGCGTTTCTCGCACATACGATCGGGTACGATGTCGGTTTTTACAAGCTCTACAATTCTCACCTTAGGGACGTGCACTTTTCTCCGGGTTCTCTCGTGCTCCTTTGGTCACCTACTCGGCGTGTGGGACTGTCTGAAAAACTGTTGTCGCCCTACACTGGACCATTCTGTATCGTTCTCCAAGTGACAGACGTCACGTACGAGATTGTTCCAACCGATCCAACAAAGTCATTGTCAGCTCCGAGCGACACCGTTCACGTGGCTCGGCTAAAGCCCTATTACCCTCCTTCGACATCATCTGCATAAATTTAGCACCGGGACGGTGCTTCTACCGCCGGGGTTTGATACAAAACAGCCGCTAAACACGGCTGCTTTATCTTACTCCTCGAGTTCTGTGCGCTGTAAATAGATCATTAAACAAGTTACTCGTAACATTATATAACTCTCGTGTTGTCAAGAGCCTCTACTACTGATCGGCAGTGTTTACTAACCATGCTCGCAAAGTGTTGCAGGGCCCTTTTAAGCACGCTGCTGTCAAAGTTAACTCCAGGGGTCCATGCTTGCTTAAGGGGGCTGAGGGTCTTGAAAAAAGCTTTTTTATTTATTTTCCTACTTTCACAAACAAACCATGCATGTTTACCATTGAATGGCGCTTTCAAATCTGCAAACAGATCTTATAAACCTTATTTAGAAAAAAAGTAATGAAAAATTTCCACATTTTAATTAGATAACTTCTTACGGGTCGTTATAGTAACTCACAATCAAAAAAAGTTTTCAGAACTACATGTTTCCTCTAAAAGGTTTATCCCACAGGCTAAAGCAAACTAGATGTCAGAACGGCTGTTTCTTTCATCAGAAATATTTTTTAAACCTGGAAGGTAAAAATGAGCTTCCAGTAATTAGCTGACTTTTATCAATCAGTTACAATTTTATCTAGGTTGAGAGAAAAAAAAAAGCTTTAGCCTGTAGTTCAAGTGCAGCAGAAAAGTTGGTACCAAGTTTGTTTACATATCTTCACAGAAACTTGCTCAAAACTTCCGTGAGGCATATTATTTCCACAAAAAAAACAATGCTAGGAAAGTTATGTTTCCAGTTTTAAAAACATTTGTGATTTCATACATTAAGCTCTTGACGAAAAATTTGTATTTTGTTGTAATACAAAATTTTTGGAAAACATTCTTTCGACTATAAATACCTGAAATTGCAATTATGGAAGTCAGCATTTTTTACAAATTTGTGCTCTTTTAAGACCCTCCTCCCCCCTTAAACCTCTTAAATAGCGCCACCTCCAGCTCTCCATGGCAGGCTCCTTGGGCTTGCTTTGATAAGCTGCCGAACACGAAGGCGTTCAACTCGATCTCTTTATGCTTTGACACCACGGTATTCACAGTAGACGTTGGCAGTCAAAGTTCGTTCGTTACGTCGATTCGCTTCTCTTTAATCGACAAGGGCTTGCACTTCTTAGACACCATGCTAGACTTAACTGTCTCCAATCGTGAACCATGCTAGACTCTACTGTATCAAATCGCGAACTAAATATACTGAGCAACATGAAGCCTCGCACAAGGCTCGGCCAGAGAAAACCTGGCGTGGCCTACATGTCCCTAAACCATTCGGCATCGGTGTCAGAGTCGTGGTGTCCTCGGCATTGTAAACCTCGCATGCCATTGGCTGCATTGTGAGTGACGTCGTCGATCTCGTTGAGACCGTGGCGCACAGCGCGTGCGCTGTGGGGAACCTCCACAGTTGTAGGCCACGAACAACTATCGCACAGCACCAACAGTAGAAACGTGACAGAGCTTGCATTCGCCGGGCCAATGGTGCAGTACGGGCATGAAAACGGGCCTGGGAGGCCGAGTGCTCGCAGAAACTGCTTACCGATGATCTGGCAGCCTTGCAGGCCATGCCAAATTGTGAAAACCACTGTGCTACAGAAAATAACGGGCATTTTTTTTGAAAACAGTTTGAAGGCTTTGATGGCTCATACGTGTGTCTGTGTGGAAGAGGGGTTGACTGTTGAACGCAGCAAAAAAACCGTCATGGCCACGCAGCGGCAGTCTGCCACTTGGCTCTTCACAAGCATGCGAGAGCATTTTTTTGCACACCTGAATGATAATTTTTGCCGGCGGAACGTATTTTTCGATCACAATTCGCCGCAATGCCAAATGTTGCAGTTGAATAATGGTATTTTCTGGGAATGTAGTAAGTGGAATTAATTAACGCATAGCTCTATGGGGGCATTTTTAGTTTTTGCGATTTGGAGCGTAGGAGCCGGGAAATCGTATTAAGCGGGAACGTATCAATGAGGTTCTAAGGTGTATTGTGCAATTGTGCAAATTTTTTAAAATGTAGCATATTTTTTATTAACATAAAGTTATACAATTTTGTGGCATCATTGGATATAATGACATTGATTACTGAACCTCATTCTAGTGCTGCTGCTACTTATACAGAAGTCCCAATCAATCACATATTGATCCTTTACGGGCTGTCCTGTATGTGCTTTGTGCAAGTGAAAGTGTTCGGGCGCTAGCCAATGATCGTGGCTCATATGGGAAGAAAAGGTGCAGTTCGTCTTCATCCTGCAAAAGGCAGGTGGGGACCAACCATCCTTCGAGTTGTTTTGTATTCAGTGTGCAGCACTGAGTAAACACTAATTCATTCATTAGCAACTGCTCAGTCATGTTGCATGACTTGAATTTTATTAAACTAGCTGCTAGCCTACATTGCCAGTTCCTGTTCTGGTGGCCATTCTTTGTGTGCTGTTTGAATTCGTATACTCTGGTTTCCCTTGAACACCAGCTCCATTTCGCAGCTTTAGTAGGCTTTTGTATGAGTGGGTTTTTGAATTATCATATTCATTTTATGAGTGAAACACTTCAGGCTCGAGGGGAAATGTCAGGTGCCAGCAAGAAAGCCTCCACGTCGTTGCTTATTTTCCGGCATTGCTCATCAGTCGTGCCCACCGACTGAGACGGTCTGCGCAGCCACCTGGCTGACATTGCCTGCCAGCCCCAGCCGAGCACGAGTGACGAAAGGTTGGCGCTTCTGCCTGAGATGCCGTAGCGAGCCTTGATCGTTATTTATGGCGCTGAAGTTTGCACTGTCTTGCACCATCTGGGACAGGATGTGGTTCGACTCTACTTTGCTTGTGCCATTAACGAAGCAGGCCACGCTAAGTCCTTAACATCGGCCAGCTTCGCTATTTTTTGTTGTTCACTTATGATTGGATTAGGACGTGCTGCTGTTCTTTCTATCTGCCATTTTGCATGCTGTGTCGCAAGCCCAGGTCCTCAGTTTGCTGTTGCTGTCATCGCGCAGGACGTGGATGTACGTGGCCGACGAGCGGCAGAATAGGGCCATGACGATCCGCCAGTCGATGGGCAAGTTTGGGGGCATCCCCAACGTGGCCAAGCGCATGGTGCGCATGGGCCAGTGCTTCTCTTTAACTGAGCAGTCAGTACGTGTCAAGCCGTGGGACGTGCAGGAAAAACCGGACATCATCGGCGATGCCCACCCCTTCAGCAGGAAGCCGTACATCTTCTCGGACGGCGTTGGCGTGATGTCTGTGCAGCTCGCCGAAAAAGTAAGCCGAAGTGTACCACAGCGCATTCGAGTGACAGCTCTGACCATGTTCAAAAATTGTAGGTGAACCCCACTGAAAACTTACAAACTGTACATATTGAAACGGGGTGTTTTAAAGGAGCCCTGCAACACTTTTTGCGCATGGTTGGAAAACACTGAAGGTTGGTAGCGGAAGCTGCTGGGAACTCGCTAGCCAAATATTGTAATGCTACACGTGGCCTGGAATTCACAAACTCTCAGTCAGCTCAAAATTGCTTTCTTTTCTCTCGACAAATGTCAGAAGAAGCTCAAAAATGGCTCGTCACAGTCTTCGAAACAGCCATTAACTGATTTGAACAGGGTACACTCGGTCGTTACTCAGCTGCCACAAAATGCCGTGATTTGTCCACGCGTGCACACATGATTGCACTGAAAAGCCCCATATTAAAAAAAACGAAAAAGTGCTCAAGGCTGCAAAACCTTTTCGAGTCCAACGAGCATGACCGGAGTTCCAAAAATTTGTTGCACGCTGCAAGCTAAGCAGGGTGCGATGGCACAAGGAATGCAAGTGTCACGTGTGCCTTTTGGCCTTGAGCAGCTTTTTTTCTTCGATTACACAACTTCTTCAGTGTGATCGCGCGCGCACGCGTGGACAAGTCGCAGCATCCCGTGGGGATCCTTGTGACGACCGAGTGTGTCCATGTTCAAATCGGCCAATGGATAATAGAGAGTTTTTAGGTGTAATTTTTGAGCGTTTTCCATCATTTTTTGAGAGAAGAGAAAGCAATGTACAACTGACTGTGATAATTTATTCTAAATTGCAGGCCATGTGGTGCGCTATAATACTTGGCTCGCGTGTTCTTGGAAGCCTCGACTACCGATCGGCAGCGATTTCTGATCATGCCTAAAAAGTGTGGCAGGGCACCTTTACAGGCAGGAAATGGCTCTACAAAGATGTGATTTATTTAGCACAATAGCTAACTCGATGTAGGCCAGCGAGCGCAGTTCACATTCCTCTTTCTTTGGTCAAGTTTTCGTGTCCACTACTTTCGTTGCAATGTATTTGGTGCGCTTAACATTAACAGGTTACACGCGGCCCACATGAGCAATGCGATTGCGCATCTAGTTGGCCAGGTCATTTTCACAGCTGTATACAGACACTCTGTACAAAGTCTCCATGTACAAGCGCCATTTCTGGACTACTTCCATGTTGGTCCACTGACGCATCATACCGGCACTGAAAGGGAAGAAAGACCTTGGCAAAAAGCCCACAGACTTCGAACACTTTTGTTTATGCACTTAGCCAAATATCCCCTTCAAGCACAAATTGTGATGAACTGTTTTCAAATGCATCAAATTCGTATGAAATGATTCGAGCGTACTGAGTATTACAGTCTAAATTGTAAAATAAACACATGTTTTTTGAGAGTTTCAGTAAACATTCTTAAATAGCATGTCATGAAATGTCTAATTATTTGGCAATCAGTCGGCTTCAACTCTTGCATAAACAGCATGAAATATTACGCCGAAAATGCATGTACACTTTGATTTTTGCTTGTAGTAATTGTTTTAAGCATGCAAAAAAGTACTCTTGACATTGCTCACGTTACACGGCATGTCGAGTGGTCACCATACATTGCAGTGTATCCAACAAAGTGATCATCTGCAGCAAAACGCAACACAAGGGAGTTAAATTACCACAAGTAGGCAACTGAGGAAGCCTGCACGAGTTCGCACACAGTTTCAGGCCATCTGAAAAAAACACTTGGCGCATGACACACCTCTAAATTTGGTGTCTACAATCATACACACCACTGCTGAAGGTGATATGTCGAATAAGCGTTCTTCTAAGTTACACACCAGATTATGACAGGTTTTCTTGAATTCTACGTGCTCGTCCTTGATCTAAAAGCGTTAAAAGAGGCTTTCCTTATTCCGGGTCAACCTAAAAACATGGCTTGCTTCTGTGTTGGTGAATGATAAATAAAGCAGACAGAAATATCTTGGGGCGCAACGCTTGCAGCTTCTATCGCAACCTTGAAAAGTTAAATAGACCATTTTATTGGTCGAGGACTGGCCTAGCAACCAGTTCTGTCTACACTCTCTGAAGTGTACAAGACTGCATGAAAGGAGCTTGCTGGTGCTTTCATGTGAGGTGTTGCCAAAGAATTTGATTGCTTTATGTCGACCTGTGGACTTTTTCTCTTTGTTGCGATGGCAGCCAGTAATATTTCAATGGAAAGTACTTTGAACAAATGAAAGCGGCAGAAGTACAGGGAGAGAAATGAAAGACAAATTATTGTTAGACAGAAGGAGTGGTCTTGGTTTTCCTTCATAGGAGTACTCGCATGTGTTGATACTTTCTACATCAAAGCTCTAAAAAGATATCACGGCATACTCATGAAGTAATTGATGTGTGGGCGAAGCAATGGGATCGTTCCGTGTTAATACTGTAAATCACCCTTGAAATTGACCATTGCAGTTATTTACAGTTTATTGGTCGTAACTGGTATGTTTTGTTGATTTGTGAATTTCGTTTTGCCTTAATTATTACTGCTCTGTAGTATTGGATCTAGCCGTGTAGGCAATGACAAGGCCGGTGCACATTTTCTTGGTGGTTGTTGGTTGCTTCCAGTCATATGAAATGTGTCGTGAAGTGAAATAAGACATCGTCAACAGCACAAGCCAGTTGTTGTCAGTGATTGTCACGACGTATAGTGGGTACGTTGAATGTGCTGTGCTGTGATGGCAGAAAGAGAATGTGTAGTCTGGAACGGGCTTGTTCATAGTCGTAAGCATCATCATCCTTAGGGGTAGCTACGGCGCATGGACACCTAGGGGCAGCCGCGGACAAGCCACGACCATAAGAATCTTCTCTCCTAAACATGCTGGAGTGCCGAGCTTTTTAAAGTAGTCGACTAGTATTAAGTTTGCTACAGAATAGGCAAGTTTGACTGAAAGGCGCTCTGTATTGAGGTTTACATCGGCGAATTTAAAACTGGCAGAGTGAGTTCAAGGACGCTGACCCACCACAGTGGTCTAAATATTATGGTGCTTGACTGTTGACCTTAAGGTCGGGGTATGGCCGCTCAGCTGCCACAGCTGCCTTTTGATGGAGGCGAAATGCTGGAGGCCCGTTTACTTGAATTCAAGCAACCCCGGATAGTCAAAATATCCATGGCCCTCAACTACAGCTTCTCATTATTATGCCGTGGCTTTAAGACTTGAAACCCTCAACAATTGTTAGTTCAATGCCCCACTCTAACCAGGACTTTCTACAGTGGACTCGCCGTAAAAGAAAATTCGTTAAACAGAACTGCTGCTGAAATGGAACAACTACGTCTGGTGCGAATGTTATTGTGCTTGAATTCTCCACCCTTGTTCATTTCTCGGTAAACTGAACTCCTGTTAAAAGGAACGCAGTTTTCTGGCCTCTTCAGGTTCTGTTTAATGGGAGCTTACTGTACACCATGTGGACGTGGTACATACAGCTAACTTAAAACGAGGTATAGAACTGAGTCATAGGTATTTGTATTTGATTGATAAGTGGGGTTTTAACGTCCCAAAACTACCATACAATCATAGGATGCCATGGTGGAGAGCTCCAGAAATTTGAACCATCTGGAGTTCTTTAACCTGCACCTACGTTTAGGCACACGGTTCTACGGCATTTTCACCTTCATCGAAAATGCAGCCGCCGCAGCTGGGGTTTGACCCCGCGACCTGCGGGTCAGCAGCCGAGTACCTTAGCCACTAGACCACCGCGATGGGGCAGGGGTTCAGCAGTATGACTCAAGGAACTGTATATTTTTGTTCTAAGAGTTTCAAGGTCTAGGCCATTTCATTTTATGCTAATAAGCCCTATATGCAGACAGTCGTCTGGGTAGTATTTTAAATGTTAAGGTGTGTGTGTGTGCAGGTGTACAAGGTGCTGAAGTTTACGAAGCGGCCGTCGCCCATCAAGGTTCGGTACGCTGGGGCCAAGGGCATGTTCTGCGTCAACCCCGCCCTCCCCAAAAAGAAGCTTCCCTGCCTTCGCCCCAACATGCAGAAGTTCCCCTGCTACAGCTCGGAGTACCTCGAAGTGGTCAAACTATCTGCACCACGTATGTAAAGCAACTGAAGGCGGTTGGAGCTGACTGTTTTTCATTTGCACAAATGGCAGGATGGGATGCTTAGAGGGACCCTGCAGCCCTTTTTTAGCCTGGTCAAAAAACGCTGCCAATCGGTAGTAGCGGCTCCCGGCAACACGCGAGCCAAATAATATAGCGCAGCACGGGGCCTGGGATTCACAGTAAATTATTAAAGTCGGCTAAAAATTGCTTTGTTTTGTTTCGACCAATCACAGAAGGCTCTCAAAACCTACTTGTAAAAAGCCCATTTATCAGCCATTGGCCGATTTCAACATGGCCTGCTCGGTCGTTAAAGAGGTAGCCGTAATAGGCCGTCACTTGTTCACGCGTGTGCGTGATCGCGCTGCAGAAGCGCCGTATTTGAAGACAAAAAAGAAAAAAAAGCTCAAGGTCATGAGAAACGCGAGACGCACTTTGTTTGCCACTTCCCATTCCTACCTGCTTAGCTTCCAGCGTTTTCATCGTGGTGAGAGGAGAGAGAATGCGATTGCAGCATGCAATAAATCTTTTTAACTCCACTCGCACTGGACGGATTCATAAAATAAATGTGGCGTTGAATTCGTGAGGCAATAAGCTCTTCCAGTGAATTCATTCCATGGTTATTTGAAAACATGTTTCAGGGCCCCTTTTTAAGTCTTATGCATGTCGTACTAGGAGCCTAGCTTTCGCTTATCCTCAGTGCTACTCAATTGGGTTGGCATTGCTTTAAGGTTAGCCCCGCCATAGTGGTATAGTGGCTAAGGTACTCAGCTGCTGACCCGCAGGTCGCGGGATTGAATCCAAGCTGTGGTGGCTGCATTTTTAATGGAGGGAAAAATGCTGTAGGCCCGTGTGCTCAGATTTGGGTGCACTTTAAAAAACCCCATGTGGTCGAATTTTTGCGGAGCCCTTCACTTCGGTGTCTCTCATATTCATAAGGTGGTTTTGGGACGTTGGATCTCATATATTGATCATTGTTTAGGGTCATTTTGAAACACGGTAGGCCAATGACTATGGGGACAAAATAGATCAATATTCCTCTTCTTACAGATGTCTGCAGGAGCAAGATAAAGCAACAGTGTTTGCAAGTGCTGGATAATTATAATTGTATCAACGGTGGCACTAACTAGCTGGTTTCCATATTCAGGGATCCCACTTCTGCGCCAACTGCACCAAACCGTCCATCTCAGGAGTTCGCATGCTGTGGCCTGCGGGCCGCATGCGGTTCGCTGGGCAACTGATGACGTCAGAAATCCTAAATATGTTAGACTCTGTAATCAAGGCAGTATTGAAATAACCATAATCAATGCTTTAATTACCATAGACAGCAGTGGAGTCTAATGAGATAATATTTTACCTTCCCGCGAACTGGTCGTTGCCTCTGAAAATTAGGCCGCCAGTACTTCTGCGGATGAAATTCCTCATCCTGCGGGAGGACCGCAACCAAAGATCCAATGAGTGTAATTATAACAGAAGGCTAGAAATATGTCACTCTTATCGATGACGATTGCAGTGGTGTTGGTTCTGCATCGGTTTACTCGCGTACGCCAATACCATATATATGTACTCTAATCCGAAACAAAAGCCGCTTGCGAACGTACCCGGCTGCAGCAAAGAGTAATTCACGTAGGAACAAAACCAACGTGCAACAAAGACATTGTTTATTTTGTAAAATAAAAGGAGATAGACCGCAAAAGGCCTCAAGTACTGGTTTGATAACCAGATTTTCGCATTCCAAGGGCATCACCCTGCCGTTAAGGTTGGAATCTCATATAACAATATTCAGGGCATCCAATCAAGTGCACACGCGTATGCACTTGTATAGCTCTTTGTAAGAGCTCCATATTGAAGGGACACTAAAAAGAAAGATTATCTCGTATAGTTGAATGTCGATAATTCGAACTCGAAGGAGCCTGAATTTGTTCGAATTAAAAGAAGTTCGAATTAACGAAAGCTAAATAAACGAAAGGCTCACCATGCAGTGGTGCGTGTCCATTGAGCTAACACAAGAGAGGGAAGTTTCAGAATACTTACATTTATTCACAAATCACAGGACATCCGTCATCAATTGAAGTAGTCGGTATTGCGCGTGTGCACACATTTGCCTTGCAGCGAGTCAACCAATTTCGCACGCAGCTTGCAAAGTATTTCTACTTCGGCTTCAGCATTCTCCTAGCAAGAGAAGTTGCGCGCAGCTATGTCCAGCGCCGACACCACAGAACACCTATATAGGGAGGACAGGCTCAAGTTTGGGCAGCGCCATTCACCACCCCTTGCGGAAGGAGGCCATAGCTCTGGACGCTCGGATGGGCTGTGCTTGCTTGGTTTTCTTAGTGCGCGCGCGGAAAACGTGTTTCTTGGAGGGCTTATCTCGTATTTGCACGCTATGGGCAGCGCTACTTCATCATTCTGGAAAGCAGGCACGTACTACTGCTGTATTGTGAGCTGCTACAAAAATTTAAACATGACGATGACCTGAAAACTGCCCGTCAAGTTTTACCGTTTCTAATATGAGCAGTGCGACAAGCAAAGTCGCCAAGAGTGGATTATGGCAGATCGCAGATATTCCGCGGTGTTATTACTTTAAAAAAATTTGTCGTGCACAGTACTGCAAACTACAGTGAAATTTTTATTACATGTCTCCCGGTTTCTCGATGACCTACATTTTACGATGAATCGGTTAAGTCCCAGTGAAATCCCCATACGAACAATGTATTAGAAACCTTGGTTATATGATGCAGTTTTACGCCGACCTCGCATTTTACAACGACATTGATATTTCGTCCAAAAGGAAAAAGAACGCCTTGACTCGAATCAAGAGTGGACCAAATACAGTCGAGCCCACATGTAATGGCCCCACTTCAGCTTAAAACGAACAATATCCGCGTGTCCGTGACAATAGGTACATTGGTTCAATGGCACAAAATCGCACTTACACCGAATGTCTCCGAGCGCCGCCGATCGTTTACAGCGAACGGGGTCGGTGCACAGTTGACTTCCCGGGAAACCACTTTCCACCACGGATCAGGCATCGGCGAGATGACCATACATTTTTATTGTTAAACGCCGGCCCTTCCTTCGCGCCCCTATAGTTGCTGCTCTTATCGACCGCTTTTTTTTTACGCACATTTCCTTGCTTTGTCCCCCCCCCACTACTCTGAGCACCCTGCATCGCCAGACGAGGCCCGTGCTTTCGCACTGCCTCTGCTCTTTCAAAGATCAGTCGGCCATCTCCTCTGTTTTTGATCGCTGGTACTGTCAATGGCGTCACCGGCCTGGAGTGACCAGACCATTTGCCAACATCGTCGGCCACCGACTGTATCCGATCGTCTGCGTCTAGTGCACGTGCTCACGCTAGCCTACCGACTCTGATAATTGGCGATTGGTTTTGTGTTTATGACCTGTTCTCGCTCAATTCGCACTCGGCTCAGCATCCGATCTAGGCGGCCGTGCTTTGAACTTTGCGCGCAGAAACACTCTTTCAAGTTTTTCTAAGCACGAGTTGCACGTTTCGCGAACTTTTCAACAAGCTACCCGACTTACATTCTTCCCGCGTGTTTTGGTCCTTCCCTCTTTTCACTGTATCGCAACTCCTTGCCCTTCTCTCGCAAATCTGCTCTCTTCTCTTGTTCGCAACCCCTTCACTCGTCTCCACCGCTTCGCGCGCCAGCCACGCTCGCCCGAGTTAGTTTTCTTTTCTGACTAGAAACGGGCCCAGAGCTGTTCCGCGCGTTCTGGTATGTGTTTCGGGTGTGTGCGTCTTGCTCGCTCTTGGTGTGCGTGTGTGATTATTATGGCAGACGGGAGGACTTGCACGCTTTTTCCTACTGCTCAACAAAACATTGAAAGTGTGACTGCTAGGCTTGAGCGTAATCCGCGCGTTAGGTGTCGCGTTGCGGGGCGCTTGCTCTGCAGAGCATAGCTGTTGACCACCTGGCAGCCAACTTGCCGCTTCAGGCGTCCCGGTACTCGGTTGTGGAGACGGTGTATATTCCGTGGGTGGCGGTGACGGCTACAGGCGCGCGAGACTGTTTTTGCGAGACCAACTTTGTCGATGTCAGGCCCGATGCCGAGCCTGAAGCTTCCGAACTGAATCTGTTAAGTGGCGATTTGTGGCAGCACGCCGTTGACTCCGACATGGGAGAATGGGTGGAACATCTGTTGCGATAGTTTAATTCCGGCTGATCATGATGCCGACACCGCAGAACCATGTACGAATTAGGGAATTGTGAATGAAGTATGTGGCTAAAGCGATTTGGAGAAATCGAATTGCGAGAACGACAAAACTTTGGAGCCAGTCTCTCATGCAGCTTATGCCTGGGGCCTCGGCGAACAAGCACGCTGCTGTGTGAAATAAACTAGAGACCGCCATTATCGTTTCTACTCTTCGAAACACGTGCATCACGGACCTTTTGGGCAAAGAAGTTTGTGTTTTCACTCGCAACTTTTTTAAAAGCTGTGTTTCATTTACTACGAACTTCGGAATACAGCGAAAGGATGCCGCATCAGGCGCAGGTTCGTTATAAGCGGGCTCGACTGTATCCACGAGTGCAAAATATAAACTTGCGCTCCCCTAGGTTGACGATTGGAAAAGTAGAGAACAAGACGGATGTCTTCTTCGAATGGAAAATTTATTCTCCTGGAATTTTATGTGCTTCCACAAATGATGCAAATGCGTGTGCACGTATCTGAGGTTGCTACCTAGTCAAGCTCTATCCACACAAAGTAGCTGCAGCCGGCCTAAAAGCTGATATTTCCACGTTTTCAGTCCATGGAAACATTTTCTGGTCGACATCCAGCTGATCTCCCGCCTTTGTCGCACTTGCAGTCACAGTGTTATGGACACATAAGGGCACGACGCAGCTGTTTTCACTGTGAAAGTTTATTTCACCTCACATCGACGTTCATACTAAAAGCTGGACATGACTAGTTGCACTTTACAAGGCCACAAATTGCAACGTGCATAGCTCAGTCACACACGAAGGCATTCTATGCACTTGTGGTCGGTTGCCATATGTGATAGCGATGACACTGTGTCTGACTGTTTTGACGGGAGGCTATTGGCAACACAGGTTTCATTTTCACTTTCACGTGCAGGCAATTTTCGGACTCTATTTATCGGTAGAAAGATGCGTGTTGGATTCAATTCTTTTTAAACTTGAGAATAGAGATTCACTCACTGCTCTTTCAACTAAGTTACACTGCCATTCGCTGTTCCTGACAAGAATATTTTAATCTACCTTTCTAGCAAAGGTACAAAGTCACGCCGTGGGCTTATGCAGGCGGTCTATAGCCATTTTTTGGGGGCAAGGCTGAGTGTCATTGCTATATTCTTAGTTTTTAGATTATACAATGCCCGGATTATACGACTGTTTTGCCTAGTCCCCTTGAAGTCGTATAACTGGGGTTCCACTGTATTAACTGAACGAAACGCATTGGCCAGGCTCATACTAAAAGACAGCATGTTTGTAAACTGAAACTACAGCAAATAGACAACCACTGTACATTTCGCGAATGGGCTCTGGCTTTCAGAGACAACCATTGGTAGTGTGAAAGCGGTGGAGCTTGCTAGCTTAATTCATTAAAATACCGTATTGTGAGCCCAGCAAGTGTTTTATTCAGCGAATGCGTGTAGACTTCTCGTCGCTACTCAGTGTAAACAGATCTGTGCTGCGAGTTTGCGCTGAGCGCTTATACGTACAAATCTTGCAAACAACAGCCATTGATAAGGTAGCATGATGAGTTGTGATTCTAGAATCAAAGTCATGAGTTTGATTTCCACATACGCCAGGTGCATTTCCAGGGGAGCGTAACGCAGTAACAGTGCACTCAGATTTTGGTTGGTGTTGCATATTTCAAGCAACATCAACATGCCAGGTGGTATGATACTAACATGCCAGGTGGTATGAAACAGAAGTGACGCTCGTTGTGTGTGCACCCTTTGTCAGTTGTGTATGCACCCTCTGTCTCACCGTATACACTTCAGATAGATTTAACTGCACGTTAAAAAAAGAGAACCTAAGGTGGCCGGAATTATTCTGGAGTCTCAAACCACGGCGTGCCTCCTAATGGTATGATGGTTTTGGCACATAAAATGCCTTCTTGACTCCCATAATAGGCGCACTTTTTTTTAGAAATCCGGCTTGAAGTTAGGGGTGCTCCAATTACGAAGGGTAAAATTTTGGAAAATTTTTTTTGGACTCGGTTCACGTGCTTTGCATCTGCAGTATTCTCAATTAAAAGGCAACTTTATCGTTCATCATTTAATTAGCCACAAAACAAACATACCTGCGTATATTTTAATGAACAAGCAAGAGCCAACAACTGCACACACACACACATAAAATTCATTTACACGAAAGTCGCGGTGTTCCTTCTTTTCTCTATTAGGAGTTCGAGTCAGAGAGCATACATTCATTGACGCCGAGTGGGGATTCGTTTTCAGTGTCCGAATCATCCGCACCCCACAACATGTCATCCTCACTCGCATCCAGTGCATTCGAGATACCCGTCGGAGATCGCCTGTCATGCTTCCACAATCCAAACACGCAGCATTTCCACAGGCGGCCTCTTAATCTTACCACCTGAAGTCACCTGATGTTGTCCTCCATTCATCCATGTGGGTGTTGTGCAGCCTTTGAACGTTGTCCTTGAAAGTATTATTCGAGGACATGTTCAAAAACTTTAGTGTGTCAATGTGAGGCCGCCCAGAATCACTGCTAGGTCTGTGCGCAGCTACATTAGCTTATCTTGTACGTGGTCTGCTAGGTGCAAACGAGAACTGTCCGAGGATAAGCATGGATGAGAACAACAGACCACCTGGCCACCGACCCCAGACAGTTCCACTCCACCATGAGTTCTGTGCTCATCCAGCCTTTTTCCTGGACTCTGACATAGATGCCTTGAGGGCAAGTTGCCGTTGGGAGCGTCTTACGGTTAAAAATAACGTAAGGCGGTAGCTTGCGCTCATCCTCTGTCACCGCCAGAATTATGGTGCATCGTTGTTTATCAGCGCCAGACGTTCTGACGATGCTCCGTGCACGTTTCTTCTCCACTGTCGTGTTTCGCGGCAAATCAAAGCAAAGGGGGGTCTGATCAGCGTTGTCGATCTGGGTTAAGTCATTCTTCTGTTGGAGCTTTATAATGAAATGATGGAAGACCACCACTTTGTCCTCATATGCTGCAGGCAAGCACTGGCACAAGGTGGTCCGCCTTCGCAGTGCGAGGCCACGGCGCCGCACGAAACGAATTCTCCATCCGGAGCTGGCTTTGAACTCTTTTGATTTGATGCGCTGCGCTCGGGCTATTTTGTGTGCCTCAGTCTGCACAATATCCTACGACACAGCACAGCCATCGTGTCATAGCTCCTGTATATGCCGGACCAGTTGCTCTTTGACGTTTGGATACCTGCCAGTCTTAGCACCGTGGAAAGCCCGTCGTGTCTTCTTCGTCGCCTTAAGTTTTAGATGCGGAAGCATCTTATACTCGCGCCTTGTAGTGCGCCGTCCGCGCCGTCCGCACCGCTTCTCGAACATTCGACAGCTGAAGCGCGCGCATGCGCCGTCGCGCCGTCGCCCACCATCTGTGCCGCGCGCGCTTCTTCTTCGAGAACATTCGACAGCTGACAGCGCATGCGCCGTCGCGCCGTCGCCATCTGTGCCGCGCGCGCGCTTCTTCTTCGAGAACATTCAACTGCTGACAGTGCATGCGCCGTCGCGCTGTATATATACTCAAGGTCGGCGCTCGCTCGCTCAGTTGCCGCTCGTCGGTTGGTTTGTACGGCGCGTTGACGTCCAAGGTCGCGGTGAAATGAATTCCAACGAATCCACAAACACAATGATCGACGTCCCTTCGACCAGCGCCGTCCTTCCGCATACGTGTGTACGTGTTCACTCATTTAACACCGCCTCCTACAACCACGTTAACCAATTTAGCCATCGACCCAAGTAAGTTGCAATTTAACACCCCATTTCACAACCACGTTAACCAATTTAGCCATCGACCCAAGTAAGTCGCACTTTAACACCCCGTTAATCAATTATATGCTCCGCATCCTCCTCAGGGTTCCCCCGAGGGAAGCTGCGGGCAATTTTTTTTTCTTTTTGTTTTTCCCAGCACTGAATACTGGTTTCTACAACACCGAAGTGCCTGCCTGCAGCCCGGTTGCCGTGCTCTACCGCGTACTGCAGTGCCTTCAGTTTAAATCCAGCCATGTAGCTTGCGTACTTCCCCGTGGTGGAAGTAAAGTTGAACACACTACCACAACATACGCACACTGGTTTAAAAATAGCGTTTCTTACTTTTTCTATGATGGTGATGATGGCTATTGAGCCCCGGGCGTTGTACACGTGACCTCCAAGGAGTTTGGTGATTTGGAGGGTATCAGTAATTGATGAAACGGATGTTTTTTTTCGCTCATAGACACTTTTTTTTTTCAAGCTTTATTTCGACAAACACGTTGGTTAGGTCGTTGCACTTCGACATTTTTGTTTGCTCGTTGATATGCTTTTTTTTTCAGGGTACGGGGAACGCATTCCAACTGTACCGCTGGGGGGTAGAATTGTTTCTGATCACGGCCAAGTTTGGGGTGCGCATAATATGCGCCAAAATTAAACAATTGAATTTCCCCGCGACCAAAGTAGGGGTTCGCCTATTATGCAAGTGTGCCGATTATGCGAGTGCGCCGATTACGCGAGTGCGCCGAATACGCGAGTAAATACGGCATTATGTCCTTGCAGGTACCCGAGCCGCGGGCGATATAGAGCTGCCGCTATAAAAGCGAGTCGGAAAAAAGAACCAAGGCAGATATAAAACTTTCAATAGTTTCACGAAGCTTGACGCGGTTATCAGGGGAAAATCTTGGCGTAACTAAAAACATGCTCTATCCTAGTGAGTATTTTGTAATATGATGACGACCAAGGGAGCTGTCAAAACAACCTAATCGACACTCGAATCAGTGAACACGCTCCGTGATCAGGAGTAGATATTATCCGAAATGAAACATGTGCTGCCAGAAACAAGCATGGTTCAAGTTGACATAAAAAAAACTTTTTGTTGTCCATTTATACTTTCAAAGGAGCTGCAAAAAATCAAAGGTGTCATTGAACTTACGATACGACCTTGTTAACATCCAATGAAAAGCTCTGCAAAAGTGAAACTCTTATGAAACTGAACACACCACACTGAAATGATCCCAGGTACTGAACAGGGCAGACGTAAGTTTAGTCTCTTTACACTGACCCCCTAATAAATATAAAGCCGCGTGAAAAACTTGCTTTTCAAGCAATAGAAATCCGAACACAAATGCACGCGAATGTGTGGTGGCAGTTTGTTGACAGCTCCGAAGAGACACGAAGGCCGCAGCAAATGCGCATTTTACTGGTAACGTACTGAAAAAATTCATGCAGTCCACCCACTTTTAGTGTCGTAGAAAGGCAGCTATTCACCATCGACATACACATAGCACTAGCTCAAAGACTTCGTGTTTGACTTGCTTGGTGCCACAAAGGTTGTCAATGAATCGCTCTCAGCTCAGACAGCAATCACACTGTGAAAACATTTTTATAATCTTTTTAAACTTTCGGAGCAACTCGCAGGTGACGCTGCACATAGAGGGCGACCCGATAACTGCACGTGAACGTGCTGAGATAGCGCAGGCAGAAGGTGGCAGCAGGGTATCGAGTCACCCACCGGCTCTTGCTAGAATGGCGGCGAAACGCGGCACAGCGTTCCCTGGCCGAGTTTGGGAGGCCGATACTAGAAGTTAAGACAGCGACAACAGCTGCGTCTCCACTGCTATAATTTGCGCTGCAGCGGCAGCGTGGCCAGCACGTGACGAGAAAGGTGGAGCGGCTCCATGTGGAGAAAAACAGATCGGCTTTTGAGAGATAACCAACACTCCACGGCACCTTTTTTGTGTGCTCTCTTCGGGCGTTGCATTGACAGAAGAGTTGCTACGTGTCAAGGACAGGAAAGGCGGAGGCGTGGCACCAGCGCATCGCAGATTGGTGTTTGAGAGAGAGCAAACATCCGCGGACCCGCTGCGCCGTGCTTACTACCAGGCTGCAGAAATTGGGTGCCTTTCTTCCCTTTTCTTTCTTCTAACCACTACTACCACCATCTAAAGCCACCATTCTTTACCACCACCACCACCACTTTATAAATTTCCGCGCGCGGAGTTGAAAGGAGAAGGGTGTCTACGTGGCAGAGACAGAAAAGGGAGAAGCGTGGCACAGGCGTGTCCCAGATTGACTTTTGAGAGAGAGCAAACATTCACCCCAGCCTTTCTTTTTCTTCTTTTTCTTCTTGAGGTGCAGCGTTGAGGTGTCGGGGGGGGGGCACCGTGGGATTGGGCGTGGTGATGTGAGCATTTTATGAGCACGGTATGTTCGAATTAGCTGCCACAAGTGCTTGCGTGTTCGAATTACAGGGCGTTTTCGCCCATTTGAATACACATAGTTTTGATGGGACCACAGCGTCAGTTTAATTAACTGGAAGTTCGAATTAAGCATGTTTGAATTAATGAGATTTGACATTAGTAAATTGTGCTTGCATAATTCCAAAGTCACTATGCTTGCCACGAGAACTTTCTCGGTAAGCAAGAAAACGTGCAAAAAGAAAATTCAGCTGGCCTCACTTAGTTGCATCTATTGCCGTGACTTCATAAGCTTTGACGTTTTTCTACTAGGTTCTACATAGGTCCTAAGTGCTAGAAACAAAGTAAACTGACTTCTGAGATGGCTCTAGACCTAACGGTATAAGTCTCAAAAAATTGCCTTGAGCGAATGTCTCTGAGGTAAAAGAAAAAACACATTGAAATTCCTGATATCACGTGCAGAGATTTCACCGCGAAATTCATAAATACAATTTTTAGCTATATTTTCTCCTCAAATACTAAACCTGAGATGGTGAAAAGAACAACGTGAGAGTTCCCGAAGCCTTTCTCAATCTTAAAAGAATCCTTTGTTCTAGGTCACTGTCCATTTAATATTAGTGTCTGAGGTAATTTTTTTTCTGAAGTGCTCCATTATGAATATGTACCTATGCCAAAGTGCTCCCAATAGTAAGATTACCTGCTCCAAAACTAAAATTATACTGCTGTAAAATGCTTCTACTAGCAAGATTACCTGTTCCAAAATACTCCAAAGCTAAAATTTGACTGCTCCAAAGTGCTCCAAAGCTAAAATTTGACTGCTCCAAAAATGGCTCCAAATCGGCAGTCGCCAGTGGGATCACTGTATATTGCAGGTGCAAAAAGCTCTGCTAAAATTTTTCGCTTGGCCACGATACTCCTGTCGTTGTCATTCTGAGAAACTGATGTGTATAGATTGCCTATGTACCGTATTTTTGCGCGTATAACCCCCACCTGCATATAATCCGCGCCCCCACTTTGAGCCTGCTGAGAAAGAAATAAAAAGCTCGCGTATTGCCTGCACATCTGATATAAAGGAAAGGCTGTACAAAAACTACTGCTCTGGCAACAAAGCGCATATGTAGACAGAAAAAGCTTTATTTAGCAAGCAGAATATGCTGTCTGGAAGGACAGTCACAATTCGCTCATTGTCACTGCTTTCGCTAGAGCTATTACTCGTTGAGCCACACTCCTCCGTATCATGCACAAGGTCATTCCGGCCAACCGCAGTGGTCTAGTGGCTAAGGTACTCGGCTACTGACCTGCAAGTCGCGGGATAAAATCCCAGCTGCTGCGGCTGCCTTTCCAATGGAGGCGGAAATGTTGTAGGCCCGTGTGCTCAGATTTTGGTGCACGTTAAAGAACCCCCGATGATCGAAAGTTCCGGAGCCCTCCACTACGGCGTCTCTCATAATCGTACGGTGGTTTTGAGACGTTAAACCTCGCACATCAATGAATTTTTCATTCTGTGCCTCTTGCCAGGTTTGGTGACCCTGAATCGAACACTTATCACCATCCTGGAGCAGCTGCTGGTGCCGACCGACGCCTTTGTGTACTTGCAAGAGTCAATGATCCTAGAGTTCGCAGATGCACTCGTCAACGAGGCCAGGGCTGTCGCCGTGCTGTCTGCGTGGTCCAAGCTGCAGCTTCCGTACGAGGACCTCTCCAAGGCGGGTCTTCAGCTCACGCTGGATCCATTCTTCCGGTCTCTGCTTCTTGCTGCGTACCGAAATGCAGTCGGTAAGTTCATGTGACGTCCTCTCGAGGTGAAGTTGCAGGCCGTGAGTACGATAAATTTTGCACATGTTTTTAAACTCCAAACTGTATGGCGGCTTTTTGGCGAGTGCTTGATAAACCACAATACACCCTGACAATGCGAATGTGTGCTGTCCGCCACGGTGGATTGCTGGCTGTGTTGCTTAGCTGCTGAACCGATGGCCAAGAGTTTGATATAGGCCATGACGGTCACATTTTGCTGAGAATAAAATAGTAGAGGCTCGTGTACTGTGCAATGCCCGTGCCCGTTAAGGGGGGACGTGGCAATAAAAATTGTCTTTGTTATTTATAAGCGAAAGGATTGAAATTCGGCAGGCAGATGTCATTTGTTGTGCTGATGTCATAACTGAAATCGGTTTTGAGCTATCTAATATAACATTTCAGTTACAACTCTTGATATACTCTCATTGTCATCCCAAAATTGACTAGCTAATTAGCGCAATTTCATAAAAATTTGTGAATAAAGATATTCCTGAAGGCCTATTTTGCGCCGTAATGCTAATGGTTTATTTTTAATATTTAAACACAAAAAAATTGTTGAATTGTCCTGGACATATTGTCTCACCAACAACTTTTTCTAAGCCAATTACAGAAACTTGTATGATGTGCACACAAATATAGACAGCTTTACGACACTCACCAATCTCTAGCAATCTAAAAGCAGAAAACGGAATTTCTGTAGCTGGATTTGTTGTGAAATGGCACAAGGATGACTGACAACAAGTGGTAAAAAATGAGAGCTGACAAAATGGAGCTCAAAGACATTGAAGCTAGAAACTGATATAACGCAAGTAGGAAAAATGCTGGCTTTATTTTTCATTGGGAAATGCAGTATTGGTTCTATCTTGAGATTCACTCTGTCTTCTTTATAATGATGCAAATATGGGGAAACCGTGCCAAGAGAAAGCTTCAAATTCACATTTAGCTATGCCCAATTTTCACATAGCTTTTGATGACAGTCCACCAGTAAAATGCTTGTTTCTCAACTTCTACTACTTATTTGACCTAAAATCTCACTATGACGTAAAGCATGGTCTCAGGATTACATAAAAAAATTAATAAAAAAACTGAACATTTTGACCAAATTTAATATTCCGATTGCCTGTGCCCCCTTGAAGAACACCAGGTGGTCAAAATTTTTGGAACCCTTCACTACACTGCCCCTCATAGTTGCATTGCAGATTTTGGACGTAAAACCACCGATGCTATTGTTGCAAATGCATGCCTCTGAAAATATGTTTGATAGTTCATAATAAAGTATTACAGGATCAAGAGTACTAATCCTGTGAGAAACCTTTTGGGCTGTTCGTTCTTCCGGTGCAGCTGTGTAATGTTTCCTTTTCTTCTCCGAGGATGTTGAGTGCCATTTATAATCAGTAAACTTAGCTGTAGACATACTACTGAAGCATTATTGCCTTTTGCATAGGCAACTTGTTTTTTTTGCAAGAACGACTTAAGGGGTGTGTCGAAGTGTGCCCTTCATTCCTGCACTTGTCGCTTAATGGAAAGTGGCACGTTTGCATGGTTTCTCAAATAAAATTTCTTTGTGCAGTGCAACTAAGAGGCTAATATCAGATGCAAGTTTGCTCTTCCAAGATAGAACAGGTAGACTATTGTAATTAAAATAACTTGGTACACATTCTTTAAAGACGAGGCATAAACAGCCAGAGGTTTTAGGGAATGCAGACCAGCATTTGTTGGCTCTTTTAATCTGAAGACGTGGGGACAGTCATAAACGCTGGAGATGGCAGAACCACTGAAATTTAGGGTTTAAGGCAGGTGTACAACTTTGTGGAGTTTGGAGTTTCATTGCTGTATTACATTTCTTGTGTCTTGTGCAAGTAAGTCCTCTATTCTGTCAATTAAAAACAGCAGATAAGGAAAGCAAGGAGGGTATAGGAATTGGTAATTGCATTGTTAGAGTAGTGCTGTAACTAGTAACGTGAAAAAAAACAACTTGCATCTGGCAGGAACCGAACCTGCAACCAACAGATTTTGTGCCCTGTGCTCTAGCGAAATGAGCTATGACAGTAAAGATCTCCCTGTCACTGTATGAAGTGTTTATGTCCATGCAAACCTGCGAGTGTTAGTGCCGCTAGTAGCCATGATGGCGAGTGTGGAACACCATGTGGTTTGCCTTAAACGAGTGGTTCCACAATATCTGTGGCTTGTGCGCTCTTTGCTTCAAGCGTTTCTTATAGCTCAAAGAAGCACGAGTTATGCACAAAAAAATCATGTATTGTAGCTAAATAATTTCTTATTGCCTTATCTATGTGGACAATTTGTTTCGGTTACTTGCCGACGAGCCAGGCAGTGTAAGTGGCTTGGTCACGTGATCACACAAGGCTGTGATGCACGTCGTGCTGAGTATTGTCTACTCTCGCGCACACGTGCTACACAAGCACCTGCGAAACAACTGCACCGACAGTTGCCATAACTAGCTGCAGCAGCCACGATGATTTGCCGGTACGTGGAGGTACGGTGGTAGGTCACCTCGCAGCTCTCGTGTTCTGCTGCTGCAACTTTGGCTGCCCTTCTTGTAGAGCTATGTCAGTGTTGGATGTGCTGGCGTTGGGCCTCGATTGGGAGAATGAGTATTTTGGTACATTTTGGAAGTGAATTAGGATATATTCTTAATGTTTCCTCTGTCTTACCCATCGTGTGGAGTGCCTTTGCATACAGGGGAAGCCCACAACAGGCTTGTTATAACCTCGAAATTTGATGGCACCACCCTTTTAATAGAAACCTGCATTATCTGCTGGTTTTTATTAAGGTTGTGTCTAACAAACAAGCCCCTCAATCGCCTTTTATTTCTTGAAATTTTAGCGGGGCTCCGTTACAAGATCCGCATTGCGCTGCCAGTGGTTCGAGCCCGCAACATGCTCGGTGTGGTCGACACAACAAACAAGCTGCGCTACGGAGAGGTGGGTATGAACCGAAGAGGCATTGGAGTTAAATAAAGCTAATGAGGCTTTATTTGTTGTCGTTATGTAAAGTTTTGCAATTGAAGTACTGTAAAAGCCCACGTATAGCCCTGTTTTTTTCCAATATTTTAGGGTATGAAATTTCAGCCTCGTACTATACGCGAGTCACCAAAATTTTCGGTCGAAATTCAGCTTTGATTTGTCATAACGTGGTGCTGTCATCATCATCAGGTGTTTGCGCGCTTCTGAGCTAGGTGATAGGTAGTGTTAGTGACGGTAACAAGCATTAGTTTTACAGACTCGTGCGTCACACAGTCGTCAGTGGCCTTTGCTGCAACTTGGCAACCATAACGACGACCATGACTTTGCTCCTGTGATTTTGTGTCATGTCAGCACAGCACAGATAGTATTTGGGTGCTTTTAAAAAAAGAGTTATCACTGCTACTGAAACTATTGGCAACTGTGCCGTGGAACGGCAGTTCATAGTCAACAAGCGGAGTATTCGTGGTTGGCGAAAGCAGGAGGACACCCTCTTGACTTGCAGCGGCCTGCAAAAAAGTTTCTGCGGACCAAAATGGAGTGTTTCCTGACGTGGAACGAGAATTTGCAGGCTTGGTGCGGGAGTATCGAGCTGCTACAAGTGAAGGCAAGGGAGATCGCCAGAGACAAAGGCATTCAGCTGCAGGATTTCAATCCGAGCAAGCATTGGGTGTCTCTCTCCATGCACCGTGGTGGGTTCTCTCTACGTCAGTGTACGTTGAACTCGCAGAAGCTACCGAAGAGCTACGAAGAGGACCTTGTGTTTTAAAAGAATTACTGCGTTGCGAAAGGCTTTCCCTTTCCAGCTGGGCCAGATCGGCCACGAGAATCAAACGCCTGTCTACCTGGATATGCCGTCGGTGCTGACGGTACATCAGAAAGGCTCCAGGCACGTTACTATGCAAATAATGGGGAATGAAAAAATGCGGTTGACTGTAACGTCGTCCTGCAGTGCAGACGGTCTCAAGCTACTGATACCTACGTGGTGTTCAAACGAAACACACTGCTGAAGGGGGAGAAGTTCGCAAAAATAGGCGTTGTCCACTACTAGGACAAGGGGTGGATGGAGGAATTGCTAGTGATTAACTGGATAAAGTCCGTGTGGTGTCGAGGGTTTGGAGCACTGCTGGGGCTCCCTTAGATGCTTGAGCTCGACGGGTTTTGGTGTCACCTGACCGACTCCATGAAGCGACTGTTACGCGACTCCCGCATGGAGCTTGTCATCATCTCTCTCATCTGCAGCCGCTCTATGTGTGGCTTAATAAGCTATTTAGGGACCATAGCGCCTGTACACGGAGTGGATGAGGTGCTGAGAACCAGAAGTGACCCCTGCCGGGTTAAACAAGCCTCGTCAGGGATGCTGTGCTCGTGGATAGTCGAGGCTTGTGCATGCAGTGCCGAGGCGCTCGTTTCCTGCGCCTTCAAAAGTGCTCGTTCACGAACGCGCTTTATGCCACTGAGGATGATGTGCTGTAGGAGAACATTTTCGAAAAGGGAGCTTCGGAAGAGGTGCGTCCGAAGACGATTGAAGAGTGTCAATAAATGCATTTGTCCATTTTAGTCTGGCTATATTTGGGTGAAAACTTTTCGTTTCCCGTTTGCTATTCCCAAATTACACCCCAGGCTATATGTGGGTCAGAGCTACATGCGGGCTTTCACGGTACACTCAGACTTCATTGTAAGAAAGTTACACGAAAATAACATCTTTATATCGGAGAAACTTATTGTAAAGGTACATTCCTAACACTATCTATCACAAGTAATTTTCATTAACTTTGTCATAAGTGGTATTTTATGATATCTGGGTCCGTTATTTTGAGGTTTGAGTGTAAATGGAAAATTAGTTAATGGGGACAAAAATATGACGACTATCTGCCAGTTTGAACGGAGCACCTAACCCTCGCTTTATAGATTTAGTGCTCTGCCAAATGATCCTTGGTAGCAGGAATTTTGACCAATACCATCATCATAATCATCTTCCTTGGACTGTTAAGTCGACTGCTGGACGAAGGCCCCTCCCAGTGATCTCCAGTTTACCCTATCATGTGTGAGACGATTACATTTTATCCCTGTAAAGTTTTTAAACTTTGTCAGTTACTCGAGTGAGTCTTCGATGCATTCGTAACCATTCTGTTGTACTTACTGTGGACCGGTTCTGTCCTGCGCATTACATGGCCAACCCAGATTCATTTCTTTCGTTTGATGTAAACTAGAATATCTGCAGTCTCGAGAAGGAACACTCTCAAAGACGTCGCCCGTAGAAACGCAAATAAAGCTCAGTGGGGCCTGAGGTGAAGGTTACATGGTGTAACACCCGAAATAAAAAAATCTGGTGTACAAAATGCTAGAACGACCAATAATTGAAACAAAAACTACATCTAATTAAGACAAACTACATCAAGCTATGCGAGATATAAAACTTGTAGCCTACAAAACCTTCGTTAGATCACTACTAGAATATGCCTCAGTCGTATGGAGTTCTCATAAAGACAATCTGAAAACAAAATTATAAAAAGTATATTGACACGCCGTCTGCTTCATATGCACGAACCACCGCTGGTTAAATTCTGTAATTCTGTAAAATTTGAATTACTTGAGGCACGAAGACAAAAGAACCGGTTGAAACCTCTTTTCAGGATACTGCAAGGACCGCTAAAACTTTTACTTAAAAGATTCGTACCTAAAAGTGCCAGAGAAACGAAGCCGTCGGGTCAATCACGACTGTGTTCAATACCGTACTCTTGTCGAAGTGATGTGTCTCGTTATTTTTTTCCCCATCTGCGATTGAGCTTTAGAATGTGTTGCCAGGCATTGTAGTAAATTCAAGCGATCTATGCCAATTCAAAAAAATTGTTGGGCGTGTATTTGTGTGATGGAGCTGCCAGATGATTAACCTGCATGTTTCGTTGGTTTGAGTTCCTTTGTTTTCTTTTTCCCAGCTGTGTTTAAGCCTTGTAATGCGTAGCCAAGCATTGCTATAAGTGCAGGCAGTGTTTGCCTATTTGATAAAGTGTTACACATGTATCATTTGATTGTGATACTACCTGACATGGATGTATATTGGTTAGTATGTATTTGGTCGTACCCTCCCTGTAAGAGCCCTCAAGAGAGAGCTGACAGTATTATGAAATAAATAAAATGAATAAACATTTTAAGGTAGTATGGCAACCCCACACTGCTGCTAACTGATATAAACTCGACAAAGTTCAAAGGATGGTTTCAAAGTTCTTATTCAATGAATATCAATGCGTGCATTCTGCTTCCAAACTTTGCAACCACGCAAACCTTACCACCTTAGAATTTTAAACTAATTTTTCGTTCACTACAGGCTACGTTGTCCTAAACTCCTTGTATGTTTGCTTTGTTGTCCTAAAGGTCAAACTCCTAGAGTGTTAGCCAGTGCCTCCCGTTGGTGCGGAAGTGAATGTGCAATGTTATTTTTGCCAGGTAGGATATGTGGCGTGTAAGAATTGACAGGCCTTGTGGCCACCTGTAGGAAACATCTGTCGTAGGATTGAAGAAATGAGTTAAATTTCTTATTGACGAGCAGCAGCACTCATTAGACAAGCCCGACAAGACGGTAGCGCTTGTTTACACCCAATTAGTGCTGTACCTCCTCACTGGTGCCATCTGACGGTAAAGAGTGTTTCACATTCCCTAGGCAAAACTGTGTGTTATACTCTGTGGGTTACATATACATAAACAAATTGCATGGAGGAAACAACGGGTCTTGCGATATGCACGGTTTTCAAAGCATTGCATGGGTAGTGCAAAGATTGTGGGATGGGTCTTTACTGATTGGAAACCTTTAGATGCACTTTCCTTTTCCTTTACTTCATAATCGATGACCCTTCGGTTAAGTGTCACTAACAGCTGCCCCATGTGACTTCCTTATCTCCATTATCTGTCGGCTATATGCAGTAGCCTAACAGTCGTATTCGAAATGCAGTGCATGTTCAGATTCCCTTCAGGGCTTATTATAAAACATCTTATTCCTGTGCCGACTTTCACTTCTCTCTAAAGTTGCCCAACTTGTGCTTCGCAGGTGTTTCTGCAGTGCACCGAGATGCGCAGTCCGCACGTGCAGCACAAGGGACCGCCCAAGAAGACGGTCGTCACGGGCACGGTCCTGGTCACCAAGTCCCCCGGCCTGCACCCCGGTGACGTGCGCAAGTTCACCGTGGTCGACGTGTCTGAGCTCCACCACGTCATCGACTCTATTATGTTCCCAGCGCAGAGACCTAGGCCGCACCCCGATGAAATGGCCGGTGAGCCTTCGTTTCATGACTGTTATCTTAAATCTTGCCATTAGCAGGTTCTATAGCATCAGACTAATAAAGCCTGAGGAGTAGGTGAGTAATTGCACTTTGTGATCATGCTCAATAATCCCAAGGCCGCTGTCTGTCTCCTTTTTTTTATCCCTCGTTTTTGGCGCTGTTTTTAATGTGAATAATAATTGTTGGGGTTTCACGTACTGAAACCATGATATGATTACGAGGAACGCTGTAGGGGAGGGCCCTAGAAATTTTGACTACCCGGGGCTGTTTAACATGTGCTTAAACTAGGGTATACGAGCCTTTCAAGTTTCACCTCCATGAAAATGTACCGTAAAAACTGAAATATAGGTTTGACCGCAATATAGGTAGACCCGGCCAACTTTTAAGTGTGAATACACTTTATAAGCGACCGCAAACCATAAACCGCCGTCGGCGGCGTCCGCAGTCTTCTCTCTAACTCTAAAAGAAAGAGGACTTGGCGGGCCGCAGCGCGACGCTCTACCGAATAAGCCACGGACGCGACGCTGATATCGGTGTCAGTAACGCGCCTTATATCTTTAACGCCGCTGCGCGCGTCCCCCTCCCCCTTCGATCGCTCCTCCACTCTCCTCGCTCGCTGCAGCTGCGTGCGCACCCCTCTCTCTCGCGCGCCCGCCTTCTTTCTCAGTCTCCCGTCGAGAACGGGTCGTGTGATTGATGTCCCGGAGGCAACGCTACCATCAACAACGAATGCAGTACAACCGAATGCCAGCACTGCACCCGTCGTTGGAAGTGACGGTACCGCGGTGGTTTCGCCGACATTGGAATACAAGGCGGCGCTGCGAAGGGCTCGTGAGACCGAACGTAAGCGGGCGAAGCGTGCAGCGGATGCCGAACTGCGTGCTCGCGAGGCCGAGTGCAAGTGGGTGAAGCATGCAGCGGATGCCGAACTGCGTGCTCGCGAGGCCGAGTGCAAGCGGGTGAAGCGTGCAGAGGATGCCGAACTTCGCGCTCGCGAGGCCGAGGACAAGCGGGCGAAGCATGCAGCGGATGATGAACTGCGCGCTCGCGAGGCCGATATGAGGCTTCAGCATCGAGCCGCGAACGCGGCCCAAGAAGCGGAACGACAACGCAAGCGTCAAGTGGAAAAGGGCGATGAAGGCCGGCGTCAACACGCCGCTCGCAATCGTCAATGGCGAGTGGACGTTCCCGAAGCCGTTCGAGCTGTGAGCTACAACGATAACACGAATAGGTGCTAATCTGTAGTGCAGTTTGTGTGTGTGTGTGTGTGTGTGACGCGCCCGCGATGTGTGCATTTAATGCATCGTACGAAAATCGTGAAGTGTAAATAAATAATACTTCGTATATAATGTATCTGTGTACAAATGCTTCATGACAAACAACACTTAAATTCATTATTTACACTTTATACATCATCATCAGTAATAAAACTCCCAAGCATTTCCCCGAGGGTGAACTTGGTTAAGAGCGAATGCACGGGGTGATGCTATGAGGGGAAGTAAAGTTAAAATTCGTTGGCATTCGCCAGTGAGTTAACGTAAATTCCCCCGTGTGATCAAATTGCGATTCCCAGGAATCATTACACCGTAAAGGCACCATAGTGTGATTAATATATATAATAGTGCGAATTAATAAATACCTCTCATAGTATCACCCGATGCATTCGCACTTAACCATGTTCACCCTCGGGGAAATGCTTGGGAGTTTTTATCTTCGAAAAAGAAATTTTTAAATATCGCAAAGTGTCCCGGCGCACCCTTACCTTGGTAAATACACAACACAACCAGTTGCACTCTGGTGGCATTTTTTATTGGGCACTAATCTTGTGTAGTTAAACGTCAAAAGGCCTTGAAGTGCCGTCACTATGACTCGTCGAAACTTGAGTCCAATGTTTGTTTTTCAGTAGTAACCTCCGAGAGTGCATCGTTTTCTTTCACTAGTAACGTCCCAGAGTGCATCGTCCTCTGTTCCATCCTATACGTTACTGATGCGGCATTTGCGGAAAGACGAAATATGCCGCGTCAATGCAAAACCTTTCCGCTTCACAAATCGGTGCACCCACGATTGCAATCTCTCAAATTGCACCCTCATGAGCCCAGAGTTGTACGCTATCTCGAGAGCTTTTACGCAGATGCACCCCGCTGTTATGGATAGGCACCTTGCACGCAGCTCCCGGACAAATTCGGCTAGTAACGTTTTCTCTTTGGGGTGCACTGCAGTCCATCCACCAAACAGTTTTTCTTTTTTGTTGCTTCAGGATGTGATGCGTTGCTTTTGGCTTTTCTAGTATCGGACGTTTCTCTCCGATCACCGAATTCCCGTCGTGCCGCCAGGTTGTTGTGCACTCAGAATACTCGATAACTTTTTTCTTAAAGCCTATCTAGAAGTGCCGTCCACTACCACTCACGTCTGAAGAAAATACTAGAAAAAAAAAGAGCAGACTGATAGCAGATAACCGAGGCCATATGACATTGCTAGAACACTGTGGGTCTTGCCTAGCCTTGCCCACCGGCACCTCTGCTGATGCTCACGATGGCAGTGGTGGCTTTAGACTTCAGCTGCCCATTGTTGCAAGACTTCCATATTTTTTTCTGCCAATTACAGGTGTATAAAACAAGGGTTGACTTTTAATCGCATTTTCTTAAAAAAAATTGACCTTTATTCTGGTTTTTACGGTAACACTAAAGTGTAATTGGATCCCACGACCTCAGGGTTCGCGCTTCAGCACCACAACCACTTGACCGCATTGGCAGGTCTTATAATCACAGTGCTTCTGTCTATACAGTACTTGTATAAAATAAATGAAATTTAAAAAAATAGAACAGCAATAAATACATTATCGTATCCATCGACAACCAGCTCACATGAGTGGTAAGCTTTTCTAGCCACAGCTGTCTGCTTCAGATGCATCAACAGATAGTAAAGAGAACGTCGATATCGTTTCTCTTTTAATGCCAGGTCACAGATTTAATTTAATCTTACTGACCTTCACAGTATTGCTGAAAAGCTTGAGAGGTTGAATGAAAGTTGTGAAGAAGGGTTTATTGACGACTGTTGCGACGGTGGTCCTACGAAGAAACACGATCGTGCAAGAGCAACGGTCAAGCTGAAGCCGGCGATGATCAGCACGAGCCGAGCGAGCGAAGCCCAGCACCCAGTACCCAAGCGGTGGCGATGTTGCTTGCCAATGACGCTCTTTCTTCTTCACAATTTGCCCCCACCGAAAAAGAGCCATCCTGGCGACCTAAGAGTCTGGAGGCAGAGGGCTATAATATGGCTTAAGGCGGGCGACGTGGACGATGTCACGGCCACGCCGGCGCATGTCGTCAGATGGGGAAAGTGGCTCGATGAGAAAATTCACCGGCGAGGTTTGCTCCAAAACGCGGTATGGGCCCTCGTACTTGGGAACAAGTTTTGAGGAAATGCCGGGGGTTTGGTATGGAACAGCCAGCCATACAAGTGATCCCGGGGAATAGCTGGGGCTTTGTGAAGAGTCGGCGTTGTTTTCTTTCTGGCGCTGTTGTTCTCGAGACGTAAAGGTGCGTGCGAGTTCACGGCACTCTTCCGCATTTCGGGCAGCTTCGGACACAGATGGGCATTCGGATGCGTCAGGACGGTATGGAAGGAGAGTATCGATGGTGTGGGATGGTTCGCGTCCATAAAGAAGAAAGAAAGGTGAAAATCCAGTGGTAGACTGTGCCGCGGTGTTATATGCGAACGTAATGAATGGAAGAATGCGATCCCAGTTAGTATGATCGGATGTCACATACATGGCGAGCATATCGCCAAGGGTGCGGTTAAATCTTTCCGTGAGCCCGTTAGTCTGCGGGTGGTATGCCGTGGTCTTGCGATGAACAACATGGCATTCAGAAAGCAGAGACGTGACGACTTCTGATAGGAAGGCTCGACCTCGATCGCTTAGTAGTTCTCGAGGTGCACCATGTCGTAATATGAAGCGATGAAGGATGAAGGATGCTACGTCCCGCGCAGTGGCACTTGGAAGGGCGGCGGTCTCAGCGTAGCGTGTTAAATGGTCCACAGCGACTATAATCCACCGATTTTCATCTGATGTTGTCGGTAGAGGGCCATAGAGATCAATTCCGATCCGATCGAAAGGTTTGGCAGGGCACGGAAGCGGTTGAAGCGCACCGGACGAGTGGAAAGGCGGTGATTTGCGACGTTGACAGTCAGGACAGCCCATAACGAATTTTCGAACGAAATTATACATTCCGCGCCAGTAGAAGCGATGGCGAATGCGTTCGTAAGTTTTGAAAACTCCGGCATGACGAAATTGGGGATCGTCGTGAAAGGAGGCGCAGATTTGTGATCGCAAGCTGCGCGGGACAACCAAGAGCCACTTACGACCTTCGGGGGCGTAGTTGCGTCGGTGTAGTAGCCGATCACGAATGGCGAAATGAGCAGCTTGACGTCGGAGAGATCGTGGTACCGCAGTGGTTGACGATCCAGAAAGACAGTTAAAAAGAGAAGCGATCCACGGGTCCTTGTGTTGTTCACTGGTAAAGGAGTCGAGGTCGAGAGATGCGATGGAGATACCAGTGGTTCCGCAGGCCGAGTCGGGAGGTAAAGGCGAACGCGACAGGGCGTCGGCGTCAGAATGCTTGCGTCCGCTGCGATAGATGACGCGAATGTCGTACTCCTGGATTTGCAGTGCCCACCGAGCTAGGCGGCCAGAAGGGTCTTTCAATGTGGCGAGCCAACAAAGTGCATGGTGGTCCGTTACCAGGTCGAATGGGCGACCGTACAAATAAGGGCGGAACTTGCGAAGCGCCCACACTAGCACCAAGCACTCTTTTTCAGTGACGCTGTAATTGGCCTCAGCTTTAGTAAGTGTGCGACTCGCATAAGCGACGACGTATTCGGAGTAGCCCGGCTTGCGTTGGGCGAGGACGGCGCCTAGACCAACCCCACTTGCGTCTGTGTGAACTTCCGTTGCAGCTGTTGGGTCGAAATGCCGAAAAATTGGAGGAGATGTTAGCAGACTACGGAGTGTGGCAAAAGCGACGTCGCAGTCAGAAGACCAGGATGAAAGGTCTGCATCACCGCGTAGGAGGTTGGTCAGTGGTGACATGATCGATGCAAAATTTCGCACGAAGCGCCGGAAGTACGAACATAGTCCGACAAAACTGCGTAATTCTTTCAGTGTAGTAGGTTTCGGGAACTCAGCGACTGCTCGCAGTTTTGCAGGGTCGGGTCGAACACCATGCTTGGAGACGATGTGCCCTAAGATGGACAGCTCTCGCGCGGCGAAGCGGCACTTTTTAAGGTTCAGTTGGAGCCCAGCGTTGGTTAAACACGTCAGAACCAGTTGGAGCCGAAGCAGATGCGTAGGAAAATCGGAAGAGAAAACGACAATGTCGTCGAGGTAGCAAAGACACACAGACCACTTCAGTCCACGCAGTGTGTTGTCCATGAGCCGTTCAAACGTGGCAGGAGCATTACAAAGACCAAATGGCATTACGTTAAATTCGTACAGGCCATCTGGTGTAATGAACGCAGTTTTCTGGCGATCAGCTTCTGCCATAGGAACCTGCCAGTATCCAGATCGTAAGTCTAAGGAGGAGAAGAATTCGGCTCCTTGTAGGCTGTCAAGGGCGTCGTCTATGCGCTGTAATGGATAGACGTCTTTCCGCGTCACCTTGTTTAATCGCCGGTAGTCGACGCAAAATCGAATCGATCCATCTTTTTTTCGAACTAGAACGACAGGAGATGCCCAAGGACTGTGCGATGATCGAATAACGCGACGGCGTAGCATCTCTTCGACCTGGTCGTTGATGACGTGACGTTCTGCAGCAGAGACACGGTACGGTCTTTGACGCAATGGCTGGTGCGAACCGGTGTCAATGTAGTGGTGCACTGCGGAAGTCCGACCCAATTGCGGCTGAGAAACGTCGAATGAATTCGCGAAGTGCTGGAGGAGATTAAGAAGCTCGGCGCGTTCATGGGCACTTAAGGTGTCGGCGATGGAACTCGAGAAGGTGTCACTCGATGAGCACTCCAGTGGGGAAAGGGCATGAAGTTCGGTCGAGGCGCTACTGCACGATTCGTCTGGCATGTTAAGGAATAAAGAGGAATCGAGGTACTCCACTCGACCGAGACATTCGCCGGCAGGTAGCGTAAGCGGTGCGGTAAGGGGGTTGTGGACGAAAATATTGCTTCGGCCCGCAGTGACGTCGAGTGTAGCGAAAGGCAAGGAAACGGCTCTGCGGCTCATGAAAATGTCGGAAGGTGTAAACATTACTGTAGCATCGTTATAGTCATCGCAGCAAACCGGGACAACGGCAAGAGAGGCTGGCGGAATTTCAGTGTCCTCACGCACGACAAGTTTTGGCGACCGCTCAAGGGTTTCGTGCAAAGGTTCGTCACACAGGTGCGAAAATTGAACTTCAGCGCGTGCGCAGTCGATAATGGCATGATGATTTGACAGAAAGTCCCACCCGAGGATAACGTCATGCGAGCACACCGAAAGGACGATGAACTCGACAACGTACATAGAGCCTTGGATGAATATGCGGGCCGTACAGATGCCAAGAGGTCGAACTTGTTGTGCGCTAGCTGTACGAAGCGATAGTCCAGAGAGCGGCGTGGTCACTTTGCGTAGGGAGCGGCAGAGCTGGGCGGCTATAACAGAAACGGCAGCACCTGTGTCGACGAGGGCAAAGGTGGTAACACCATCGACAGATATAGCGACGACGTTAGCTGGTGAAGTGCGAGGACTTGAGCATTTCGACGACGGCGCAGTTCTTGCCTCTGGAACTGCGGCGTTCAGTTTTCCCGGTTGGAGGAAGCGGGTTTAGGACTCATTGGGGACAGTGATCGCCTGCGAGGAGATGGGGAGCGGGGAGAGTGAGTTTGAGGCTGGTGTGACCGAGACTCAGGAAAGTTAGTGCATCCATACTGCGGTGAGGGATAGGGATCAGGTATGTGCATGGGCTGTGGGTCATACGGTAACGGCCGAGTAGCGTCGTGGAGATGTTGGAAGCGACGGCGACAATATCGTGCCACGTGTCCTGGAGTACCGCAGGCGTAGCAGATCGGTCGATTGTCAGGAGTGCGCCAGGAATTGCTGACTCGTGGTGCGGCCCAAGGTGTCGAAAATGGGGCGGAGTGAGGAGCGACTGAAGACATGGGTGGCAAATGCTGCTGGCGGGGTCTGCTACGTACCACCTGGGCATACGTGAGAGGCGCGGCCACGGGCTGCATAGTCGGCGCATGGGCAACAGGCATGGCCACAGGCTGCTGGTGGGCAGCGACGGGAACAGCCTGAGCTACCTCTTTCGGCAATAACGTCGCGGAGTGGTGAGGGCAGACGAGAGGACGGCGGCTGCTGCGTGAAGGGAATCAACGACAGTTGCCGAGCTACTTCTTCACGCACAAAGTCTTTATTCTCTTGCAGGGTTGGTGAGTGGTCGGGAACAGAAGTGAGACTGGAGAGCGAGTCGGCGTGTGAGGAAAATGGCCGAGTCAGGGCGCGCTGCTTGCTCAACTCGTCGAAACTTTGACACAAAGTGACAAGTTCCGCAACGGTGGCAGGATTACGGGCCAGGAGCAGCTGATATGCACCGTCATTTATCCCTTTGAGGATGTGTTGAATCTTCTCCGACTCGGGCATGGTGGTGTTCACACGGTTGCAAAAACCAATAATATCTTCGATGTAGCTGGTGAAAGATTCCGTTGGATTTTGTGCACGAGTCCGCAAGCGTTGTTCGGCTCTGGACTTGCGGACTGCGGGTCGGCCAAAAACGTCAGCAAACAAGGTTTTAAAGATGGACCACGTCGTGATGTCGTTTTTGTGGTTGTTATACCACATTTCGGCCACGTCAGTGAGGTAAAAGATGACGTAAATCAATTTGTCCGCGTCATCCCACTTGTTGTTTGCGCTCACCAGTTCATAGTTAGCGAACCAGTCTTCCACGTCGGTCTCATCAGCTCCGCTAAAGACCTTGGGCTCTCGCAAACGAAAAACGCCGGGGTTGCTGGAGGATGGAGTGGAAGAGCCAGGTTGCGCGTTGTTGGAAGCCATGATGGGAGGTAGCGTTCGGTTGCGCAGCTCCAGGTTCAGGCGACGGCGAATGGCAGCACCCAGGTTCAGGCGACGGGGAATGTCAGCACCTTCCACCAATTGAAGAAGGGTTTATTGACGACTGTTGCGACGGTGGTCCTACGAAGAAACACGATCGTGCAAGAGCAACGGTCAAGCTGAAGCCGGCGATGATCAGCACGAGCCGAGCGAGCGAATCCCAGCACCCAGTACCCAAGCGGTGGCGATGTTGCTTGCCAATGACGCTCTTTCTTCTTCACAGTTGATTTTTTTGTTTATTATACTTACATATTGAAATTCATGGAATTTGAGGGGTGTGCGAATGAATATTCCAAAGTTTCGAATACTTGAAGTAACTCGAATATTCGGTCTTTTCAAACAATTGGTAGCATATGTAACTGTAACCAACTTCCGAATGTGTGCCTTTTCGGTAAGTGCATCAACTGTAGAACATGAAGTAATTACTCTCGGCTAGAGCGCTATGATGGCTGCATGGAAATGCACAGGAGCGGGATGACGGCTGCCGACGAACGCACCGGCACTTCATCGTGACAAATCTGCCAGCGATAAAAATCTTGAATAATGTATGTAGGTTGTGACCTGCCTCCTCGGCCGTACGTATGGCTTAGGGGTCTAGCGCTGTTACCACTACGTAAGCGTACTGCAAGTGTACCAAATGCGTGCTGTTCGCTGCTGCACCCTGTTCGCTGTGTGCTGTTCGCTGTGCGCGGGACCGCTTCGTGCATTTCTCGGGGAAATCAAGGCGACTCGTTGAAGTTGCATTGGCCTAACAAAGTACTCGTTGCATCTTTGCACGGTCCTGAGCTGATAGAGCACAAAAAATGTAGCAGCACAAGGGCAAAATTATGCACACACAGGAAGAAAAATTATCTTGACGTGATGTTATTTGCAGAAAGCATGCAAGGGCAGATTTGGGTGGCTCAAAGTAAACATGCCTGTTCATTTTATATGAGTCTTGATTTTGTGGTCAGGAACAGCATAAACTTTTCAATCGCAATCAATGACGCCAATGCCGGCTTTTCTGCAGAACTAGCTCTTAAACGCTTTCATGTTAAAATTTGAAGCCGACGAGTTCACTTGGACGCAAACAGCAATTCGGTGCCGAGTGATTTTTAACGAGAGCGTAGTGAAGGCAGCGCGTGCGTTTTTCTTTTTCCCCTAGCAAAGTTTCACTACAGAGGGCGCGCCAGTGCTGCGCCCGATTTCATGAAGTTTTCAGAACGCCTGAGCGAGTGCAGTTTCGGCTCCTCAAGTATTCTTGCTCCGTGAGTGCTACATTTTGCGTGTTGTCTTTGTGTATTATGTTGGGATCCTGGTGTCACTTGTTATATAATCGTTATTTGTAAGATTTGGCTGGCAGGCTTTGAAATAGGTGAAGGTTGCCAATAAATGTCCGCGCATTTATTACACAATGTTGGGAACTGTCCTTTTGTTCCATATGTGGCTCCCTTTGGGGACTCTACAGAGTATGTGTGCTGCCCTCTAACATTATGTGTGGCATGCAGGTTCGGACTTGGATGGGGACGAGTACGTCGTCATTTGGGAAAAGTGCCTCTTCTTCCCAGGGCCGAACAGAAGGCCAATGAACTTCTCGGATGGCAACCCCGAGCCACACGGGAAGCCAATCACAGTAAGCCTTAATCGCAATTGACTTTAGTTTTGATTATTTTCAGGACAGAGTTGTGACGTTTCAGGCTGCACATGTTTCGTCAACTGCTCTGTGATGTGAATGAGATTATAACCAAAGCCCCTATTCATGTTCGACAGGCCCATTTTTGTACTTTCGCCCTAAAATGTTATGTATTATTCACTTGGCTTTTTCACAGAATTGAAGGATTGACTTAGAGCTCACGACCAGCAAAACACTGCACCAAATACACTGCAAGCTTGAGTCTTTGCTCTGACTTGAAATTTTCTCTCACTTTAGTGAAGTACCCTTTTGCGATAGCAGAGGTATCACTCTTAACACGAAAATACGCTCGGTAAGCGGCAAAATGTGCAAAAAAATCTAGCTGGCGATGCCTCATTAAACGTTGTGCACCAATAGCTGTGACATCAAGAATTATGGCTGTCTACTCGTCTTGCATAGTTCTTAATTGATAGAAAAGTGTTTAGTGTCCTCTAAGGGTTCTAGACCCCTAAAATACCAAGTTAAAACTTCATCTTGACATCCAGTTGTGTCATCACTCAAATTTTCACTGTTTGTGACATAACGGAGCAACTGAGGGCGATGACCACCTAAAACCTATTGAAAAGCAACTTTTAGTGATTGAAAACAGTCTGAAGCATTGCAATAAATACAAGGTTTGAAGCAATGCATTCTCATACAATTCACTGCATGAGGATGCACTGAAATGACCATTATATATTGTATTTGGGCTGCGTTAATACATAAGATATACAGGTAATGTTATTAACAGTACCAAAAATCAGACCAGAACTGCGGACCAAGTGCTGGAAGGAATAAACTTAAACCTCGATATAATGAACCTGGATATAAATAAGTATCAGTTATAACGAAGTAAAAGAAAGATAGTCTTGCAATGAATGTAGCGTTAGAAAGATATATTTAACGAATTTTTCTATAGCTCGTGTAAAAGGAAACTTTGTTCTAATATGGTGTAAGTGTTATAAATTTCAGGCTCGAAGCAAATTTGAAGTGAACAGTGATTTGACTGAATGATTTCAAAGCGAATTTGAATTGTATACTTTATATATTATGAAAGAAAAGGAGCATATTTCTCATGGCTTAACCTGCACAATACTTGAAATGTCGCTAATGCATGTACATAGGTCACACTTTTCGGTTCATAGTGAAGTGCAAGCAACACGGAATAGTAGCAGGATCTGACATTCAGTAACATGCAACTGATCACCTGTAAAATACGTTACGTTCTATATCTTACTATACTCGGAGCCGAGTCTGCCTGGCCCTTTTCAGTAAGTTACGCTTGAACATAAATGAGGCACGGGCCACCCTTGTGAAGATACCTTTCTCACACAAGATATATTCTAGTGAGTGTTTTGGAACTTCTTTCGGCGTCAGGGCCTATCACTGTTATACTGCATACCTTCGGTTATTTAGCCCGTAAAGCCTCGCAAAATAATTGCAGGGAAATATAAAATATAATTGTAGTCATAGCTGGCTGTCACGTGTATGCAGTGTTATCCACACAATCTTATTTTCGCTTCTCGAAAAACGATTACAAAGTTCGCTAATTCAATGAAGTGGAAAAAAATGGCAAACATTTATAGTATGAGACTACATAAATTGCATGTGAGCCAGGGCGGTTGAGTAAAAGTAACATGTCTCCTACAAACGTAATTTAATACGCCACGCAACGAAAAAAAAAACACTCTCTAGCTACTTCTGGGAGGATTACACCAGGCTGGGCAGCGTTACATAATGCTGTCATATTGACTCCTCAGCTGTCTTCAGTGTACGCTATGTTCTCGAGCTCAAAACAAGGTTATTTGCCCCACACTTTTTTCGCGAGTCGCTGTCACGCAGTACGATGATCTGTCAAAGCGAGCCACATCCATTAGCAAGTGAGCCACCGTCTTCTTTGTTCCCTGAAGATGCCTATTTCGTCGTCCTTTTGTGACTGCCTTTCACCTTTGAAAGTGTTATCTTTTTGTAGGAAAATCTCTCTGGAGCCTTAATTGACACTCAGCCTAGTGCCGTCTACAACATGGCGTGCTTTCTAACAGTCCAAGAACAAATGACCCTCTGCCATTTCTTCAGTTTGTGTCGCCCTCTATATTCTACATCTTCTACCCCAACAATTTCACCAACCTTTCCTTAATATTCTCCACAGATGGCCTTTTATAGTCCGCATCATCCTCCCACAAATCCTCTTCACAATGAATAATGCTCACCTACAATTTTCACCTTATGTGCACGAGTTCAGAGAAGTCTTTTATGTGGCCTCATACTTTTTACAAAAGGTTCAACTGTTTCTTCAAGAAAATGGCAACACTGCCATGATAATTCGCTGATGTCCTTAGCAGCGCAACTTCAGCGGCCATTTCGGAAATCGTTGGCTTCGTAGAACCTTTTTATGTTAATGTCTTGCTTCGAGAATGTGTTTTCTGCAGTACCACTGGTATCGAGCTCTGAAATCCGTTGTGATAAGTAAGGGAAATCCTCCTCTTTATGGACATCTGTTTGCAGAACGCCGATAATACTGCTCGAATGCCATCCACCTTGCTCCTCGATGATGATAATCCTTGCCACCGCCAGAAAGGCGGCCACTGGTAATCACTGTGGAGCGATGAAATCTGGCTTACCTAGCAGGCGAAACCAAAACCGATGCACCAAACAGTGCAGGTGTTGTTCACCGCGAAAGCACCCTCAATGAAAAGTTTATTGTTTCAAATTGTGTAAACGTTTATTGTTTTAATTTCTTTATTCACTGCATTACCTAATGTTTCTACACATCTGAAGATGCCTTCTGCCGGAGTAAAGGGAGTGGCACAGTTAGCATGCAGATGCCTCCATTTTGTAATTTTTAGATAATGTTGGACACATTTCTTGACACACTGTATATGAGACTCGACCTTAATACAACCCAGGCTCGAGCCCGGGCCCGACACGATCCCGAAGCTCGTGTTCCTGAGCCCGGTCTTCTCACCGATGTGTGACATGTCTATTTTGCCTTAGCTGTTCAAAAAGAAGCACAAACGTTTATAAATAAAATCTTACACGCAATTTATACAATGTGTCACTTTAACAGGCTCGTTCGCATAGAAAGGTCCACAACCTCAAAGCTCAGATGAACATTCTTTATTGCAGAGGTAGAGGAAGAATTTTTTTCAGGGACTATGGGCAGCACCTTGACCTGTAATGGGTGCCGGACACATATGTGGGGTAAAGTGTCACTTTTGGCTGTGTAAACAATAGCGCGAAAGATTTTGGGAGAATATGAAGAGGGGGAAGAACAACAAAGGCCCGGTGTGTCACCCCCTGGCCACGCCAGATTCATAACAGGCAGATATTTATTCGTACTTTTGTTAGGTACAAGCATGACCATTATTTATCACTAAGTAGCATACACTTTCTCCTCCTCTAGCTGCTTTAGCTAAACTCCGCGTATTAGGAAAGGAGTTTCTAGCTGTTTGGCATGCAGAGGCATACAGTACACGAAACTCCTCCACCGATCCCAACGCAACAGCGGCACCACCACTGCTCGGCGTATAAGAGGGGGTCACTCCTCGCCGCTGCAACCGCGCCTGCTTACCCGACAGAAAACATTTAAAAACGTTGTTAGCGGTTGCTTTTCGGAAGTTTGTTGAACTGCTGAATCAGCTTGTACCCAATGGAGCTCCGAAAGATCAATTTCGCTCGGTAACATGAATGAAGATCTCAAACTGTACTTGAAAGCAAAGTTTTCGATTAAAATGTTCGTATCGGCACCAATCTAGAAGATAGGCATTATTAGGCACCTAAAGAAATTTAGGCACAAATATCCAAACTAAACATGTATAGCTGCTATAAAACACTATATTTGTCTTCACTATTCTCTAAACCAGGCTCAAATATCAGAGCGGCGCGATAGAAACTCAAAGGACAAAACACGCAATTGCCTAAAACCCGGTCTCCAACTATTGCCCCGCCGCGGTGGTCTAGTGGCTAAGGTACTCGGCTACTGACCCGCAGGTTGCGGGTTCGTATCCCGGCTGCGACGGCTGCATTTTCGATGGAGGCGGAAATGTTGTAGGCCCGTGTGCTCAGATTTGGGTGCACGTTAAAGTACCCCAGGTGGTCGAAATTTCCGGAGCCCCCTACTACGGCGTCTCTCATAATCAAATGGTGGTTTTGAGACGTTAAACCCCACAAATCAATCAATCTTCAACTATCACTCAAGGCTGCGTTTGTTGGAGACTGAATTCTGCTGTTCACGTTTCCGTGCTCAAGCTTAGCATATGATCCTAAAATATTCTATAATGCTCTCAGACATTCTGGCGCAGTGTGCATTAGGCATTATCGAAACGTACAATAGGCCTGTGGCTTAAAATGTAGAAAAAAAGGGGAGTGTGGGCAATATATTGAATGGCAGAGGCGTAGAATTGCACCAGATGTCAAAAGATGGGAATTTAGTAACGAGTGGGTGTTTAAAAAAACACAACCACTACAAGGCACTCACACATATTTATTGATCATCCGCAGTAAAACCATCAACAAAGTGAAATATTGCACTGGTTCACGTGTTGCCCTATACGGACGCGTAGTGGGCCTACACTGACTTGCAAAAGGAATAATTCTGGCTTAGTGATGCTTAAGAACTTTGCTTCCAATAGGCATTCAATGATTCTTTGAGACGTACACTATTACAAGCAGTCATTCCCTTTATTACGCGTTGTTTGCGGCACGCTAAGAGAACATAAGCAGGCTACCAGTTGCGAAGGCGATGCGCACAAGGCCTGATTAAGCTATCACGATCCACACTTGAAGGCTAAGCTCAAGCATCATACAATTTCTCCTCGCTTCACCCGGGCGATGAATCCTACCAGAGTATACTTAGCAACCGGCTCATCCTTTATTTTTTTAAGTGCTTACCATGTGGCATATTCTTTGAACGGTGAATCATATGACTACATCCCATGAAGGCACAGTTTGCACAAAAATTAGTTTTAAATTAAAGATTTTCACCTCACATCCTATATTAGTTGCTCAGGCCAAAAATACAGTGCATATTAGCAAATGCTTACTAAGCACAGACGTTTTTTTTCACATCCTAGGACTTGCGAATGCTGTGTTCATTATTCTCTATAGTACAACAATCTTTTTCCTTGTTCGCTTGTTGCAGCTAGTGGAGGTGCATCAAAAACGATAGTTGTAGAACACGTGCTTCAAATTAAGCCAGTTTTACTGAAGATAACCCACACAAGCTGCAGTCTAAATGGCATCATTTTTCACCCCAAGTATTATGCTGTGGAATATTTGTCATGTTTTTGTTTTCTATAATATTGTAACTAGCACCTTCTATCTATTTAGTATAAACTGGGCGTTGTGAGAGCTTTATTGTTGATCGGAGCTAATCATTTGGAAATAATGAAATAAACTTACGTATTTTAAATATAGTTATAAAGGTGTTGAAAAAAGTGACAGCTTTGCCACGAAGGCGAAGCAATGAACGTGATAGCAACAAATCAAAAGGGGACGCACAAAATGGCAAGCAGATCGAAACATGCCCTACGTTTCTAACGATCAAATGACGCACAAAACGTACTCAACACTACAGATGGACGCGAATAAGCGTCTCAGTTGTTACATTGCTGTGTCTAAAAAGCACGCCATTTTCGCATATGCAGACTGTGCAATGATTGCAGTGACCCCTGTGTGCCTGGTAACTATAACAGAATTGTTCAGGTGAAAGCCCACCGCGAGATAAGGGTGCACGAGTGAGAATCCACCCCCCACCTCTCCGGGGGGCAAAGTACGCGCGGGAAATGAGAGCGTGCGCCGCCGCGTCGGGACGATGTGGCGCCGCGCGCTCATCGTTTCATCTTGCTGGTAATGCTGAAAACACGATAGGTACTCCTGAGATGCACTTTCAGAGTGGTAAGTGGTGTATTTATAGAGCTTCCGATTTGAACGTTACAGGAGGTGCTCCTTCGTATTTCCGTTGTTGATGCCTCGTACTCACACTTTAGGGGCCCTAATTTCATTTCCGCCCAAGGAGTCTTTGTGTGGATTATTTTTCTTTATATATATATATATATATATATATATATATTTCTATAGGGAAGAAGACGCACGTACGAAGTAGTTTTATTGACGTTTCGGCCGCGGGTCCGGCCTTCATCAGAATGAAGGCCGCACCCGCGGCCGAAACGTCAATAAAACTACTTCGTACGTGCGTCTTCTTCCCTATACGAATAACATTACCCGAACCCAGCATCACTTTTGTTTTTGGTATATATATATATATATATATATATATATATATATATATATATACAGTGAGTGACAGAGACACAGATGTCGACGTCGACGCCGACAGCAACATTCAGAAGTGCCCAGATAATTGCTATCGCAATAAAAAAATAGATGTTTTCTTTCATAGGCTGTACTATCGTAAGCAACATGAGCTCGAACGCGCGAGTGCGTGGCAAATAGTCTGAAAACAGTGTTCGCGTGACAGTCAGATGGCTCTGCTGAAACAGGAGGGAAAAGGAGGGTGCTCTTCCACTGACATTTGGCACACCCGCGCGATCATTGATGCGAAACTGCAGCGGATCACGTGCCATCGGCCACTAGTAATGTTAACACGAAAAGAAAACGCAACAAAAACAATATGTGTGAAAGATGCGTATATAATACTCGGCCAACACCACATATACGTAACAAGACTTCGATTTGCATCACGAGAGCCTATGTCACAGCTGATATCCTTGTAGTTTCACAACGTGATGGGTCGATGGTTGTGGCTGTGCGCAACATTGTGAGCTCATATGAGCACTAAAAACTACTGACGCGCTATAAGTGGCGTCCTGCAGCAACAATATCGAGGCGGGAATGTCAACAGGTAATGGAAGCAGCCGATTTTTTCCGCTTTGTGTCCGACAGCGGCCGCTGCGAATCAGCTGCTGCGAGGTTGGAAGCTATTCGCCACGCTCTCTTGTGTTCAAACTCCTAATGCTCATGATAGTATATTTTATTCTGTTATTTTATTTATATAGCATTCACTCTAGGTTCGATATAACCAACAAGAATATGATGATTTATTGGTTGAAACGAAGGTATATAAAACCTAGTCTTGCAAAAACGTGTGAAGATTACTTTTCTAAAGATTTTTGGCGTATGACGAAATTGTTTTCTTTCAAGATGCAACTTTGTTATATTGATGCTTGAGTGTAACAATTCGCAGTGTTCGTACTAATGTTGAATACAGTGAAAAGAATACTTCTTATTACCATTTTTGTGCTTTATCACTGTTGTCTCTCACATTTGGTGGAAGGGCAGAGCAGAGAACACCAACTGACATCAGGTCTTTGATAAGATATACAAGAACATTTTTTCGATATGCCACATTGTAGCCCATGCACAAAAATGCATAGATTTGCACAGAGCTTCCCAACTTTTATATCTGCTCGTGTAGACGCAGCGTCCTGAACATCGCAGCCTGAAAATGGAGACGAGAACGATAATTTGAACTAAGAGGGAAAAAGACGGTAAATTTCAACAGATGTAGTCAGAGCAACTGTGTACGTGTATTCAAACTGAGTACTGCCAGGTGATTGCTTAGAGCTTTGAAATTACTAGGAACGACAATGCCATGGGAGTAGAAGGAAGACTTAATCGACAAATGTGCTGGCAAACTATGTATCCGGCTGTGCCCCTTAGATCGGGCGGCGGCTCACGAAACCTAGCCATAAAGTGAGGTACTATCGCTATTTGTTGGAAAATTGAATTTCACTCACTCATTGATTGTAGCCACCAATCAGTTAGCCTCCTTCTAGTAATTTCTGCCCGTTTAAATTCTATTTTGCCTTTTCAATCCCTATACCCGAAAGCTTTGAAAAATTCAGTGCCATTACCTTGGACTATAGGGTTGAGCCCTTTTTAGAACATTATCAAATGTTCCGCGGTTTCTTCTTCCTCTCCACACACACCACATAACACGTATGTACCTTCATATTTAGCTCGGTACGACTTCGTCCGCAATACTCTCGTTCTTGTCTCAAACAGCAAAGAACTACACCGAGAATTTCTTTTGCGATTTCCTGTTTGAAATTTCGGTAGGTCACCAGTGATGATTTCGTAAGCATTCCAATTTTCAACATGTCCTTCTTTTTTTTCCTTAACGTTCTTCTTAAACAATGTTTCCTTTTTGCTTGGTATTCTGCTGTTGTCTAAATACTTGCTAGAATAATTTGGAGTTTGCTTCCTCCATTTATTATCAACAATATCGTGTACAAGTAGCTGAGAACTTTCCTAGCCCAACACTTCTCTCCCACTGTTTGCAATCGCTTCTTAAGCTCTATTTTGCTGCTAGCTTCCCTGCATTCGAATTATGTCCATTGTATGCCACTCTGTACCCCTTGAGGTGGGGTATTACTGTGTGCGCCCAAAGCAAGTTTACCTATGCTACGTTGTTAATTTACAGTCTGCTTGAACCTCCATTCATGCACAAGACCGCATTGCCGAACGTCAAACCCGAGACCATGACATCTTCCCAAATCTCTCTTACAACGTCATACACCTAGCTATCTATGGTACTTCTACAGTGCCCTATTTCCAATAGAAGTGCGTTCTTGTTACCCTTAGTCATTACGTTTCTTACGTGCTCCCTCAGGTCCTCAGCCCTATTGTTTATCCATATGCCCGAATAATTCGTTTTATCCACTATTTCTTGCGTGAATTCCTGTATCCTATGCTCACTGACTTTGTTATTATTAAAAATGATGATTGCCGAATTTTTTCTACTTAACTTGAAATTTAACCTATCTTCTTCTCTACCATAGATGTCCATTATTCCCTGTATATCTTCCTTGTTCTTGGCTAATAATACTATATCATCTGCATACATCAAAGCTGGTAATGAATGTTCAGCAGAGTGACTTGTTGGGCGATTTGGTTCACATTTAATAAGCTTATGGCGCGAAAAAAAAACATGAGAGAAGGAGAACCGCAAGAAGGAGCTGGTTATTAATATCTGTTCAACGTGTTTACCTTGATTGGCAAGAGAGAGGCAGAAGCCGAGTCGACTCCCCTTCAATTTAGCTTCTAGTCCATCTAGATAGAGCATAAATAACAAAGATGACAAGGGACATCCCTGTCGAAGCCCGCGTTGTATCTCTATAGTATCAGATACCTGTTTTTTCCCATTTTATAACCACCTTGTTACGTTTAGAGATATCATTTAGAATATTGGTTATTCCATCTTCCACATCTAGTGTGTCCAATATTCCCCACAAGTCCCCTTGAATCACACTATCGTGAGCTCCCTTGATGGCTATAAATGCCAGCCACAGGGCCCTGTGTTCTTTTTCCGCTATTTCAATGCGCTGCATGAATGAAAACAGATAGCCCTTCAACCAGTTTTTTACAGAACCCATTTTGTAGTTCTCACAGCACCCCCTCATTCTCTATCCATGTCTGCAGTCTTTCAGTCTTGCAGTCTTTCAGCGCCCAAGAAACTAGGGGAGCTTTGCAAGCTCACTTGTCCAAGAAATGTTGCTCCCCCAGCTTGTGATAAGAAACACCACGTTAGATTCGTTGTTTGTGTGTCCTGTGTCATCTACAAGTTTCCATTATCCTGCGGGATGTACTATATTGGGCAAACAAAACGGTGTGTGAATGACAGATTACGCGAGCACTGCTATGACGCGAGAAATAGGCTTACGGCGGGAGGATTCCTGGCGGCACCCTGCAAAGGCTGTGTGTGCTCCCCTGATCTGCATAGTTGCATGGTTATCGGTCATTCTATAGATCGGCTCACACGGGAGATAAAAAAAGCCGAGGCTACAAAAGAATTAGGCCTTTTGTGTGTAAGCTCGTCATCAATTTCCTTGTCAAAAAAGGAAATGACGTTCCTTGGTTTAAGAACACGTGCAAGATGCGTTGTGCTTTGTCGCGGATGTATAAACATGGGTGTGATTGGCATGAAACAAACAGTTGGAAGTTTAGCACCTACCTATCTGTCTGTGTCGTGTTTCTTTCTTTTACGTACTGCGCTAATACACGCTACGTTCGTGACATTATGTTACACCTGACTTCATCTTGTCTACAAGTAAACATCAAAAAGATACTGGGTTATGTCATCTGAAAAGAAGGCGTTCTTCTGGGCCAAGTGAAACGTTGGTGATTACGACAAGCCCAATTGCATGAAGACGCTTCGAATTTCATTGAGTGTTGTTCTTACTTTCGCCGATTTGTACTTTACTTTGTATGTGTCATATCACCGCTTACCAATATTCTTACGGCCGCTAAGGGTCTTCCTGCTTGGTCACAAGAGTGCGATAAAGCTTTCGAAACTACGGCGCTAGCTAAAGTATTCTCCAATCTCAGAAACTTTGACCCGGATGCAGCTACAGCAATTCATACTGATGCCAGCACCTTTCGCCTTGATGTAGTATTAGTTTTAGCTATAAAAAAGTGGGATATGACGAATAGGTCGTCGCTTACGTAAGTTGAACTTACACGAAAGCCGAGTGTATTTTTGTGATCACTGAGATGGAATGCCTTGCATAGTTTTGATTTTGGCTAACTCTCGTCCGTATCTTTAAGGCCACCATTTTGACATTGTCAAGTGCCGCTATGCTTTCGGTACTGAGAGATTCTTCGGGACGCCTCGGTCACTGTGCACTTTGGCTGCGAAGCTAACACAATCATGTCGTTTACCCATTTGACCATAAGCACTCTGACGCTGATTCACTCCCGTTCCCCGCTAGCGTCCAATGTGTCTTCTTCCGCAGCTTCCTTGTAGACATGGATTTTGCAGACATGACTTCGGAGCAGTGAATAGATTCGTATTTACCACATACTCGACTTTCTGACCGATCCATCAGCTTATCCCACTTTACGTACTTCGCGTTGTCAAGCGCTCCATTTCGGTGTTCAAGATGGTCTCCTTTATTCACGAAATCAGCGTCTGATAGCCCGAGGGGCCTTCTTTGGTATACCACCACATATGCACGGAAATATGCGCTGCCTTCTACAACCACCCGCAAAGCACTCATGCCGGCGTGCTCAAGAACTACAATAGTCTCCTTCGACTATATTATTGGCGTGAAATGTATCCATATGTGTGCTAGTATTTCCGCACTTGTCCTTCCCAAATTGTTGTACTTTATACTGCCCTTTGTAAACTCGTGCTGTGGCCCACAACTGCCTCTCGTACTCTGGCCTTGCTACTTCGCACCGTGATTGCCCATTGTACCGTAGCTGCACATTGAAGAGGTCAAGCTTCGTGCTTGACCTCCTCAATGCGTCGTAGAGGATGAATCGACCTGGATAACTTGCACCTAATAAATAACGTGAACGTAACGTCGCCTTTTAGAAGGCAGCTAGTGAAAGCCATTTGCATGCATAAGCACTTTCTGCTGTCTGTACATATTGCCACCTGGTGTTCTGTGCCAGTGAACAGTTTGTCAGTTCTGTGCCGGTGAACGATAAAGACGAAGACGAGGAACCCGTGCCAGCGGAGGCATCCTTCTTTGTCGCTGAGATTTTGACAGTCGCGTCCCTTTGTACGTTCCTTCGAGCTCTTAGCGCGTGACAACTGGTGGAGGTGCTGGGTACCCTATGCACCGAACCCCTCCCAGTAAAGAAGCTCCAGCCCCATACCGGTGATTACACCTGTACACCGTGCTAGCCGCAGCATCCGTGGACGGGACCCTGAGATCGGACTTCTCTCAGAGGAGATGACGGCCCCACCTATTCCAGGCAGCGCCGTCCCAAGCGGCTCTAACCCAGCCGGTATGGAAGGCGCAACGCCATTTCAATACACGCTGTTCAAACCACGAACGCCGAATCCCTTTCATGGTGCTGTCCATGAGGATGTTGAAGATTGGCTAGTCCACTATGACTTCGTTGCCGCTCATAACATGTGGGATGACGCAGACAAGCTCCGACATGTCTACTTCAGTTTGAATGACGGGGCACGTGTTTGGTACGAAAACCAGGCAGGTGTGTTCACGTCATGGACGGACTTCAAACGCCGGCTTCTCGAAACGTATGCAAGTCCCAATCAACGAGAGCGAGCTGAACGTGGACTCCAGTGCCATATACAAATGCCAAATGAAGGCGTAGCAATGTACGTTGAGGGCATGACACGTCTTTTTCGACGAGCCGACCCTCACATGCCGGAAGAGAAGAAGTTGCGATACCTGATGCGTGGAGTGAAGGAGCAGTTGTTCGGTGGTCTTATATGCAGCCCCCCTAAGACTACGTCAGTTTCTTGCAGAAGCCGTCATGATTGACAGCACTCTTCGTCAACGAACTCAGACGTACAAGCGACAAGTGAACTTTGCCTCTGCTACGGACAACATGGGTGGTCTTGGGGCCCACGTTGACTTCTTCCGAGAGCTCACACGCTCTGTTATTCGCGAAGAACTGCAGAAGTTATCTGTACCCTCGGCGCCCACTGTCCGTTTTTTGTCCGGCATCTTTCGAGATGAAGTTCAGCAGGCACTACGGGAACTGTGCTGTCAGGCTAAGCCGCGGCCCCTAAATGACTTCCCTCGCATGTCGTATGCGCATACTCTGCTCCAGCCAGCACCACCTTTGGCTCCGCTTTCCATCGCAGCCCCTGCCATGCTTCCGCCAGACCAAACTCTGCGCCAACCTGCCCCACATTTCACTCCGTCTTATACCACAGCCCCAGTCATGCTTCAGGCAGTCCAAGCGGACCCATACCTCAGTGACCACCGACCGATTCCGCGAAAATCAGACGTGTGGCGGGCCCCCGATCGACGTTGCTTTTGCTATCACTGTGGTGAACCTAGGCACATCTACCGACAGTGCACTTATCGACAGCTGAAACTTCGTGGTTTTTTGGCCAACTCCCAACCTCCTAAGTTCGGCTAGTGGCCTCCGAAAATCGCTGACTACGTTGCTCAGCAACGCGGATCGACATCTCAGCCCCACTCACGCTCTCCATTACCGCGGCTGTTCTCGCCAAATCATCGCACCTATGCCGGCGTGGCGCAGGGCCACTCACCTAGCCTGCGTCGGGAAAATTAGCCTCAGCGACCTTCAGAGGCAAGGCCGCTTAGACTGGTCATGCTCAAGGCCCCCTATTGACGCGGACTGAAGATACCGACGATACAACGACAACGACACCACCGGCTGATTGCGCAAGAGTTTCCTTAGATATTCCTGTTCTGCTAGATGGTTGCGAAGTGAGCGCTTTAGTGGACACTAGTGCGGACTATTCTATAATTAGTGAAAAGCTGGCCGCCTTTCTCAAGAAAGTAACGACGCCTTGGAACCGAACGCCGATTCGTACAGCTGGCGGGCATATCGTCACGCCACTCGGTATGTGCACGGCAAGACTGCAAGTCCACGGTTGAACATTTGTTACCAGTTTGAGCGTTCTCTAGCAGTGTTCTCGAGACCTGATCATTGGCATGGATTTTCTCAGAGAGCATGGTTCTATAATTTACATTCGATTACGTCTAGTCACTTTCGCGACCACAAACGCCACAACAGCTTACGCCGACCCCAGCCACTCTCGAGTGTCTCTTCGCGTCGTTGACGACGCTGTCACGTTACCACCCCGTGCAACTGTTGTGGTTCAGGTGGCTTGGGACGGAGGGATGCACGGTGAAGCAGTCATGGAAAGCAATCAGTCGCTTCTGCTGTCTCAGGATGTCTTTGTAGCGAGAAGCCTTGTTGACCTTCGTGATCATCACTGTGACGTTTTTGTCACGAACTTCAGCTACGAGTACCGGCACCTTTTTCTTGGAACTGTCATCGCCTACGCCGACCCAGTCGCCAATGTCACCGAGTGTTTTGCTTCCGAGGCCATCGGAACTGTTGAAGCGCCTTTCCGCAGCGTCGCCATCAATCCAACACTTTCTGAAGCAAACTAGCAGCGTTTTAGCGAGCTGTTGCTGGAGTTCCACACATGCTTTGCACGTTCTTCGAAGATACGTCAAACACCGATAATGAAACACCGTGTCATCACCTACGACGACGCGCATCCCATACGGCAGCAGCCTTATTGTGTTTCGCCAACTGAACGGCACGCGATTCAAACGCAGGTTAACGAAATGCTTCAGGATGGCGTGATACAGCCTTCAAGCAGCCCTTGGTCGTCACCAGTCGTTCTTGTGAAAAAGAAAGTTGGCACGCTTCGCTTTTGTGTCGACTACAGGAAGTTGAACAATGTCACAAAGAAAGACGTGTACCCGTTGCCCAGAGTCGATGATTCTCTGAATAAGCTGCAACGCGCAAATTATTTTTCGTCCGTCAACTTGAAGAGCGGTTATTCGCAAATATAGGTCAATGAACGTGACCGGGAAAAGACCGCTTTTGTAAGGCCGGATGGCCTTTATCAATTGAAAGTGCTTCCTTTCGGCCTATGTTCCGCTCCAGCTACATTCCAGCGAATGACGAACACCGTCCTGGCAGACCTCAAGTGGAAAAGCTAACTCGTCTACCTCGATGATGTCGTTGTGTTTTCAGAAACGTTTGACGAGCATCTTCGTCGCTTTCGAAATGTGCTCGAAGCCATTAGATCGGCCGATCTCACATTCAAGCCTGAGAAATGTCATTTCGGCTACGAAGAATTAAAGTTTCTTGGTCACGTCGTGAACGCCGTTGGTGTTCAGCCTGATCCTGACAAAACTGCTGCCGTCACCACTTTTCCACCTCCAACTGACAAAATAGGACTTCGACGATTTCTGGGTTGCTGCGCGTATTACCGGTGCTTTATTGAAAATTTCTCTAACGTTGCGGATACACTATTACGCCTCACGCGTGATTACACACCCTTTGTCTAGGCTGACGAACAGCAGACTGCCTTTGCGAAACTACAGCACCGGCTTTCTCCCCTCTCGTGCTCGGCCACTTCGATGAAGATGCTGACGCTGAAGTACGCACTGATGCCAGCAATATTGGTCTTGGAGCTATTTTGGTACAAAGACAAGATGGAATTGAACGGGTAATAGCCTACGCAGGTCGCACACTGTCTCACGCAGAATCTAACTATTCCACATCAGAGAAAGAATGTCTCGTGGTCATTTGGGCAATTACAAAGTTTAAGCCATATCTCTATAGAAGACCATTTAAAGTGGTGACTGACCATCATGCTTTGTGCTGGTGGACCAATCTACGAGACCCTTCAGGACGATTAGCACGATGGAGTCTGCGCCTACAGGAATTTAATGTCACCATCGTGTACAAGTCAGGCAAAAACCATGAAGACGCCGACACGCTATCATGAGCACCTTTTCAATCCGCCATTACTAGCACCAAAGAGGACGGCGCCTTCGTGGCAACTCTCAGCGGACCGGATCTGATGTCTCATCAACGAAATGACGCCGATCTAAGAATGATTATAGATCACTTAGAAGGTGGCACCGCGCCCATTCCTCGTCCGTTGTCGCGAACGTTGCCATCATTTTGCCTACGAGATGGCGTCTTATAGAAAAGAAACGCCGGTGCTGGTGGCAGATCTCATCTTCTCGTCGTGCATGAAGCCCTCCGCGATGACGTCTTATTAGCTTGCCAAGACGAGCCCACATGTGGCCATCTGGGCTGCTCAAGGACTATGGATTGGGTGCGACAACTCTACTACTGGCCTGAAATGTCTGCCTTTGTCAAACGCTACGTGAAAGGATGCCGTGAATGCCAGCGTCGCAAGACACCACATTTAAAGCCTGCAGGCTATCTACAACCGATTGTCCACCACGTACACCATTTGAACAAGTGGGGATGGACCTCCTAGGCCCGTTTTCTTTGTCTTCTTCTGGCAACAAATGGATCATTGTCGCAACCGACTACTTGACACGTTACGCTGAGACGAAGGCGTTGCCACGAGGAACCGCATTTGAAGTTGCCAATTTTTTATGCATCAAATTTTGCTACGGCATGGCGCCCCATCATATGTCATCACTGATCGAGGGATATCTTTCACAGAGAATCTCTTGGATGATATCTTCAGCTTGAGTTACACAACTCATCGAAAGACCACTGCGTATCACGCTCAGAGTAATGTTTTAACAGAAAGGCTAAACAAAACGCTAGCAGACATGATCTTTATGTATGTGGATGTGCAGCACAAAACATGGGACGACATCCTGCCGTACGTAACGATTGCGTATAACACTGCAACGCAGGAAACTACACGCTTCACGCCATTCCCGCTCGTTTATGGTCGAGATGTTAGAACAATGTTAGACGCCATGATTCTGTAAGAGGACATCGACAAGCTCGACCAATTAGCCCCCGACATCAAGGAGTACATTCAGCGTGCTGAGGGAGCACGTCAACTGGCCCGTGTGCACATCCGAACTCAACAGTACGCAGATGCACGGCGGTACAACATTCATCATCGAGAACTTAATTATAAACCTGGTGACCAAATTTGGGTTTGGACACCCATTAGGCGGCGAGGTATCAGTGAGAAACTCTTGAGGAAGTACTTTGGACCTTACAAAGTACTCAGACGTGTGAGCAACGTGAACTACGAAGTGGTTTCAGATGGAGGCTCACCATCATCCCAGCGCAGGTTACCACGCCCAGAGACTGTACACGTAGTCCGCCTAAAACCACACTTTACGCGGTGATGCGAATTTTCGTCTTGTGCCAGTGAACTCTTCATGTGAACAGTGAATGCCGTTTACTTCCGAATTCCGGGCCCAGGACGCATTTTCTCTCGTGTACTAATTTGTTTATTGATTTTTTATGTTGCCTACTTCGACCCACTGCAGTGCACAGTTTTGTTTGAGCATTCGGTCGATTCTCTCTTGGGAGGAGGAGTAATGCCACCTGGTGTTCTGTGCCAGTGAACAGTGGGTCAGTTCTGTGCCGGTGAACGAGAAAGACGAAGATGAGCAACCTGTGCCAGCAGAGACGTCCTTCTTTGTCTCTGAGATTTTGACAGTCGCGTTCTTTTGTACGTTCCTTCGAACTCTTAGCGCGTAACAATATGAAGTAATTACATCTAAATAAAAAATGCTATTGAATTCTGTTTAGGAGCGTTAGATAATGTAATGAATATTTGAAAGTAGTCAGTGCAATTGTTTACAGAAGCACATCTCGGAAGCTGGGTGAGTTGTTTTTAAATGCTAAGCATTTCTTGGCAAACTCGGGCAAGTTTGACCATATCTATCTATCTATTTAGCTGCCTACGACATTTAGATCACCTGGCCGTGTGGGTAATGGGACCTATACCAAAACCGGTACAGAATAGCACGATGGTATGACGAGCATAAATGACTAGTCATAACATGATAAATCATGACATACGTTATGAATGTCAAAATTTGAATGTCATCGTCTTTCTGCTCCTGTGGTGGTATCGTTTACATAACATATCACAAAACTGGTATGGCTTGACATGGCTGCATGGAGAACACAAGGGTCAAGTCCTTACGTGGAAATTATCACTTGTGCTGTAACAAATAACCGGTCCGCAGATATTAGACAGAGATGACCCGTTTATTCAGCTTAGAGCGAAAGCTGTCCCATCCTAGAGCATGCATATCTCCACTTCATCGTCTTCACCATCTATCGCGCACGCGTCTCGATGCTCACATTCGGTGAATTTTTCAACATATGTGTCATGTAGGAACATGACTACATGCAGTGCCAGATGCGCTCGTGGCTGTTTCGCTAGCGTATCATTTACCAATTTTGGTATTAAGCGAAGTGAATAAACGACGAATACAAATGCCCAGCGAAAACTTGTTAGTCATGACGTGGAAACCACGTGCGCCATAATTTACATGTGCTTTGTAACGTTGTGCTCATTTCAATTTACATGTGCTTTGCAACGTTGTGCTCAGTCAACTGTAGTCGGAAGCTTCCAGAAGTCAATTTCTTGTGGCAGGGAAATGCTACGCTTTCCTAACAAGAAATGCGATAAAGTTGATGGACGAAGCGAGTTACGTCAGTGTCTGCTATTGATCAATGCTTCTATTTCGCACAGCACACTTGTAAGGGTTTCCACGCCGATGCTGTGTCCCAACGGGCGTTTCAAGGAGTTTTTTGTTGAACTAATGAGACGCTCCCACCATCCGCCCAACCATGGAACTCCCTCTTCGATGAACTTCCGCTGTATCCGTGTACTCCCGAAGTGGCGGTAGGGTAAATGCAAATGTTTCAGTTCAGCTGCGGTAGGTTTGAGCATTGTCGGAGTATACCATTTAAATAACTCCACGCCAGCTGACGAAACGGCTGAAGACGAGCAATGTTGCTGCAGCAGTCATGTCTGAGGCTAGTTCCAGATGTACCGTCTGTGTGACTGCACCTGAAAAAAGAAGGACGTAGGACATTGATGAACCACTGTCTAGTTTAACGCATAAGGGCCCAACAAAATCGAGCCTGACAATGGTGAAATGGCTTGCTTCACTAAATCTCTCGCGAGGTAGAGGAGCCATTGGTGCAGATACTGCTGCTGCCTTCCATCGATGACAAATCCTGCGTTTTGAAACTATCTTCTTTACTGTCTAATGTCCCTTCAGCACCCAAAAGTGCTCTGGAAGCTCCATAATGTTGCTTTAACACCTCCGTGGATAGTGCGCACGTGTGCTAATAATACAATAAGGGTGGTGCGTCTATCATCTGCAAGGAGATTGGGATGGCGTATGTCGGGATTAGCACAAATCTGGTTCAGCCATCTACAGATGCGAAGAAGGCCGTCATTATTCATAAATGAACAAAGGCCAAGAATACGAGATGTTGAGGGTAATGGCTGACCCTTGCGCAGTGCAAGAACTTCATTGGAAAAGTGTTGTTCTTGAATGGTCTGTAGCCAATAATGCTCTGCCTGTAATAACTCTTCCGCCGTGATAGGTCCGGAAACTGATGGAAAGTGTCGCGAAGCATTACAAACGAAGCGCTTGATTCCTACGGTGACTTGTAGCAGCCTCCTAAGAAAGTTGTAGTCTTCTACGCGCAAAATGCATTGATGTACGAAAACAGCCGACGGACAAACAGACGTACTTGATATAGACGGACTTCCAAAATCGTTCGATTCCTCTAATGAAATCTTTGTCGTTGTGGTGCAATTCTTAGAGTTGCTTGCACCTTCAAATTGTTTCCCCTGGTCAGAGAGCCAAGTTGGACCGTGCCACCACATATTAGATTCGGTATTACTAGGAAGTGATGCTCCACGAGTAATAACGTCTGCGGTATTGTCCGTGCTGCTACAAAGAAACCATTGTGATAGATTGGTGAATGTTTGTATCTCAGCAACCCAATGTGCTACAAAGTGTACTAATTTACTTGATGAACCCCTTATCCAGTAGAGTGCCACCAGCGATTCTGTTCAAAGAACCCTGGAGTGCGTTGAAGAAACTGCACTTTTTTGACGTAGCAGTTTAGCCGCGTTGCGATCACGCACGCGAGCAGCTCCAGGCGCAGGAGTGACACCATCTTGATCGGAGCAAGTCTACCCTTGCTGATTAACAGGCGTGTGAAACAGGTACTAGATTCAATTTATACGGGCACAGATGCATGTGCCATATGCCCTTGGACTGGCATCAACGATAATATTGTTACACGACATCGGCAACGAAAGAGCATCACAGACGACGAGACGATGAAAGCGACTGTGCTCCTGTTGTTGTTGCTGCTGTTCTTTCATCTTGGCTGCAGCTGCCTCTTACTCTCCCTGTATATTTTGTAAATATATTTTATTCATTCCCTTACCCCTGTAACATTTGGCTGAGGTGCTGGGTACAACACAATATAACGGAGCTCCGCAGTGGCTGACGCTTGGATTTTTCCACCATGGCAAACCAGGGACCGGCTCCCGCCGAGGCGACTACAACAACAACTGTTGTCCTTTCGCAGCTAAAAGAACCTGGCACGTTCTGCGGCACGGATGATGTCGACATCGAAAAATGGTTGCCGTTGTAGGAATGTTCAAGTAAGCATTACCGCTGGGATGAAATTGTAATGTTAGCCGATATCCTGTTCTACTTGAAAGGAACAGCAAAAGTGTGGTTCGAGAACCACGAAGATGAAATTGAAAGCTGCGATGCGTGCAAAGAAAAGATGCGCGCCCTTTTCGGCAAGTCTGTGGGTAGAAAGGCAGCGGCCAAGAAGGAGTTGGCATCTCGTGCGCTAACGTCATCAAAGTCCTACGTGACTTACATACAGGACGTGCTTGCGCTTTGCGGACAACGGTATGGAAGAAACCGAAAAAGTAGCTCACATATTGAAAGGCCTTGCAGATGATGCATTCAACCTTCTCATATGCAATGACTGCAACACGGTCGATGCCATCATCAAGAGTGCCAGCATTTTGAGGCCGCAAAAAGTCGATGTATCGCCCATAATTTCACTCGTCTACCAAAAAAAGCTGCAACCTGCTCGTGCGAAGACAGGCCTGCGCTACAGACGTCATTAACTGCAGAGCACGTGACCAAGATCGTCAGACTTGAACTTGAAGCTCTGTCTCCTGCGTCCACGTGCTCCCATGCCTGTGACTCTAGCCCTCAGATGGTGCCACTGGTACATGCCATTGTGCGACAAGAGCTTTCCAATGCTGGACTGACCTCCGAGTGCACTACAGCTCCCTCTCAGCCGATCAACCAGTCGTCGACCCCCTGCTTCGTATACCCAAAGCCAAAACTCCGGTTCCGCCTCAGCCGATGGAGGACTGCTGACGATCACCCGATTTGTTTCAACTGCCATCCGTATCGGACACGTGGACCCGCCATTGTAACACTTGGTGGTATTGGCATCAGGCATCCTATGGGTACCCCCATCGGCCAGAGAGGGATCATGGACGCTTTCAAACTTACCGGGAGTCACCTCAGGCCACCAGTGAAGACTGTTCCTTCTATGCCGCCATAATCGTCGTCACCCTCCATCTCCGCATGCTCACCCGTCCCGTTCACCGCTCTCCCGTCAGTCCATCGTCTCGCTCGCCCTAATTTCGCCGACGAACGTCGCCGACTGATCCACCTGCCGCTGAAAACTAGATGATGCAGCTCCCGGAGGTGATGCTGCCATCGACCACTTGCCCGCCGAAATCCTCTGACCATGCTGCCGACTTCGACGCAACCTTATTGACGTTGAAGTAGATGACACACCCGTTGTTGCACTTGTGGACTCAGGGGCTCACATATCAGTGATGAATTCAGAACTTCGTTGCCACCTTAGAAAGTGTTAACGCCACCCACAGTGCCACTCATCTATGTCGCCGACGGCGGCACGTTTCCCGTGCTTGGAATGTGCTCCGCGCGTATAAGTGTGGCTGATTGCTCTACGACAGTGCTATTTGCTCTGCTCGAGAAATGTTCTCATGAACTTATCCTTGGCATGCATTTTTTATCCGCCCACTCTGCCCTTATTGATTGTGAAACCGGCATGCTTAAACTTGATTTACCGTGTTACCATAACAACCCAACACTACCTAAACCCCGTCTGTGTTCTGCACATCACGTTCGCCTAGCACCTCAAGCCGTTACTTACGAGAACCTGAGACCTGTCCCTCCTGTTCCCGATGGTGACTACCAGTTGACACCTATGGCTGACGTTCTGCTGGCCAAAAATGTTGCCGCGCCTCACACACTTTTGACAGTCACGGGAAATACAGCATCTCTTTTTATCCTAAACTTCAGCTGGTGCACTCAAGTTATCCCAGATGGTATGACTTTGGCAGAAGTTTTTTCTATAGATGCTGCCATTTCGGCGTTCGTTGCCGAATCTTCTTCGTCCTCTGCTTTGTTTTCATCCTCTAAGAGCGGAGCAGATGCCACCTTCGACAAGATGATCACTCCGGACCTTCTTCCAGCACAGACAGCTGACATCTGGCACCTGCCGCAACATTTTTCCTATCGCGACATCTTTGATTTTGATGACCACCCTTTGGGTCAGACATCCTTTGTACCTCATAGGATTAACACCGGAGACGCCAGCTCCATCCGACGACGTCCTTATTGCGTGTCCAATGCTGAGCGACAAGTTATCCACCACGAAGTTGAAGAAATGCTCACAAAAGATGTCATCGAACCTTCCTGCAGTCCATGGGCATCGCCAGTCGTGCTAGTCAAGATGAAGAATGGCAGCTGGCGCTTCTGCGTAGACTACCGTCACTTAAACAAAGTAACACGTAAGGACGTGTATCCACTGCCACGGATTCACGATGCTCTCGACTGCCTAGATGAGTCTGCCTACTTTTCATCTATCGATTCGCGATCAGGATACTGGCAGATTTCTGTCGATCATCGAGACCGTGAGAAAATCGCATTCATCACACCGGATGGACTTTTCCAGTTCAAGGTTATGCCATTCAGATTGTGTAATGCGCCAGCTACAATTGAAAGGGTGATGGGTTCTCTTCTGCGTGGATACAAATTAACCACGTCCCTGGGCTATCTCGATGACGTCATCGTATTTTCACCTACATTCGAAAGCCACCTTAGCCGCCTAACAGCTGTTCTTGAGGTTTTCCTGAAAGCAGGACTTCAGCTTAACTCTTCTAAATGTTGCTTTGGCCGTCACGAAATCACTGTGCTGGGCCACCTTGTCAGTGCTCGAGGCGTGCAACCTGATCCGGACAAAATTCGAGTTGTCAAAGATTTTCCCATACTACGTTCCGTAAAAGATGTACGGAGTTTTATCGGCCTTTGTTCTAATTTTCGACATTTCGTGAAGAATTTTGCTGACATTGCCCGACCACTTACGGAGCTACTGAAGAAGGACATCCCTTTTTATTGGGGCACTCACCAAGCAACTGCCTTCAGCACCCTTAAAACATTGCTTACTTCCCAGCCCATCTTGGCCCATTTCAACCCGTCAGCCCATACTGAAGTTTGTACCGATGCAAGCGGACATGGAATTGGTGCTGTTCTCGTCCAGTGGCAACGAGGACAGGATCGCGTCACTGCTTATGCCAATCGCGTCCTTTCTCCTTCAGAGAGCAAGTTTTCCATTACAGAGCGTGAGTGCCTCGCACTAGTCTGGGCAGTCGGAAAATTTCGACCATACTTGTTTGGCCGCACCTTTTCGGTAATTACAGATCACCATGCCTTGTGCTGGCTGTCGTCTCTTAAAGATCCAACAGGACGACTTGGCCGTTGGGCCTTGAAACTACAAGAATACAGCTTTGACGTGGCATACAAATCTGGCCTAATGCACCAGGATGTCGACTGTCTATCCCGTCACTCCGTGGACCCACTTGACCTTTCAGCACATGATTCTGACCCTTGTGTCTTCGCCATGTCGGCTTTCACCGACATACGCAAGGAACAGCTCAGCGATGTCCACTTGCGGTCTATCATGCAGAGTCTACGCTTGCCCCACGTAGACCCGTCGCTACACTTGTTCGTTTTACGCGATGGCATTCTTTACCGATGCAACACCAGCGCCGAAGGACCAGAGCTACTACTCGTAGTTCCTGCGACACTCCATTTCGCTGTACTTGAAGAGCTTCAAGACGCCCCAACCGCGGGATATCTCGGGGTCACGCGTACGTACGATCACGCGCGGCATAGATTATTCTGGCCAGGCCTTTAACGTTCTGTGCGCCGATACGTTGCTGCATGTGAGTCCTGCCAGCTTTCTAATCATTCCACCTTGTCACCAGCTGGTCCGCTCCAACCAATAGACATACCCACCGTTCCCTTCTACCACGTCGGTATTGATCTCGTTGGACCATTTCCTACTTCTCTCACTGGAAACAAGTCGATAGCCGTAGCTACTGATTACGCCACAAGATACGCTATCACACGAGCGCTACCGACAAGCTGTGCCACTGACGTCGCGGACGTCTTGCTTCATGACGTCATTCTTCACCATGGCGCTCCTCGAGAGCTGCTGACTGATCGTTGTCGCTCATTTCTTTCAAAAGTAGGTAGTGACATCCTTCGCTCGTGTTCGACGCGTCACAAGCTCACTATGGCCTATCACCCACAAACAAATGGTCTTACCAAGCGCCTAAATCAAACATTGACTACAATGCTCTCTGTGTACGTTTCCAAAGATCAGCTTGATTTGGGATAGTTCTTTGCCTTATGTGATAGTCGCGTATAATTCGTTACGCCACGACACCGCTGGCTTTTCCCCCTTCTATTTATTGTTCGGCCGTCATCCAGCGTTACCCTTCGAGACTCTTCTCCCATCAACTACGCAAACGGTTACAGAGTACGCCCGGAACGCCACTGCTCGGGCTCACGTGGCCCGCCAAATCGCACTGGAACGTCTACTTGGCTCGCAGCGCTCTCAGAAGGCCCGCTACGATAGCCATCACAGAGTAGCTTCCTACGCTCCAGGTTCATTGGTCCTCCTCTGGACACCATGCCGCCACGTTGGCCTCTCTTCGAAGCTCCTGTCTCGCTACTCGGGGCCTTACAAGGTTTTACGCCGGCTTACCGATGTCACATACGAGATTGCTCCGTTGGACAGTCAGTCATCGTCGTCCGCACCCGCTACTGACGTCGTCCACGTGACCCGCCTCAAGCCGTACATATCCGCATATGATCCTACTCTCCTTTAGGTGCTGAGACGGCACTGGCAGCAGCGGGGGGTTATATGTTACCCGACATTGGCAACGAAAGAGCGTCATAGACGTTGAAGACGATGAAAGCGACCGTGCTCGTGTTATTGTTGCTGCTGTTCTTCCATCTTGGCTGCAGCTGCCTCTGACTCTCCCTGTATATTTTGTAAATATATTTATTTCATTCATTCTCTTACCCCCGTAACAATATGCAGCACGACTGTGAATGGCTTGACGTCGTCTCTCAGTAACACGCATCGTGGGATGCAGACACGCGTTGCACCATTCAGCTCTGAGCACCAGCTGTTCTAATTGACTTGCACTTCAGCAGGCATGATGGCGTCCTAAGCAAGGTTCTTCTTCAAAAGATCTTGCAATACAATCTTGGTATTTACGGTAAATGGGCTTAGGTATCCAAAGAGTCATAAATTCTGTCCAACGTTTGCTGTGCCACGTGAATGGTCGCAGGCTTCGCAGATGTGAAAGTAGCAGCATGTTCAGTTGTGAGGAGGAAGCTGTCACCAGAACGCTCTCTAAGAACTCCCAGAATATTCTTCGCGTGACTATTTCCTGCTTCATCTTCAACAGCACATTTATCGCGGAGGAATAGCTCCTTCAAGCTGTCACAATTAGCTCATTTACGGAGCTCCACGCTGGGCTCCCTGAATATCTGCTGTGTTTCTTCATACAGCTTCAATGCCTCCTTCGTGCTTGGTAGTCCTACTAGAAGGTCGTCCACATAGAAGACCTGTTTTAAGAGGGCTACCGTAGTTGGGTATTTCTGCTTGCAAGACGATAAGTGTGTTGAAGTGTATGGGCAAAAAGAATGCGCTAGATTCTGCTCCGAACGGTACCCTCGACATTCTCCATGTCGTTGTGGGTGACATGGGCTCTTCCTTAGTCGGCACTCTTTTCAGCCAGAGAAAGCGTAACAGGTCTCGGTCTTAAGGCTGACCGAGAAGCTGCAGATTTGCTTTCTGTATCGGCAGCGAAAATCACATGGTGGCAGTTAAAGTTTAATAGAAGTTGGATGACGTCTGCCCCAAGTTTTATACCTTTGGAGAGTACATTGTTATTTTTCTATCAGTGATGGCTGCTCTCGGAAAGGGTTAATTTCGTTTCATTTCATTTTTATTTCGTTAAAGACACCCGAGAGGGTATTACATAAGGGATGGAGAACATACAATCCATATTTTTGCCACAATTATAAATGTGAAGTTACATTTGAAGTATTATGCATGAAGCTTGATAGAGTGGTGATTGTGGCGATATCGTGGGAAAGGCCATTCCAGTCTTTTGCTGCTCTGAGAAAAAAGAAGCAGAAAACGTTTTAGTATGGGCACGTGGGTGAAAAACTTGAAGCGCATGGCCGGTGCGATGAGAATGCGAGCTTCAGGGATAATGTAGGGAGGGCGGTTAAGTAGACAGTGAAAAAACTTGTGAAATAATGAGAGGGTTGCGATGCGTCGGCGACATGATAAAGGTGATCAGTTACCCGTGGCTTTGAGGATGAAACACTGATGTCGTATGACTATGAAGCTTGAATGAATCTAGCTGCACGATTTTGAATGGATTCAAAGGAATTTGTAAGACCAACTTCAGGCGGGTTTCAAATGGGAGACGCATATTCTAACTTAGACCTAACTAATTATGTTTAAGCAAGTAGTTTTATATGACACGGTGCACTGCGTAAGTGGCGTTTTAAGAAGCCCAGAGTTCTGTGAGATGTTGATACGATTTTATTAACATGAGCGTTCCACGACAAATTGTAGGATAGAGTGACTCCAAGGTATTTGTAAGTGGTTACTGATTCGAAAGGGACGTTAGCTATGTTATAAGAAAATCGCAGAGGGTTTAGACGGCGAGTGAATAACATTAGCTTGCATTTACTAGGGTTTAAGGTCATAATCCAGTCATCACACCATTGTAGGATATGATTGATATCTTCTTGTAATAACAATTGATCAGAAGGGTCAGTGACAGCACGATAATTGACACAGTCGTCAGCAAACATGCGGCAATTTGAAGATACGTGCATCGGAAGGTCTATAATGAAAATTACAAATAAAAGAGGAACAAAGACAAAGAGCCCTGCGATACACCCGATGTTACCGGAAAAGGGACAGACAAACTATCTTTTGTAAACACTGATTGCATATGGTTAGTGAGGAATTCTTTTATCGAGTTAAGTACATATGGGTGCAAGTTTAACGAAGACAGTTTCAATATTAGGCATTTGTGGGGTACTTTATCAAAGGCTTTCGCAAAATCAAGGCATATAAAATCGGTTTGTTTGCTAATGTCGAGGTTGGCATGAAGGTCATGAACAAAGATGACGAGCTGGGTTTCGCAAGAGTGGCCCCTACGAAATCCATGTTGAGAATGATGAAAGAAGTTATGGAAGTCGAAAAAGTTCATGACATAAGAGTAAATGACGTGTTCCATGAGTTTGCAGGGTACGCTGGTCAAAGAGATTGGTCGGTAGTTTAGTGGAAAGTTCCTGTTACCATATTTGAAGACAGGAACGATCTTTCCCACTTTCAAATTGTCTGGGATGATGCCTGTTGAAAGGGAGTGCGAAAATACCAAAACAAGATACTCCAACGCAATGTGACGTATACTTTTTACAGTTTGACAGTAATACCATCTAATCCAAATGCTGATGATAGCTTCATCTTTTCAATGAGGGATGAGATACTGTCAGCAGTAAAACTGATTTCAGGCATGGCAAGAGTGATATCAGAAGAAAATACAGGCAAGGGTGCATTTGGTTCGTTAGTAAATACAGATGAGAAGGAGTTATTGAAAGGATCAGCGCACTCTGTATCTGAAAGAACCTCTCCAGATTCGTTAGTAAGAGTAGATCCAATAACTGCTTTAAAGTTAATCACCTGCCAGAACTTTCGGGGATCGTTAGTTAACATATTGGGCAAATCATTGTTAAAAATTTGAACTTAGCATCACGGACAGCCGTCAGATAGGTTTTGTTCGCCTCGTAGTACTTATCCCAGTGTGGCAGCCTCCTTTTAGCTTGGCAGTCCGAAATGTACGCTTTTTGTTGTTGTCTAGTCGGTGCAAAGACTTATTAAACCATGGCTTATGACTGTTAACAACAATAGTGGTTTTAGGGATGAAGTTGGCTATTAGGTCAGTCAGCTTTTGTTTAAAAACTAGCCAGTTCTCCTAAATAGAGCAGTGGTCACGTTTAGACTGAAATGTCAGAAGAAACACTGTAAGTTAATTGTTTATGGCATCGTGGTTACCCTTATCGTATAAGGTTATAATTTTCTTGTGTATGTGACGAGTAACAGGGCTGAAACTAAAGTCTGCATGTATAACTTTGTGGCCACTGATATCACAGAGATAGTGAATTGAAGACAGGCTATCAGGACTAGTTGTTAGTATTAGATCCAAATTATTAGAGTCATCGCGTGTGACACGCGTTGGCTCCGTTACTAACTGTTTTAGGTTGTAATCAGGAACAACACTAAGAAAATCACTAGTTTATGCTGAGTTAGTGGTAGAATTGTCATCTTCCCAGTTGATACCAGGAAAATTGAAATCACCGAAAAGAACAATTTCAGCTTTAAGATACTTTGTTGTAAGCTGATTTAAAATCATTTGAAGTGCGCGAGAAAAGTTATGACTGTTATGTGGAGGCCGATAGCAAACACCTAATAATACAGATCGTGGCAGTACCTGAACTAACACCCACGAAATTTCTAAGTCTGAGTCGATGTTAATAACAGAACATGGTAACTGATTACTGATTGCATTGAGGACACCACTCCCGCAAGAGCCTATGCGGTCTTTTCGATAAGCATTGAAATCCGGTAGATCGACGAGAACTTCCTCGTTGGTGACGTCATTTGTTAGCCACGTTTCCGTTAGTACGAGAATACTGCTATCTGATGACTTGACAAAATTAGACAAGTTATCGTGTTTAGGCATGGAACTCAAGCGTTCGTAAAAATTACTGAGAAAGAAAGGTTAGCTTTTGATATAGGGTAACAATCAGTGGATTTAGTTTGACTTCGACATGATTGCTATTTAATTTCTTGCACTGTTTTTGAGGTTTCATTGAACAAGTAGCGTTTCTGACCTATGTGTAGTGTTTTATAGCGAAAAGAAAATGGGCAGGACTTCTGCTTTGCGAACTCAACCAAATGCCTTCTAGCATTTTGAACACGACCTGAGAAATCCTCTCCTATGCTGTATGTCGTTCATTTCAGCTTATGTCCGCTTGAAAGGATTTCGTGTTTTGACTTGTGGAAAGTGAACTTTGCGATTATTGGCCTGCATTTGTTGACTGAGTGGCGGCCTAAACGATGCATGCGATCAATTTTTTTAGGGTTAATATCTATGCATAAGTAGTGATGAGATAGACGAATGATTAGTTCCTCAGATTCAGCGTGCGATTCCGAAGGATTAGCATCTGGTAGGCCGTAAGAAATTAAATTGTTACGCCGCGTTCTGTTCTCTGCGTCATCCAAACGTGCCTCAAGGTCATCTGTTTTGCGTGCACGGTGCTGCTCTTAATTAGTTCGAGCTCTGTCTTTAGGGGCAGCAGAGCTTGGTAACGTTTTTCCATATCAGTCATTCGTTTTGTTAGGTCAGAGAGGGCGCGTTCTGTTGATAGTAGTTGACTTTTCCGTCCCTGCGCTTTTCCTCTAAGAGAGTCGACTGGCCCGCGGAAAGCTTTTGCAGTTCAACGAGTATAGTAGTATTAGGACCAAGATTAGACTCGATGTCTCCTGATACAAGTAGCAATAACAATCTCACGGCACTGACACATTCAACCACAGTCGTACAGCAGCAGCGTGGGCTCGCTAGCTGCAGCAAGAAGTAATTACTGCTCTTCTTTGTGAAGAGTGAATGCGGAACACTAACCTGCATAGCGAAGAGCAGTGGATTAGTTGGTGACGAAATGAAGCAGCCACCAAGCCCACGAAGCGCTGCCAATGGGGGCACATGTTTTATAGCCAGTGAAGTGGATGACGTTGCTGGCGATGGGGCTGACCATCCACCATTCAGGACCAGGCTTTGTGACAGTGGTGACAGGCTGTCAGGTAGAGGCGAAATGAAATCCTACGGTTGTTTGGTCGATGGTCAGAGCAATGTCAAAGCGTCGCAATCCACAATCCGGCGATGTGTCTGCAGGGGTGGACACACCAGCAACAAGAAGCAGATGCGCGACGACGGCTGATAAAACCTGCATAGCGAAGAGCAGTGGATTAGTTGGAGACGAAACGAAGCAGCCACAAAGCCCACCCAGTCGACATTCACAGTCAACGTTCGCAGTCGACGAATTCGCAGTCGACATTCGAATCCGAATTCGCAGTCGACGTTCGAATCTGAATTTGCAGTCGACGTTCGGCCACTCGGTGATTGTTGCTTCCGGATGGTAACCCAGGCGGTTCGAGCATCAAAAGCACCTAATAACTTCCAGCTTGCTTGGAGATGCCCTCCTTAAATGCACATATGTGAGGATCACTTTCAATGGTCCGGAAACGTGTGGCGTCAATGCTGATTACATCTAGGAGCCACACTGACGATAAATCGTAATTTTCCGTCGTGACAAACAGTGCACTTGCTGAGAATTGGCTCTCAGACTTTCAAGAACTTTGCACTATCAATCCGAAGGTGGTTTCAATTGTGGTTATACTTGAGCTGATGCGATCAATTTTTCCACTTGTAACTTGCCAATAGGCGCCCGATTCTATGAGGACACTGATCTCGTCCGGCGGCCACGTACTCGGTTGAAAGCGGTCAGCAACGTTGTACTCCCAATCGAGAAGAAGGTGCAAAATGTTGGAGTCGAGTGGTGGGCTTGTGACAAAGAAAATTCCGGGAATCGTTAACGCTTCTAGGGTAATCGCTGAATCGTTGAACTGGCTTCGAAGCCGTGCGTTGACACGCTCTGTGCAGTCACCTTCGTGACTTGTATCCTCTAAAAGTGAAAAAGAAGAGCTCTTCTTTTCCCACGACGGAGTGCTGAAGCATCCTTGCCAGGTCTGCATGAATATAGGTGCACTGACTGCCGCTGTCCAGAAATACCCACACGAAGAGTCGGTGGTCTCCAGAATCTGCCCGAATTCGCCCTGTCTGTAACAATACGTGAGTGGACTCTACGGGGCTCTGGGTGGCAGTGACAGTTTGCGTGGTTTATGGGGGTGATTCAGAAAAGGCTGGGGATCCTGCGTTGAAGTGTGGATCTTCGGCTGGGCGTGATCACTCGCAGAGGATGGTCAGGTGGCTTCGCTGGCAGGTACCACGCCTATTATTCTATGACTTCCCTCACATTCTGGCAATGTGATTTCGTGTTCCACAGCGTAAGCAACAATTGGCGAACTGTAGCCTTGCCCACTTCTCTTCAGCCGATAGGTTGGCATTGCATGCAGCGATCACGTGGTCCTTCCTGTGGCAGAGTCGGCACGCCAGTCTAACAGGCAAGGTAGACCCCGTTAGGGTGCACGCTGACGGCATAATTTCTGTGCCATACATTTATTCGCATTTGTGGGTTTTGGCTTCGTCTTGCGACACACGATGAGACTGTAACCGGCCCTCCTCCTGGATTCACACTTGAATGCGGAGAAACGTTAGTAACTCGTTGGCTAGCTGCGTTCGGTCTTCAGGCATTTCAACAATGCTGGAGGCGCACTTTGATTTTTTTGAGTTTGGCCTGTACATGATGATAGTGAGACCCACCGGCAGGCATCGCATTAGGACACGGTTTAAGACCACAGTGTACTGGACGGGCGCAATTTCTAGGCCTTCCAAGGCACTAACGTGAAACTGCGAGCTATCATGCAGCAGACGAAGCCCTCGGACGTCTGACGAGCTTTTCACAGTGCTTTGCGCAAGAAAATTATCAACTTTCTCGTCCACAAGGAGATCCTGGCATCCAAAATGATCTGTGAGTGTCTTGATTGCAACGTCATAATTGTGCTCGGCTAAACGGATGCCTTCGACACCTCGTTTCGTGCTCCCAGTTAAATAGGTGAGGAGGTACTTGAATTTTTCCATGCCCGGCAGCTCGATATTCTTGTGGGTGGTAGCGTTGAAATGGTCCCGAAAAAACTGCCGTCCACAAAGTTTACCATCAAAAGTTGGTATCTGGAGCTTGTAAAATTGAATCGGAAGCTGACAGTGCGCTCTCACCTGCCCTGCTACTTCGCCAGAGCTCGGAAGTTCTGGGTTGCTTGGCCCGGGTCCAGCAGCTCGTGACTGCATTGTGGCTGCCTTGTCACGTTGCTGTAGCCACAATTTGGCTCGGGACACGAGGTAAAGAATCTTTGCGTTGTACTCGTCTGCTGTTTTCACTTCATAATGCAGGTTTTTTTAGATGCGGAAGCATCTTATACTCGCGCCTTGTAGTGCGCCGTCCGCACCGTCCGCACCGCTTCTCGAACATTCGACAGCTGACGCGCGCGCATGCGCCGTCGCGCCGTCGCCCACCATCTGTGCCGCGCGCGCTTCTCCTTCGAGAACATTCGACAGCTGACAGCGCATGCGCCGTCGCGCCGTCGCCATCTGTGCCACGCGCGCGCTTCTCCTTCGAGAACATTCGACAGCTGACAGCGCATGCGCCGTCGCGCTGTATATATACTCAAGGTCGGCGCTCGCTCGCTCAGTTGCCGCTCGTCCGTTGGTTTGTACGGTGCGTCGACGTCCGAAGTCGCCGTGAAATGAATGCCAACGAATCCACAAACAGAATGATCGACGTCCCTTCGACCAGCGCCGGCCAAACTGTTGGCGGAACCGCTTCCGCATCATCCTCAGTGTTCCCCCGAGGGAAGCTGCGGGCAATTTTTGTCCGTCCGTCCAAATGACGTCGTCGAGCCTCGAAAGTGCTGCTTCTTTATCATTCAGGAAATTCATGTGGCCTGTAATCTGGGAGGCATCAGATGATTGATTCATCTGTGTAGTTTTACGTCCCAAAACCACCATATGATTATGTGAGACGCCAGAGTAGAGGGCTCCAGAAATTTTGACCACCTGGTGTTCATTAACATGCACCCAAATCTGAGCACACGGGCCTACAACATTTCCGCCTCCATCGAAATGCAGCCGCCGCAGCCAGGACTCGAACCTGCGACCTGCGGATCAGCAGCCGAGTACTTTAGCCACTAGACCACCACGGCGGGGCCTGAAGGCATCAGGATCCGGTTGCTGCAGCAGTTCCGATAATAGCGCTAGGGTTCAGGTGACACCATCTCTGATCGAGCCAAGCTTTTTCCGAAAATGGTAAGTGGTCGCCATGGTCGGGACGTTCAGGAAAGTCTCTGAATGGGCGGATCTGGTGTTCCATGTCCCAAATGTAACAAATAACTGATTCGCAGACGTTACACGGAGACGACCCGTTTATTCAGCATAGAGCCAAAGCTGTCCCATCCTAGAGCGAGCATATTTCCCCTTCGTCGTCTTCACCTTCTATCGCACACGCTTCTCAATGCTCACTTCCGGCGAATTTTTCATCATGTGTGTCATGTAAGAACATATCTACATGCAGTGCTCATGATGCGCTCAAGGCCGTTTCGCTAGCGTCGCCAATACCTATTTTGGTATAAATGAAGCGAATGGACGACGAATACAAATGCCCAATGCAAACATGTTAGTCATGACATGGAAGCCATGTGCACAATAATTTACATGTGCTTTGTAATGTTGTGCTCATTTTAATGAGATAGTTCAACATTCCTCTTTCAAGCTTCGCATATCATCGATTCCTAGTGTACGTAGGATCTACCATTTTTTGGAGGGGGGGGGCGCAGATCCTTGAAGCGTCACCCGTTCGTCCCTGTTATTTTTTGTGACTACCAGTGACACACCCGTTTGTAAACACCAGTGGCATGAATGATGATGAGTGTGGCGAAACGTTCGTCAATGCATCTGTGCCTCCATTACTTCGTCCGGCCGTTCGTTTGTACGCCCTCCGTAGGTCCCTGCGTCCGTTTGTCCGTGCGTCAGTCCATCCGCACGTGCGCCCACCCATGCGTCTGTCTATGCGTCCGTTCGTGCGTGTCTCTCTGTCCATCCATGCGTCCATCCATCACTCTACAGACGGACGGACACGATGTAACCACCGGTGGCATGACTGATGATGAATAGGGCGAATATTTCGTGAATACGTCCGTACTTCCGTCCATGCGTCTGTCCATCTGTACGTGCACCCGTTCGTGCATCCTTGCATCAGTCCAACTGTACGTGGGCCTGTTCAAGTGTCCGTACGTTTGCACGTTCGTCCATGCGTCCGAGTGTGCGTGCGTTCTTGCGCCCATTCGTTCATCCTACTGTCTATGTGTCTGTCTGCCCGTCTCCTTCTCTGTCTGTCCGTCCATCCGTGCCTTCATCCGTCTGTCTACGGATGGACGCATTGGCGAAAGCATGGATGCATTGACGAGCGCTTCACCCCACTCATCATCATTCATTCTGTGGATATGCTGTGAATTTTATATTATTTCTTTCCCTGTTTTCAATGTGATATGGTACAGTGCCTCAATATATTCCTTCCCTTCCCTTTGCTTGATGAAGTGCGACAACGACGTAGTGCGTGCACTTGAGGGGTGAGTAACCTCCTTACTTAGCGCCGTTCACGTGTGTTGTACCTTGTCGACAGCGTAGGGAGCATATATAAAAGTGATGGCATGCAACTTTTGCCAAGTTATCCAGCTAGGATTTACAAGTTTATTGCAACAGTAAATCAATTGGTTGGTTCGCAGCATGGGGTACAAATGGCGTGCTACAAATTAAGCATTAAAATTCAATGTTCCCTGATACTGTCCAGTAAGCTCCCGTTCGTTGTTTTGCGAATGACATGACGGGAAAACTTGCTGAATATAGTCAGTCATTCACAATGGTGCGTAGCCTATATCACATACTCGAAAGAATGAAATTACTATGTTGTTATTCAGCAGCAGTATCTGCCGCAGATATTCGACCGCCTGCTTCCTGGCGTCGATACGGGTCGTCTGGCTGTATGTCTGCGACATTTGACGACTGACAGATATCGCCTGTATCTCGCCGGTATATTTTATTTTGTCAGAAAGTCTTTTACACTTTTATCGCTCATTATCGGCACACTACTTGTCACCACAGGTTTCAGCAAGCTGGCGCCATCAATCCATCTCTGTTGCGGGCCTGCTGTACAGTGCGTCTTCCCCCCGTGCAGCCGAGCCGACCAAGTCCATGGTGACCTGGCATGGTCGTCGCGCGCATGCTCGCTAAAGTTCAAGACGCTAAGGTGACGCTGTCGGCACGGCCACTCCACTAAAGTCCGGGAGCCAGCAGATTCCTATCTAGACGACGGTCTCCAGCGTCATGGAGACCCCTTCGAAAGACGGTGGTCTACCATTTACACGTCGTCTGAGGAGCTGGAAAGAGCAGAAGCAGCCGCTGAAAGTTCTTGATTTAAAACTCAAGAATGCCCTGTTCGGACCTACGAGCTTGCGGCAGCTCTAGTCTATATGACTTTCGCGAACACAGACGCTAATGTCATGCGTCCATCAGCATTGCATCGTCAGCAGGCCCCTGAGCTGACCGGCATGCCAAATGCAAGGCTTCGCACGTGGCCTCCAATTCATTATTCCTATCGATTACACGATTATATGTTTTTATTTGCAGGAAATATATTCGCTTTTCAAAGCAAATTAGCATCAAGTTTTCTTGCGTCAGAGCCTAATATCATGAAATTTGCGTTGGGTAGTTCACCTATGGCTATACTGATTTTAGTATAGCATTTAATTTCTTTACAATATGTATTGACTGCCATTGTCAGAGAATCTCACCTTGGCATCTTTTACTAGTATGACGGTTCGCCATTTTAATATGACCACGGTTGGGGGGGGGGAGAGGGGAGCTAGGCAAGGAAATAGTTATATTCAACTGCACAAATTGTTTCAAACTGACTTCACTATAGGATGAATTTCTGGAAGGCTTAGACGAGGAACTACAGTTATTAAATTATCTAGCAAAGCTTTTGAACGCAATAGCGTTAGGAAGCTCGTATCGCAGCGAATCTGGCGTCGGTGCTGGAGTCGTTGGCCGTGTGTGAAAAATTGTGTTCCGTGGCTGAAAAATTTTGAAAGATGTTAATAAAATAAATAATAGAAACTACCGGGTCTCAATGACGACCGAACCCGGCCGCACGTGTGGCAAGCCGGGTTTCTGCCATAAAGCCACAATTTTTGTTGAGAACGTTCCGAAAAAGATTCCTACATAAACGTCGTGTAGTGGAAGTAATATCCTTAGCGCATCACGCATTGCGTAGTAGAAGCGTAGAATTGTGTCAAGTGTCAAAAGATGCGAACTGAGCAACGAGTTGGTGTTTTATAAAAGTCCACCCATTCAGTGTTGTAGAATTGCCCATCCGAAATCGGAAAGACTTCAAAATTGTTCTACATTTTGACGACTCCGAAATAGAATGAGAATGGAATGGGGACAATGCTTGAATGATTGGAAAGGGAATAGAATCAAGCTCCTTATGTGTGTTATGTAATTGAAATGTAAGTACATCTTTTACCAAAAATATCTCATGCTTTGGTTTAGTTCATTGATTGATTTATAGGTCGGTCAGTCGGTCGGTCGGTCGGGCGGTCGGTCGGTCGGTCGGTCGTTTGGTCGGTCGGTCGGTGCAAAAGTACTGCGTTTTGCGTACTTTTGCAGCTTCTAATATATCTGATATCACCTTTATTGGGCGTTCAATCTTAACTCGATAAAACAATCAAGATGTCTTTCCTGCATTGTAGAATTACAGGAATGGAATTGAACTGATGATTGAACTGATCGAATTGAACTGATGATGATTGAACTGATGATGATGAGAAACGAAAGGAATGGCTGCGAAAATGGATTCTTTTGATGGTGTTAGAGAGGTCGTCATGACTTTACAGGAGACAATACGTCAGCAACATACGAAGATAGTCGACCTTGAAGACAAGGGTAGGCGTAATATTTTGGTTGTATTTGGCGTTGAGGAGGCCTCGAAGGAAAGTGAACTCGACTTAAGGTGACTAATTCTCGACGACATCTTCAAAGAAACTCTAGGAGTAACTTGTTCGTCTGTTGATAGAATTCATAGAATAGGTAAGCCGTCTTCAAACGCCCTGTGATCCTTCACTTCAGTAATTTCACTGAAAAACAAGCCGTCATGCTCAACGCTAAAAAACTTAAGGGAACAACTGTCTTCATTCAAAATGATTATTCGCAAGAAACACTAAGAAAAAGACGATCGCTTTGGCAGAGTGCCAAATCTGAAAAAGACAAGGGGAAGAAGGTTACGATTGTGCACGACAAACTTTACATTGACAAAAAGTTGTACGCATGGAACGATTCCACAAACCGGCGCATTCCTCTCGAGGCAAATGAATTGCCGGCACCAGCAAACATATAGCCACTCCGGCGCTCTGTTGATGAGCTGATTGTCATTTCGTTTAACGCAAGAAGTATTGTAAATAAAATTTACAGTTTAGAAGTGCTTCTTTTGAATTATGACCCCCATCTAGTTGTAATCACTGAAACCTGGCTGAGTGATAGGATTAGTGATGGCGAAGTTGTTCCACGTGGCTATCAGATATTTTGGTGTGATCGTGGCATCTGTGGTGGGGGCGTTGCCGTTATAGCTAAAACCAATATCGAGATCTCGGTTTTGTCTGGGATCTCTAATCATGAAAGCTTGTTTTTAAACGTATCTTTTTGTCACTTAAAATTCTTGCTTTGTGCTGCTTATCGATCGCCTGATGCAACTGACTCGTTTCTTTGCAAATTCTACGATTATCTTTTGCCCTACCGTGGTCGCCCGGTTATTGTAACAGGTGATTTTAATCTGCCGAGTTTTGACTGGAATCGGCCTACTTATGGAGAGAGTGACCCATGTGATACTCTCTTAGAAATGATGTTGGCTATAAGTCTAAAACAGTTAGTTTTGGAACCTACCCGTCTTCACGCCATTTTAGATTTATTTTTTGTTTGCGACGTATTTTCCAGTGGTGTAGGAAATGTATATCCTGGTATTTCCGACCACCGGCTCTTATCGTTTTATTGTTCTTCTACCGGGTTTGGCAGTGTTGAAGACCAACCGGTCAACCATGTCAAAAATTTTGACCATGCCGATGACGCTTCTATCATTGATTACTTAGAGTTAAATTTTGATATCCAAACTAGCAATGATGTGCACACGTTGTCGACGCACTTTAAGGAAACAATAAAATACTGCATTGAACATTTTGTACCCTTAAGGAAGGTTAGAAAAAAACGTTACAATGAATGGATTACCCGAGATATCATTCAGACCAAGCGTAAGATTAAACGTCTTAGGAGAAAGAGGAGTCTAGGGGAGCAACACTTACAAAGTCTGAAGCAGTCTTTGGAATGTAAGGTTAAATCAGCGAAAGGTCATTATTTTACCGTAACACTTTCTGAGTTCATTAAAATGACCCCTCTAAGTTTTGGCAGTTTTTGGGTGAACGGAAAAGTATTCTGAAAGAAATAGCTGTAAATGGTAAAATTGTAAGAGATGACAAAGAAATAGCTCAATCATTCAATCATTACTTTCAATCATTTTCACCAGGCAGATGAGTTCCTAAATGTCCAACGGATTATTCAAATGTACCAGTTATTTCAGATCTCGGAATACTGGCATTACTACAAAAGCTTGATCCTAGAAAAAGTCCCGGCCCCGATGATCTTCCTAATGGACTCTTGAAAGGGTATGCTGATCAGCTATCTGCCTTTTTAACTAACATTTTTCAGATCTTCCTCACATCAGGTGAAGTCCCGTATGATGTTTTGGTTGCTAGGGTCAAACCACTGTTTGAAACAGGAGAAAAACTTTCAATTTCTAACTACAGACCCATTTCCATCACAAGTAGCTGTTGTAAAATGTTGGAGCATGTTATTGTAGGGTTCATTCATGAATTTCTGGCTGAAAGGAACATTTTGTCGCCCTATCAACACGGTTTTATCAAAATAATGTCCAGTTTTACGCAATTGGTCACTACTGTTCATCACTTCTCCGCGGTATTGGACGAGTCTGGACAACTTGATGTTGTTTTTCTCGACTTTAGCAAGGCCTTTGACAAAGTGCCACACGATAAGCTTTTGTATAAACTTGAACACATTAGCTTTCCTGGTTGCCTTTTGAACTGGATAAGAGCTTATTTAAATAACAGAAAACAGTATGTTGATATTAATGGTTGTTTCTCTAATTTTCTTGCTGTTACCTATGGGGTACCCCAGGGCAGCGTGCTGGGACCGCTGTTGTTTCTTCTTTATATAAATGATTTAGCCCACGTAGTTCCCAAAACTGTCTCCATCAGGCTGTTTGCCGATGATTGTGTTGTTTTTAGAGAAATTCGCTCACCTGACGACTGTGAAGTTTTGCAGGAATCCCTGGTTGCAATAGAGAGTTGGTGTGAGCAGTGGGGAATGATGTCGAGTGCCGGAAAATGTGCATTTTTACGAATAACGCGCAAAAAAACATTTCTTTAACTCCCAGTACTTGATATGTGGGGTTTAACGTCCCAAAACCACTATATGATTGTGAGAGACGCCGTAGTGGAGGGCTCCAGAAATTTAGACCACCTGGGGTTCTTTAAGACTCCCAGTACTTCTTGCAGAACCCTTGTATTGCAGATGTTGGGGAGTACAAGTGCTTGGGCCTCACTGTGAACTCTAATTTATCTTGGTCATCCCACGTAAAACGTATTTGTTCTGCTGCATTTACTAAGTTGTGTTTTTTGAGACGAAAGTTAAGACATTCTCCAAGTCACGTTAAGCTTTTAGCCTATGAAACTTTTGTTAGAGCTAAACTTGAATATGCTTCCGTGATATGGGATCCGCACTTGAAAAAAGATATCTACATGCTTGAGCTCGTTCAGAGAAAAGCGGTGCGTTTTATTTTTAACAAATATGGGCGTTACGATTCTCCGTCGAAGCTCATGACTGATAATGGCATTCAAACCCTGGCAGTTCGTAGACGCTTGGCCCGTTTACTCTTCCTCAACAATATTGCTACTTCTAAGGTGAAAATAACTCCGTCAACTATGATTAAACCGCTAAGCACAACAAGGACCCGTCACACGCATGCTCATTCCTTTCAGCCTATCTTCGCCAAAACTAATTAGTTTAAGCACAGCTTCTTCCCACATACAATTTCCAAATGGAATGCGCTCCCGGAAGCAGTGATATAAGCCAAAAAATTTTCCCAAGCGCTCCAGGAAAGCATCTGTCGCTAAGTATATGCATTGTATGGTGTGCTATGCCTTGACCAATCTGCATTGTACTCCTTTTTATTGTTATTATTTTTATTCTTTGTATGTATGTGTAACAGTGTTATGTGTATTGCCAATTGCCCCTCCTGGTTGGGCCACAAACTGGCCTGCAGTATTCGCAATAAATAAATAAATAAATAACTGTCTGGTCATCCCGGAGTGGGCACGGAATAAGTTTCTTTATTTCCGAGGAATTCAAAACAGTGGATATGAGGTAAGTTTTGATGGTCCGAAATGAATTGAAATGAAATCGTGGCAACCATTGCACAACAGTTCAAACAATACAGAGCATTCAAACATATTTTATCATCGGCAGCAGAACCATTCACAAAGCAAACAGCTGCGAGGAATCGCATGTAGCTATAGAGACGCGATCTACTACTGAAAATGAATAGTTATAGCGTAGTGGGCACTTAACAACTGTGCATGCAACTGACATCGAAGTATATTTTGAAACGTCCAAAATTACGTGCACAGTCTTTCATTTCCCCATGACGCGGCTGAGGTATGCCCCGAGAGCCGAAACAGGACAGTTCATAAGGTGATGCGTACGAAGCCCGATTACGCTATCGCGATCTGTTGTTGAAGTCAAAGCTCAAGTGACCCCCAATTTTTTTAAGCTTTTGCTGCCTCCTGCTCCGGTGATTTAGATAACAAGCGAATCAGGCCAGTTACGGCAAGGTCTATTTAAACAGTCTCGAAGGCTCGGGCGAAAAGCAGTTAAGAATTTATTGTCAGCAACCTCAGCACGGGGAGTTATAGAAGCTGCGATTGAAGCGCGACTATGTGTGGAGAGAACAAAAGTTAACTGTGAAAAACAAAGTTTCATTCAAAGTCTAAGCAATCTATGAGTTTTGCAAAAGATATCTATTTTCCCCAACAATATTACATAGGTGTAATGAACAAAGAATTTATGACAATTTTTATTATTACAAAAATATTTTTCCAGCGCCCTCTACCCATGCTATAATTACTCAGGGCAGCCCTTGCGCTACATTGGTACACATGGCAAAGGTCACTCATAATATTCATCTGCGAAGACACACCCCTCACGTGTTTTAGTGTTCTGTGCCTGCTTCCGGATCTGTTGTGCGCGATATTGTTAGGTGCGTTTCATCCTTGGTGAATGTCTTCAGTGCAGTTTACAATGGGCAGCGGAACGATGTAAATTACATTTAATGCTCAGTGCTTTCGTTAGTAGCTGCGGAAATGAATGATGTGCTGTGCAAGGATGCAGTAGCAAGAAACGGTCCTCGTGATCCATGTCTTCTAGATAAGAAACAAGGACAATAGTTCGGAATGTACTCATAGCTAGACCATCAATAATCCATTCATCAATAATCCTGCAGCCCGGTTTCCTTCTTGAGCATGCAGTGACTACTATTCGCGTTATCAGTGAGCAGATTGATGAGTTATCTATCATGGTACAATTCGCATGTCTTCACTCGCATACATACCGGCGATCGCCTTAGCGCGAGTGTTAGTGATCAGGGGCCAATGAAAAGTATTTTGAGATGAAATTTCGCGCTAGTACACACAAAATGACGTCACTTGTTTACCAGCTGTTGTGTCACATCCGCTTTTTTTGTTCCGCTGAAAGTGTTCCCTCCTCACAGAGATGGCGCTAAGCTCCATAGGCAGCTAGTCAGCTGCCATTTTCTGAACGTATGGGCTTCCATAGAGCCTTCACTACCATACTATATATACCTTGGTTACAAGTTCACATGAAGCTGTAAAGGGCCAGCGATATGCAAAGCTGCACAGCGTTTCGCGGGGTCGTGACGTCGACAAAGAACGAGAGAGTACGTTGGAGATTAAACTGTTCATTTGGGCAATCCTCTGCCCAGTAAACGGAAAGTCGGATCACAGTAGGTGACTTGCACTGATAGCGGGGAACGGAGCGTCGGCCGTCGATGAAAGGACAAGTGTCACAAAACGAGCGCTCAAAAACGGGCGCGCCGCCAAATTCTCGCGACGAAGCGCCGAGAGGTCAACGATGAAAAAAAAATTGTCCGCAGCTTCCCTCGGGGGGAACACTGAGGAGGATGCGGAGCATATAATTGGTTAACGGGGTGTTAAAGTGCGACTTACTTGGGTCGATGGCTAAATTGGTTAACGTGGTTGTGAAATGGGGTGTTAAATTGCGACTTACTTGGGTCGATGGCTAAATTGGTTAACGTGGTTGTAGGAGGGGGTGTTAAATGAGTGAACACGTACACACGTATGCGAAAGGACGGCGCTGGTCGAAGGGACGTCGATCATTGTGTTTGTGGATTCGTTGGAATTCATTTCACCGCGACCTTGGACGTCGACGCGCCGTACAAACCAACCGACGAGCGGCAACTGAGCAAGCGAGCGCCGACCTTGAGTATTTATACAGCGCGACGGCGCATGCACTGTCAGCTGTTGAATGTTCTCGAAGGAGAAGCGCGCGCGCGGCACAGATGGCGACGGCGCGACGGCGCATGCGCTGTCAGCTGTCGAATGTTCTCGAAGGAGAAGCGCGCGCGGCACAGATGGTGGGCGACGGCGCGATGGCGCATGCGCGCGCGTCAGCTGTCGAATGTTCGAGAAGCGGTGCGGACGGCGCGGACGGCACGGACGGCGCACTACAAGGCGCGAGTATAAGATGCTTCCGCATCTAAAAGAAAACAAGCAACCAAAGACTTCCCTGGCGCGCGTCCTTCTCCCCTCGGAAGCGTGCGTTCGCCGACGAACCTCATCTCATCGGCGGCCGAGCAAGCCCTGGAAATTTCTAGATGGAAAGGGGCGTGGTGATGTCAGGTTGCGTCATCCGTCGCGGACGGCCTTCGAACCGTCTCGCCCTCTCCCCAGCCTCCGCTGCGTATCACGCCGACGAAATGATGAGAACTTTCTGGAATCTCGCGCGGAAGGTATTTAATCGAGCAGCCGAGATGGGAGATCAGCAGAAGAAGGAAGTTAACACCAGAGTTCGTAGGGTATCCCGCCACGTCTGTCGGTGAAGGTTTTGTCCTTAGTGACAAAGCAGGAGAAGACGGATTGATTGATTGATTTGTGGAGTTTAACGTCCCAAAACCACTATATGATTATGAGAGACGCCGTAGTGGAGGGCTCCGGAAATTTAGACCACCTGGGGTTCTTTAACATGCACCCAAATCTGAGCACACGGGCCTACAACATTTCCGCCTCCATCGGAAATGCAGCCGCCGCAACCGGGATTTGAACCCGCACCCTGCGGGTCAGCAGCCGAGTAACTTAGCCACTAGACCACCGCGGCGGGGCAATGGAGTGGCCTGGCACTTTCTTCTATTAAGATTCGATGTTTCAGAACAGGGGTCAGCGAAATTCTACATAACGACGAAAATCACTTCATGTTTTTCAGAAGACGGTTTTTAAGCTGCTCTTGTTCATGCGTCGGTAGGCTCAAATAACATCGAAAGCTTGTTGAAGGGTTTCCATCGTTGGAGTACATTCGGCGAAATTGGTCAGGGCGAAAGCATTGCAGGCTTGCACTATATCTTCGATGTAGGCAACCGTCGTGCCTTTGTTCACGTGCTTTCTCTTGTTGCTGAAGTTCGAAAGCCTCACTCTTTGTTCTCTCCTCGCAGCTCAGCTATTCCTCTGGCGACGTGAATTTCGTGGTCTGTCGACAGGTGAAGGTCGCTTTCAACGATACCTTGCATGTCTGTTTATTATTGAGTGCCGACGAAACTGCGGATGTTGGACCGAGGAGGAATGGTGATTTGGTCTTCCAGATCATTCAAGGCGTACCTTGCTGACGACGTGTGCGGCGGCAGTGATTTATCTGTGAATAGTGTTATGGGCTTTGTTCTCAGGTCGATGACGGTACCATGGAGGCTAAGAAGTCCATAACAATAATGTCATCTGTCGAGCAAAGCTGTAGTATGACGAAACTTGCGGGGAAAATATTGCTGTTAAATGTGACTCTTGCTGTACAGATTCCTGATGGCGTAACTATGTGACCTCCAGCAGTACGAATTTCGACGCCTTCCAAGGCTGTCCTAACTTTCTTCCATTTCGCAGTGAACGTCTCACTGATGATGGAATAGTCGGCTGCGGTGTCGACGAGAGCTGTGACGCTGCAGCTGTCAATGAGGACGTTGAACTCACTAGTTCCTCGCCTTGCGTTGAAGTTGGTACATGGCGTCGGATCATGGCTACGACAATTTGCACAGCTGCTTCGACATTGCGTCGTCAGGAATTCTGCTGGCCGCGAAGTATTGACGTCGGAGCTGCATTAAGGAACCGGCACTTTCTTGAGGCTTCGTCGCGTCCTCGTCGTCAGTACCAGTGGTGGCGGTGGAGGAGGTGGATCTTCGGCAGTTTGTCGTACAGCAACCGCACCTCCACCGATCGCTGTCCTTAGTTTTCCTGATACGAGCTAGGCAAGCGGCCCCGGTTTTGGCCACTGTTCTGCCAACGGTGCAATGGCATGTAACGGCCGGTTGAGGGCGAACGAGGCGATGCGAGGAGTGTCATCTCTGCTCCGGCGAGATAATCGGCGATGTTACGTGGTTTTTCACCCTGCTGTGGACGCGGTGCGTCGATGGCGAAACCACGCAGTTCCAGCTGGCGGTACTGGCAGCGGCGGTACGTGAGCCCGGCTTCACCACAGTTGTAGCACAGTGGGCGGTGATAAGGGGCGTGCCAGACGTCAGTCTTCTGTGAAGCGTAGCCCTTGCTGTACGGCGGGTGGTACGTCGTCGGGGGTGGTGGCGGCAGTGCCTGGCGGAAGAACTGCAGCGGGGCAGTGTCCTGACGAGGGCGTGGAGGAGTGTTGCGGCGCACTGCAGTGGGATAGCTCACTGCTTCCGGTTCAGGCTACAGTGCTTCTGGGATTAAAAGCAACTGCCGAACGTCTTCGCGGACAATGCCGGCGATTGAATTAGCTTGAAGCTGCGTCGAATGTAACTTCTTTCACAACTCCTCCCGCACGATCGCTCGAATCGTCTCACGCAGGTGGTCGGCACTGAAGGCATCGGCACAGTTGAATGAGGCGCGGCGGTTTTACTAATTTGTGTGCAAGTCAAGTGCCTTTTTTTATAGTCGTGGCCTCGGTAAGAAATTCGCTGACAGTCTTGGGCGGGTTTTCGACAAATCCCGCAAACAGCTCTTGCTTTACCCCCCCCCCCCCCCCGCATGAGGAATCGGAGCTTCTTTTCTTCAGACATGGTGGAGACGGCATGTTTAAAGAGCCGGGTAATCTCCTCGACGAAGATAATTACGCTTTCATTATAGAGTTGCCCCCTTGTATCCAGCAATTTGGCGGCTCTTTCTTTGCGAACGGGGCTCACGAACGTTCTCAGAATCGTCATCCGAAAAAGTTCCTAGGTTCGTAGCGTGTATTCGTGGTTTTCGAACTACGTCTTTTAAGTAAAAGTAGACGCGGTGTAATTTTTCTTCGGCGTCCCAGCTGTTCAAGGCGGGGAATCGGTCGTATATTTAGATCCAGCTTTCCTGGTCCTCGCCTGACGATTCATAGAACGTTGGAGGTTTCTTCAGCTGCCGGAGAACGACAGGGGTAGGCTGCACGAGAACGGTCATTGTTGATGCCGGGATCCGGGGCTCCCTGGCTCCTTCAGAAAAGGGCCCATACTCTGTTTGCGTCCCCTTCTGTCTGCAGCTTGTTCGCTGCTCAGGGTTGACTTCGGTGTCTTCCTTGCCGCTTGTGCTGAGTTCGCGGCTTGAAGGGGGTATCCGGAACATTAAAGAAGCAGCACCTCCACCATATGTCATGGTGTCGTGACGTCAACGAAGAAAGAGAGAGTACGTTGGAGAGTAAACTGATTATTTGGGCGAAGCTGTACTCGGTAAACAGAAAATCGGATCACGGTAGCAGACTTGCACTAATAACGGTGAATGAAGCGTCGGCCGTCGATCAACTTACAAGTGGTAAAGCGTGTTGGCATTCGAATATACACTTGCCGTCGAATATTCTAGTGTTATCGCTGGCGGCAACGTAGGTTCCAGAATAACTTGTAATGTTCACAAAGTGGGCGTAATCTTAACAAAATATTCTACTGCCATCGCGAAGCTTGTCGAACGGTGAACTGTAGGCATGGTTTGCGCTAAGAATTGCTGGCAGTGAAACGGCGCAATAACAAAACTTGAGGACGCCATGTAGAAATAATGACCATGCTATCTGTCGTACCCGCGATGAAATATTGAGAGAAACCATAGCTTTATGGAACAACCATTTATGGGCACTGTGCTGTCGAATGGCACAGCAGACTAAATAGAATACTACGTTTGACTTTATAAATCTATCTTTTACCTGAACATAAATTCTCAGTGAGAAATCTTTAAAAAGTTAATAATACCGAACTTCATTGATCTCTTAATGAAAACTATTGTCATGAAATACTTCTGGTCCAAAGACTAACAGGCTCCATATGTCACTTTTCGTCCTTTAAGGTCCAAAGGCAATTACTGGAGGCCACGATGTTCAACAAGGTATACACTTGAACAAGAGCCCACTGTGTTCCAGTGTATTTTAATGTACTACCCCACCCCTCTGCATCTTTAGAGTAAAAACAAAATTCAAATAAAGTGCTGCTGCGTATTTGTCTATAATTTTATTGCATGTGGTATGTTATTCTTCTTCAGGAATATATTTGTTTGATATCTTTGCCTAAGTACTTTGCTTAAAAATCTGCTGTATTTTGTTTTTGCTCATTTTGCTCATTTTTACGGATACTGTGTTTTTCGTATTTCGATAGTAATTCATAAGGGTTCTCATATGTTGAAGCGCAAGTGTTCTCAAGGCGCTAAAAACGTCGAAGCACTCCCGCGCGGGGAAGTGCGTAGGAGCTCTATATAAAGGAACTCATGATTATGATTTTGTTTTGCTGCTGTGCACCTTGAAACAGGAGGGCGGAGGTGCATAGGCAATGTTGTGTTAATACCCTTTACCGGATATATGTGAGATGGCTTCTGCGGCTCCCTCAGTTAAGATATTTTGCATCCCTTCAAATGTCCTCCCCCAATTTTCCCGTCCTTTAAATATCAACAGATAAGTAAGACACATCAAGTCTTTGAACATAAGTGGTAAATTAAAGCTGCTTTTTATAGATCAACACTTTCACACTACGTGTATCGGTTCCTTCATAGAAACACTCAATAAAAAAGTTTATTTTCTTTGTGTCGACCCTGTTTCATTTCACTGAGATACCAGTCAGCGTAACTTTTGCTTCTTCAGAAAACAGGAACGACAGTTTTTTTAAAAAAATATCCCGTATTTGCATGTTACACTGCAAATGTCGTCAAAAGACGATAGTTTTGCGTCTAGAGAGTGACAAAACGTTTATTTCTTGTTCTGTGCAAAAAAAAATCAATAAATGGTATTCTCGAGGCGCTGCGTAAGAATGCCTTGAGCGTGCAGCGGAGGCGACCGAGCGCATCAATGCACGTCACACGCGAGACATGATCGCTATCGGGCAGTAATCTTGGAAAACGAAACGCGCGCGCCCTTCCCGTCCGTTTCGAAGGTGATCAGGCGTAGGACACAAGGCGACGGGCAGGTGCCGCTACCGTGTCGTCTTAGCAAAGCGTTGGAAACACTTGCCTTTTTGTGCAAGCGTTTCATGATCAACGCATTGTTATACACTCTATGATCCTTAGAATTAGGTATGCCTTCTCAAGTTAGAGACGCACATACAAAATATTTACGTGTTGTTATGGTGTCTCAGATATGCACAATTATTGCTGTTTAATGAACAATCGCACAAGTACGAACGCTGAATATTGAGCAATATTGGTAGGCACTGCGGATGGGGTCGGCTCTTTGGAGTATTATCTGGTGCTGTTTAGGGTACTGTTAAGGGTGGACAAACAGACAAATGTACAGACAGACAGTCAGATAGACAGACAGAGAGACCAAAATGTTTGCGTCAAAAGTCCCCCAAAATGTGTATCGTCTTTAAAACAAAATTTTATAGCCACATTGGCCTAGCGGCCAGCGGAAATGAAAAAAGGCAAGAGCGCATTGCGCATGCATTCGAAGTGGCAAAGGAGGGCTCCCACGGCAATCTTCCTCCTGAATCTTTTGTCCTTTACCTCTATTTGGAAACCTCAGCAGTGACGTCATGAAAGAAATTTTCTGTTCATGATTTATTTCTAGTACGATTCCCATTAACCGCCAGTGGTAAAAGCGGCTCGGCCGCTGTCGGGAACGAATACATGGGACGTATAGCGAATTTACACCCTGAGGTAGTTTTGTCAGAATTATATAAAGCATGTTTTTAATTGCATGGCGTAATGAAAGGAGCTTGCCGAGGACTTGTCACACTTACTCGACAAACCCGGATTGCATGCAATTTATGCAGACTCAAACTATAAATGTCTGCCAATGTTTTGTACTATATTTTGTGATCATTCTCTTAAATAAAAAAAATAAGATATTGTGGTAAGTACTGCGTACATCGTACAGCCCAACTATATTATAATTGCCCTGCGATGATTTCCTGGAAGCGTTACGGGCGAAATTACCTGAAAGTTCACAAAATATACCATTTCAATTTACGACCCTCAAAGAAGTTTTTAAGACATTCTAGAAAATATCTTGTTTGCGAAAAGTATCGCCACAGCTACCAAGTATCGGACAGTGCTTCGTTTATGCTCCAGGCATAATTGGCTGAAACGGGCCGGGTCGGGCCGGGCCCAAACCTTTCAGGCCCAGGCGGGGCACGGGTCATATTTAAAAACAGCCGGCCGGGCTCATGCAGGCCGGAGCATGAAGTTTTCGGGCTGGGCCTGGCTCGGGCAGACAGTTCGCTAAACAGTTTTACTGCTCAGGACCCTAAGCAAATAATACAAAGGTGCACCCTCAACATGTAGAATATCCGAAAACAAGGCTTATTGACTACGCATCTCAAAACGCGAATAAATCAATACTATAAATATTATACTGAAGTAAACATAAACACATACGAATTACCATAGGCAAAAATTCCGCATTATAATGCTTACATTGACATACCAAGGAATGCGACAAGACTTAATTGCTTTGAAAAGCAAGTATATTATATACAAAAACATTTATTTGTCGTTTAAACGTAGAACTAATTGGAGACCGCATGAGAAGATTTGCACATGACATGCCTGTCAATTCAGTATCCTGCCAGCGAGGCATTCCTGATGAACGTGTGACGTATGCTCTCGTAGTACCGTTTGTGCCGGTCTCGTAAGGATGTGTAGTCTAAAATGGGCACCGGACTCTGCTCTCGTCTTGGTGGTCAGAATGAGGCTTTCTTGTGTTTTAGATTCCGAGCATAGGGTAGCCTTCTGCTCCTTCCAGCGCTACAGACGACGTGTAAATGGCCGGTGTACCAACATCTGTCAGAGGGCCCCGGTGACGCTGGTGGAGGTCGTCAAGAATGGATGCTGCTGGTACCATCGCTTTGATTGCGGCGGGCGACCAGTGAAATGCCCGTGCCGAGGCGTAACCTTTGGGTCGCGCCATTTCGCCTGCGTGGCCTCTACGACCATACTTGCTGCCAGTTATCCGGAGAAAGACGGGATCCTCGACTAGGTTGCCTTGGCTGCTAGCGTGGAAGACGCACTGTGCATCAGGCCCACAACCGAGGCGGCATAGTAATTCCAGCTTCTTCAAACCTGTCGACAAGAAATGTATCGGTTTGGAGCTTTGAACGAGATACTGATTTTCTGACATATTGCGATATACTAACGGCATACACACAATAACTACGCGCCATCGAATGTACAATGCCCTCGTTATACCCATGTTAAGAAGAAGGCCGTAGAATATCTGCAACAGCTACTGCTGCTCAATAACACCACCTTAGATAAAAATGATGAAGTACAATGCTGAGTATTAAGCGTACCCTTTTAGTCTGTTCTGTGAACCAAGCGACTGCATCACTGAGGCCGTGAACTTGTAAAACCTTACCGCGTCATTTTACGAAAGTGTCGATTTAATAATTTTGAAAATACTTATTAGTCTATATAGCGACAAAGCAAGGCACGAGAACGATGCTTATGCCAGGAGGTTTCTGACCCTTCAAATGCCCACACAAAGCCGTTGGAGCACTTCAACAGCCAAAGGGAAGGGAATTAATATACAGAGGCACTGAACCATCCCTCGTTGAAAACACAAAGAATTAAAAAGCACTACAAATCAGAGCACCCGTGCAATAAACTGCAAGATAACGCTTACTTCACCAAACAGAACATACTTGCGCTGCTGGTTCTTTTCTGCAGAGCCCTTCATTTTTCTCTGACAATATAAATATGCACTAGCTTGTGGTCATTCCCACAGCTTCCGACATGCGCTTCTTTGAAGAATTTGGATTGACAAGTTTTAAATATTCATTACAGTATTACCTGGCACTCCTAAAAAGAATGCATTATCATTTTTTTCAATAAATTTATTTCTTCATATTTAGAGCCCGCAACTAGGAATCGCTAGCCCAAGACAGTGCTGTGGCATTGAAACGGCGTTCGGGTCTATTCATGAAGTGCCACTTACCCTGGTCTATTTGTCCTCCACGTCACCCTGAGAAGGTAAAGTACAAATACATAAGCAAAATCTAAGTAACGTCGCATACTCTAAAGTGCAGCTACATACAAGTGGAATACGTGGTGCACCGTAGGACGGTCACAGTACCATATGCAGGTTTGTACCAGAGGACGAGCTTACAAGAGCATAATAAAGAACAATAGAACTTGAGGAGTCTTCTACGTGTGCATGAGCGTTGACGCAGAATTCGAGGCGGTGACTCCATGGGCTTGTCTGAGCGAGGTGAAACCTGCATGCAGCTCAAGAAAAGACGAATAGACAAAGAACTGGTAGAGGACAGATTTAGAAGAGATGGTGGTCACATGGCCCACTGCCCGATAATTTGTCGCACTTGCTGGGCAAACTATGCAGTCAGAAATACATTAGCAACGTTGTTCTTCATTACCCTCATTGTTCTTCTCATCTCAACATTCAAAAATGGTGGCGTAACATTGGAAGTTGGGATCCATTTTATGACTCATGCGATTTCCTCTTTCCATTTTGCTATATGCTTTTACATTAATTCATCGGCAACTGACTCGAAGTGATCTTGCATTATCTTGCTTGTTCTCCCCAACTTTTTCCTAGCACGTTTTGTACTTTAGAACAACAAAAAATAAGGATTTTTAATTCACCCATTTGAATCCAAATGCCTTGCGATCAATTAAAATTATTCATTGGCACTTTATTCGCAAGATTGAAGCAAAGGTTTTTTTACCAAAACGTGCAGAGTATTGGCTTCATGGTGCAGCACCACGAAAATCGACCCAACCTTCCGGGTCTTCGGTGCAGAAAAAATTGGAAATTTAAAACATATAGCGCAGGGATGCGAGCGACCCTATGAAAGCAATGCTTGGACGCTGCAAGCTTACATCTGCGTACTTACTTGGTCTGCCGACTCTTCGAGACATGGTCGTTGTCCAAACTCAATTATTCGAGAAACATGCTCCTATGTGTATTTCCGCCCACACTCGAAGGAGAACCTAAATTCTCCTTGATTTCACAAGCATTCATCCAACAAGCGCGTTTTTACTCTTTCACTCTTTCTTAACGGAGCTGTGGCCGGCACGCTTGTATACTCGCCTCTCACGCACAGGGAAAGGAGGCAGTTTCAATTCACTCCTCGACCAATGTGCAAGCTTTGAGCACGTTTTAAAGACGATAGCCTTTCTTGGGGACCTTCGACGCAAAAATTTTGGTCTGTCTGTCTGTCTGTCTGTCTGTCTGTCTGTCTGTCTGTCTGTCTGTCTGTCTGTCTGTCTGTCTGTCTGTCTGTCTGTCTGTCTGTCTGTACAATTGTCTGTTTATCCACTTTTAACGGCATTGGGTACTTCAAACGGCTGACCCCATCCGCAGCGTCCACAAATGTTGCTCGAGATTCAGCGTTCATATTGGCACAATATTTGCAATATTGACTGTGGTGGCACCTACCCGTCGCCTTGCGTTCTACACCTTATCAACTCTGAGACGGACACGCACACCCGTCTCAAGCCCACGCATTTTGTTTCCAAAAAAACTGCCAGGTGGCCTTCATGTCTCACGATTGACGTGACTTGATGCGTTCGATCGCCTCCGCTGCATGCTTGACGCTGTGCCTCCAGAATACATTTAACGATTTTCTTTCACAGAACATCATTCTTGCACAGAACATAAAATAAATGTGCTGTTCATTCTCTACACACGCAAGACTATCGTCTTTCGATGACATTTGTAGATTATTATGCAGATACGGGGCCAATTTTTCAACTTTGTGTTAATTGTTCGAGCTGAATAGAACGTGTACCGCAGAATTATTCAAAATACACTATGGCGCCCCCAAACGCTTCTTTAGGGTGGACGAGCACAGCTCGTCCTTTCCAAAAAACCACCAACATTTGCAGACAACGCGACTACGCAAACGTGTGACGATGTGTACGGCGCGATGCGTATGGCACGGCAGTTGGCTTGACCGCACGCCTGCACACTGCAAGGCCCGAAGGCGTGACATCGTAGCGTGTGTGCGGTGTTACTTCACGTACACACAGGTAATTTCATGGTGCCAATAAGAATACCAATAATACTTCGGGTTTAACGTAGGAAAACCACTATATGATTATGAGAGACGCCGTAGTGTAAGGCTCCGAAATTTTCACCACCTGGGAATCTTCGACGTGCACCTCGGTTTTGAGGTCACGAATAAACACAAACTTATTATTATCAAAAATATTCAAAACTCTCCAGTGTGAAGACCATCGCCAGCCGCGGGCATCAGCTTTCGATGGAGTCGAAATGAAATACGCATGTCACTGTGCGATGTCAGTGCACTAAAGAATACCAGTTCAAGATTACCGGAGCCTTACGGCGTCTCTCATACTTATATGGTAGTTTGGGATGTAATACCTGGATATTAATATTCATGTTGAATGTAATATACCGTTCTGCACCTGACCCTTATCAAACTTTATACTGAGCTACATGTAACATTCCAAGATTTCCATGAGATATGAATAGGAACACTTCCTCGCAAACTTAGGCAAGCTTTGTTTGTTTAAGCTATATGGAACCTGGCCCGATGCAATGTAACTATCGGTCATTGGGGTCCCGTTGTGACCACGATAAGACGTTAACATTACCGAACAGAATTAGACCACGCACATACATTCACTATGCTATGTATTCGTTTCAGTACATCATCAACCGTAAGTGGCTTCACGAAATACGTTATGAGTTTCTATTGTTAGCACTAAGATCCATGCCCCATCTTCATTTTGAAGTCTCGGGTGTCCAGTTACTGTATAATGCCAAGATTGCGGGTTCCAGATCCTGCATACTCGAGAGGTAGAATGTTCCGAGCTCCGACACTTCATACGCCATGGCTAAGAGTTGTCATTTTCCCACGTAGCTTTGTGGATCCCTGTGTCAATATACAGGTGTTCAACATGGCAAGCGCAAACAATTTAAAGTGCTTAACCGCAACTGAATGAAACCAATTACATAATATTTACCGTCAACTCTCGCTTGGTAAAATACTTTTATATCACTTTTAATCATTCAATAAATAGGATAATAAGCATGCTAACTCTATAATATTCGCTTCTGAGTGAAGTACGTCTGCTCAAATTTTAGAAGGACCCGGGACACGAGCGATCCACTTCTTCTGTGACAGTCGGCTGCGTGACAATATTTCACGCCTTTTGAACAAAGCACGCGAGAAATGAAATAAAACCACTTGACGGTGCTCGGTACATGCCCGTACTTCAACCGAAATAGTCTTGAGTATCGATCTTGCCAAAATGACTGGCCGTGGCTTAAGACATCAGTTTTCAAAGCGCGTCAGCATTTTTGGCGACAAACGTCAAACCGGCGCCGTCGTCACTGCTAAGTGACAGATTCGCGGCACGCGCGCGGTCGTTTCGTTCGCGGCACTGTTCAGAGCACTGAAATGTGGTAGCTCAGTTAGGGGATTTTATGTCATACATTGTTGCTTATCACTAAAACCCTCTAAATTATTCAAGGCCCCTAATTGCCTTTAGAATGCTTCCTGCAACGTAACAAATCGTCCATGTCTCTAAAGTGAATATCAAAAATGCACCACTATGAATTAGATTTCAATTACTAATTATACGCAATCTTTGTAAACCGGGCGTAGCAGACACTAGTTCCGGAAAGCTGTAAGAATAGTGCAGCTGATCAGTTCCCACCTCGTTCTGGTCATACTGAGTGACGCCAAGGTTTACGAAATAATACCAAGTCAGGCAAAGTTCTAATCAGTTTTAGTGCAGCTGTATATCGCAGTTTCGTCCACATGATGATCAGGACAAACCTAAACGCGTTACGTCCAACAGTCTCGCTTAGCAGAGCAAGCGATTCCCGTCAAGCTGCTTCCTCACCGGCAATGCAGACCATCTTCCGTATCCATCACTCCGTGTAGCACGACCGCCACGCGCTGGCTTTATACAGAACGAAAGAGTGCATGCACACTGTGCAGCCACGTCCTGCCTGGAAAAATCGAGCAGTTGCACGCTGTGTGCTGGCAGATAGGCTGGTAGTGGGCCAGTGCATGCTTCTGGGCAACCGGTCGCTTGCGACCGCGCAGAGATGTCATCGCAAGCGCGAAAATGTTGTTAAAATAAACTGGTTCGTTTTCTTTCAAATACTCTATCTTGCCCCAGGTGACAGCAAACGGTATATCATTGTGTTCATTCAGTCGCGGTTGACCGTTTCATAAAAATATCTTTAGTTCTCAATACTTTAAATTCCCGAAGACGTAGCGTAACAGAGGGAGCAACAATTTGCTGTGCAAAAAGCTTAAAATTGCTTATTTAATTATTAAGGCGAGATAGCGCAGAAAAAATACAATGCAACTACAAAATATTTTCTATGAGATGCGAGGCCCATGATTGAGTCAAAAGGTACAGAATTCAGAGTCAATACTCTAACCATCAGCCGACGTTGCCACGGCCAGGAAGATGTTGCCTGGCTGATGCTGCCTAGTGGACTGGCGCAAGGACGTGAGGTGGCGACAGCTGCTGTAAAGTGGCGACAAAGGTGTGTGTGCGGTACCCCGACGGTGCTGCATGGCTGGTGTCCGAGGCACGAGTCATTTGTTGAGACAGCCGACTTAGATCGCGGCCACAAATGTTCCTGGTTCTCCTGGAACGCAAGGCATACCCCGTTGTCGCTCCTTCGGCAGCCTTACAGTACCTCTCATCGATGCTAGCTTGTGTTGCCTGGTCGATTCTACCTGGCTTCTGGGGACCACTGTTCTGTCAATCCCACTATTCTTGGTCACAGGATTCGAGTGCGTCGGCCAATGGCAGCTCACTGCGAGGTCACCGCTTATTGCACTAACAGCACATCACGTGGCGAGATCGCTAAATAATGGGTTGGTATCTTTCCTCAAAATTATTACACATACCCACACTCTAGGGGATTGAGCAAGACTGCATGTCGCAATCTTCAATGATAACTTCAGGAATACGTATTAATAAAGAAGAAATATGGGACATCACCATTTTCGACGTCGTCCTCTCTTCATTTTGTTACGACGGTACGGTGCATGTGTTTGCACATGCTTTTCTTCACTCTACTCGCCATGGTGGTCAACTGCAAGGTTACGCTGTTCGACTGCTAACCCGAATTAGGGGGATCGAGTCCTGGCTGCAGATGCCGCATTTTTCACGTATATGTGAAAGGGGCTGAGCACCATGTTCTTAGAATTGGGTGGACGTTTAAGAACCCCAGGTGGTCAAAATTTCCAGCACTGTCGAGTACGGCATCTCTCAAAATCTTCGTGGTTTTAAGACGCTAAAGCCCAGCAGGTATTATAATCGCTTTTCACCACTGACCACACTGTCTTTAGTTGTCCGTTTCCAAATTTTGCGGTAATTCAATAATTGTCATGCCGTCCTTACAGTAGCATAAGGACCTTGCCTATATATTCGTGTATTTAAACAGTTTTTAAATGGCCAAACCTTAGGATTTTTTATTCAGCCTAATCATCACGATGGATTCACCGACGCTGTTATATGCTGCTTCATCGATGTTGAAATCGAGATAACTTGTACAGTTGCGTGCAGAGATACAGTCCACAAACGTTATCGACGTAATGCTCACAAAGTTAACCTTCCACTGGTGTTATGTCACGAAACCTTTCATTCTAGCAGTGGGGACGATGACAGACGTGGCTTGCCTGAATCATGGTGTATTTATACTTTTGTCAAGTTGGTGAAAATTTGTTTGTTGTTTTCCAAGTAGCACTCGCTTGTATGTTTGGCTATAGGGATTGTTTAAGTTGGAGGGGGGGGGGGGTTCCAGTGCCCCTTTCGCACCACCTTGCGGAGCCTCATGCTCACTGGCCTTCTCATTGCTACCAATCCGCATCCAATGCATTTCTTTTTTTTCGATGTTAACTTGTCAATGTCAACTATGAAAGCTACTTTTCAATATGGCTTTTCAAGAAATTAATGTATGCTTGGCCTGTAACGAATTACTTCGAGTTATCGGGATCGTGAAGTGCATGGAGTGTAATCATTGTTACGATAAAGGTAAATGCTACCACTGGACTGATGCGATGTTGAAGCGAAAGAGAGATTCGTTAAAAGAATCTTCGAAGTGCCTATTTGCAGCACAGAAAGACTACCCAGAAGCAGCGCTAATAAAATCGAGCCACGAGCTTAACGTGAAAATATCTCTTGCCAGCATTACCACAAAGCTCGAGTGTCGGGGCCCCTTCTTGAGAAGGTTGAGAACATTTATTCTTCCTTTGTTATGATGACATCTAACGCCAGAATTGTAACAGCTATAATGTGGCGAGACCTTAAGCAACTCGAGGATTAGGACAAATTTAAGGAAAAGGGAGTACCGCACGTTTTGCTCAGCTTTGTGCTACTGTTGACAAGCTAAGAAGGTGAACCTTGACTTCAGAGAATACCTATCACAAAGAAAAAATGGAACTAATAAGTAGGGTTATCGAACTTGACAAGCTAATAAAAATACTGGAACTGACAATTAGTCGTATTGGAGCAGTGCATAGGCTTCCTTCAAAGAATGGCAAAGGTGCGAGTTTTATATTGCGTCTCCTGGATCAGCCAAACGTGGTAACTGAATTTTGAAAAGAAAGAGACCCACGCAGAAAAGTTCTTCTCTGTTTATGACGAGAACTTGTCGTAGGCAACCAGGAAACTTCTTTTTGCAACGAAGAAGTGGACGGAACAAAAAATAGTTTTGAGTACACGCCTGGCATAGAAACGGCCAAGTTTTTCTTAGTGAAATTGTTTGGTGATGTCCTCAATTTATACAACAGGTTGACGACCTCACAGCTTCAGTGTAGTTACACAGTCCGTGGTAAGTGCTCGCTTATTTTTTTGTTCATTTTCCACTGTCGTGGATTTTTTTCTCTACTTCCATGGATGATTATAATCTTCTAAGGATATGATTTTCTCTATGTTGCCTCGAACATTACCGCACTTGAATATGCAGTCAAGACATTACAAATCTACGAGTTTTGTGTTTCACTCAATTAACTAACTACTTGTCTTACCGCTACGATGCTTACAGAAGCACAGTTTTTTTACTGAGATGTTTGTCATCCAAAGAGATACATCGGTGACAAGCGGGAAGTCATCAGTTATCGTGTTATATTAGTGACGTGTGTTTGCTGGATGCTACTCGAGCACATTATAGCAGTCCATATACACCTATTTTCGGAAAAACATCTTTCCAAACCTGCATGAACCCCGGCAACGCTTTTCTACCCTCACAAAGCTAATGGAAACGGTCAACGATTTTTCATGCGCTTTGAAATACAAAAAGACACATCTTTGCCGAAAAGACGAAGCAATGAACGCAATAGCAAAAAATTGGAAAGTCATGCGCAGAATAGCAAGCAGATCGAAACCTGCTCACCGTTTTTCACGCACAAATGACGCACGAAACGTACTCGCAAATACAGATGAACACGAATAAGCGTTTCAGTTGCTACTTCGCTGTGCCTGAAAAGCGTGCCCTGTTCGCAAACGGAGGCTGTGCAACATTGAAGTGACCTTTGTGCACCCCGTATCCACAACAGTAATGTTCTAGTGAAAACCTAATGCCAGCCAGGAAGTATAATCCTCGCAACCGGGAGATAAGGGCGCACGAGAGATCCTCCACTCCCCGCCTCTCCGTGGGCCAAAGTACGTGTGAGAGATAAGAACCACCGCGTGTTCATTGCGCCATCTTGCTTATAATGCTGAGAACACGATAGTCTCCCCCTGCCCCCTGGTGTACGCACCAACAGTGGTAAGTGGTAGACATAAATAGCATGCCGTTTGAACGGTGAAGGAGGTACCCCTCAGTGGCTCAGTTGTTAACGCCTCGCTTTCACGGCGTGAAGGTCCCACGTTCAGTTTCGCGCGCCGAAGTCTTTTCTTTCGTATTTTTTTTCTTTCCGGCGTTTTCATATATATATATATATATATATATATATATATATATATATATATATATATATATATATATATATATATATATATATATATATATATATATATATATAAAATAAGGGAAAGAAGTGTATACCTAAGGGCTCGTTTTTCCGTGTTTTAACACAATATTAATGAGATATAACAGACAGTAATGCCAAGGAATGTACAGGGGAAGTTATTAAAACCAATGAATTGTAAATAAGAAGAAAGAAAAGTGGATGAAAAAATTACCAACTGTGAGCAGGTAATTGGTTGGTAATTTTTTCATCCACTTTTCTTTCTTCTTATTTACATTTCATTGGTTTTAATAACTTCCCCTGTACATTCCTTGGCATTACTGTCTGTTATATCTCATATATATATATATATATATATATATATATATATATATATATATATATATATATAGACACCTATACATAAACGGTGCATGACATTGACGCTCACGTCGGTAGCGAAATCTAGCCGACAGTGTCCATATAATTGCTATCGCAATAAGAGAACTCGATGAGGTTTAATTAAACTTTTCCAAGCCTTCGACCAAGTATTTCACTCTCTTTAGACGAGGATATTCGCACAAGTGGGAATATATCACAATTTAGTAGTAAAGATCCAAGCATATATATCCGTGTAAACGCAGTCGTCATCATCATGACCAGCCTGACTGCGCCCTCTGCAGGACAAAGGCTTCTCCCATGTTCCCTTAGTCAACTCCAACGTGATGTGAATATGAATGGCTTAAAATGGCGTAGATCCAAAAAAACCACTTCAGGTATTAGCGAAGGCATCACTATGCCGTTCTATGCAGATGACTGTCCAATCTACTGCGAGATCAATGACCTGAGGGATAAAAAAAAGACATCAGGTCTGCACGGAAGTCACAGTACAGTCACAGCAAAAGCTAGAAGAGCGGCCGTTCAGGGCATTTATCAAAACGCTCATCGGTAACTATTGCAAGGACACTAGCTTGATGCTCACTGGGGCATTAATAATAAAATTTTCAGTATTACACCGGCATTAGCTATGCTATTTTTCGTCATTCTTCTGAGAATCATTGTATCCACTTGACACTTGCAAAGAATTCCGGGCCAATTGTTCATGCAGTGGCTAAAGACGATGAGGCATAATGGCTAAAGTGGGTATGTGCCACAGTTAATAAGTGAAGAAGAAAAAGCTTTTGTAATGGGTTGGAGAATTGCACGGCTACTGGTTACGCTATTGGCATTGTACGACAACAGGCTGTTCTTTCGCTGTTTTAAAACGTTTTATAAGTTGTATTAACACGATTGATTTCCCGACATCAAGCCTGCCTAAGGCAAGTTTGCAAGCTAACCACAAGCAAAGGCATAGCTCAGTGGTAGAATACTGGGTTTGCACCAAGCGGACCCGTGTTTTGTGCCCCACTGTGTCTTTGGTGGTTGTTTTTTTTTTCTTACTAGTTTCGTGCGATGTGGTTACGGACACCGTTGGTGTTGGCGGACAACTTCGCCTCATCTGAGTTCTAATCTCATAACAGCTTTCGCTGTAAAAGTGCTTAGCAAGATCTGTTTGAGGTAGGGGGCGAGTCGGTGGTTTTGAATTGGGAAGAAACGTGCACACCACAAAATCTCTCTCAAAGGCGGACACTGAAGCAGTGGTGCCATTTGGCTGCGATATAAGCGTAGTGTCAGATGTCTTCAGGGTATTCAGATGACTTCAGGGTTGTTCAAAAACAAGGTACAAAATCTAAGATATACAGACGAGGGTCCCAGAGCCAGAGACTTTAGTGGGACCCTCGGTTTGTCGATACAAATCGACGGTAAAATTTATACAGAGCAACAGAAAATTCTTACAATATACAGACATCAAAATGCACTTTTATATCACAAATAAAGCCAAAACACGCAACATAGTACAAAAAAAAAACGAAGAACAAACGATTCAAACAGGTAAACGATCACAAGTAAGGTTATTCGAGAAAATGATTTTTGACGGACTTTTTGAACAAAGGAATTGAAGTGAAACGCTTATTGCTAGAAGGTAACGCACTCCAAAAGTATATCGCACTGAAAGCGGAAGTTTTTTGACCATAATTAGTATGAGTGGGGGGTAACAGGAAATTTTTATCAGCCACAAACCTGGTCACATTATTATTCTGCAAAAGATCAGATAGAATAAATGGGAATGCGAGTTGATTATACAGCAGTTTGTTTAATAAGGTCACAAGATTTAATCAGAACAAAACATTTACTGGCAAGATATTGTAAGAGCGTAGTAATTTGTAGGCGTTGGATTGCGAAGAACGAGAAGTGACATTGCGGATTGACTGATTTTGAATGTGCTGTATTGATGATAAATGACAAGCATAAGTGTTGCCCCATGAGACTACACCGTAAGTAATATGACTATGAATGAACGCAAAATACAGCGCCAATAGAGCTTCACGGGCGGGAAAAGAAAGGGCGAGCTTTGATTAATGCGCGGATACCAAACGCCGTCTTCTGCTTAAGATAGTTAAAGTGACTGCGAAAGGTAAGGCATGGGTCAAAATGTATGCCAAGAAAGACGACATCAGAACAAGCAGAAGTGGAATGACTACCAAGTTCTAATTAAGGAATGGCAGATAATGCCCTCTGAGCACTTTTAAACACCATAAATTTAGTTTTTGTGGGGTTGATAACTAAGTGATTACTGCTGCACTAACTCATAAGGGCACTTAATGCAAGATTTAACTTTGAAACAAGAGCATCAATGTTTTTATCAGATGAAGATATTGTTGTGTCATCAGCGTATAGAACACAGTGACCACAGTCAAAAGAGCTAAGAACATCAGGAAGATCATTCATACATAAAATAAATAGCAAAGGACCCAATACTAAGCCCTGCGGTACTCCTTGGCTAACATATTTCGTTGTAGAAAGGTATTTGTGGCGTGTATTGTGTACTGTCGGTAAAGTAGGTAATTTCTTAAAAATGTAAGCGCAGGGCCTGTTATTCCATAGGACTGAAGTTTATGCAATAGGACTTGATGATTTACAGTGTCAAAGGCTTTAGAGAGATCTAAAAAAAATCGAACCCACTAAATTTTCCGAATCAATACTTTTCTTTATGTAACCAGTTAGAGAAAGCACAGCTAGACCTGTTGAGCTACCTCGACGGAAACCAAATTGGCTGTCTTTGAGCAATTTAAATTTAACTAGATATCCATTCAGACGTTCAACAAACAATTTTTCGACTAGTTTGCTGAGGCAGGAAAGAATTGAAATTGGACGGCAGTTGGAAACTGTTTGTTTATCGCCTTTTTTTTAAACTGGAATTACTTTAGCTTTTTTTTAAAAATGCAAGAAATAAACCCTGTTTAAACATAAGGTTGATAATATGACACAGCCTACCGGGAACTAAATGTGCAACCAGTTTTATATGCCTTACACAAATGTCATCTAACTCAGGCCCTGTATTTTTAAGATTAAAACTAGTGGAAAAGACTGCCTGTGGTGTTGTTGGCAAAAGAAAGAATGACTGCGTGGTACGTCCCAGAGAAGTATACGACCGCGCATGGGGGCGGTGGTTAGTATAGACGGAAGAAAAGTATTCAGAAAAGGCATTGGCAATTTCTTTGGGCTCTGAGAAGGTGGATCCATTGTAGTCGATTTTGGTTAGAGGGACATTAGCAGATGACCTGTTAAGGAATGAGTTGAGCACCTGCCACTGCCTTTTGGGGTTAGTTTTATTCTTGTCGAATTCATTTTCATAGTAACTTTTTTTCGCTTGCTTGAGCAAGGTATTTAATAGACTGCAATAAGACTTGTATCGTTTAGCAAGACGCATAATAAAGGGCTGTCGCTTCTTTTTTTATACATATTTTTTTTCTTCCTTAAACTTTTTAGAAGACCATTGGTCATCCATGGGTTGTGTGGATACTTGTATTTTTTTACATAGGACAGTACGCGTGTTGGTCGAGACGGCGAGTAAAAATGACGAGCGAAATGCTCGCAAGGCTGAATCTGGGTCTGACATAGACATAACAGGCACCCAGTCAGTTGTACTGATAGCCTCAACAAAGGAATCGGAACTAAATACAGATGTGGTATAGCTAATACTGCGTGTGTGGGTTATATTTTCGAATGTAAGGAAAATAGGAAAATGATCGGTGATATCGGTGTCGACAACCCCCACGCAGGAGGGTGACGCCAAGTTGGATAACACGCGATCAATGAGTGTACCGGTACCATGAGATGCAACTCTAGTTGGACACTCAACAAGTGATTCAAAGGCAAATCCAGTGAAACAATCAGTGTAATTTGCATAAGAAGTACTGTCCGTGTCAAGCAAGTTAATATTCACATCAACTACAATTACTACGTTTTTATTTTCAAAAGTTAGCTTAGATACAACTTCATTGAGACTGCGCAAAAAATCGCAAAGGGACGCCGATGGTGAGCGATAAATGCAACCCAGAATTAGATTTTTTTCCTTTTAATCTGAAAGAAGCTGTCCACGCCACTTGTCGTTTGTCCTGATGCCTGCATGCATGCGCGTGCTTGCAAATCAGGTACTGTAATCCGTAGCACAGGCTTCATACGGGCACGATTTGTATAGGCACCGGCTGGCACAGCAACAGCAATTCGCCAACAAGCACACAGTTGACAGAGGGCGGAGTCGCGGCAACCGTAACAAGACAGTTTTTGGAGGAGCCTGTCATCGATTATGTATGCCGCGCAAGATTGGGTGCGGTGCTCGGAGAGGGCGAAACGGCTTCAAGAGAGGCAGCAACGGAGGGTAGTGAAAGGAAGAACGAAAGAAGTAATTGCTGCGCTTAGATAATCAAGCGCGTTAACTCCGCTATTACAACACCGTTTCAAAAAAATTTTACGGCTTCATGGTCGCTGAAAACTTCCGCACAACTTGTCCACTACAATTGAATTTCCACCTCTGGGTGGTTAAATATTGCATCTGGTTACTGGCTGCATGCAGTATAGTACATATTACGTGCCAGCACTGTTCATTTATTAAAGTAATCCCTGATGTATGGCTGTGAGATTGGTGGCCTCAAAATTAAGCGACACATGTTTAGACTAGCATTGCTATTGCCACTGATACATACTGTCAAACGTGGGACTCTGGTGCAGCGTGGCATATTCTACATTGATTTTATTAGGATGACACAGGAAACCCAGTTTGGCACATTTGTGCACAGAAGCAACATCACTCGTTGATGAATAGGAGGCGTTTATATTATTAAACCTACATGAAGCTAACAGACATGGCAAAGATACGAAGTCAGATGAATTATTACTTGAAATTTCATGTTTTGTTTCTGACCCGGCACGAGGGAATGTTCAAAACGAACTGAAAGGTATTGTTGGGCTTACAAAGCAAGAAAAAACGAAAAAGTAACTTTGACCTCCTTTTGTTGTCTGCCAAGCTAACCCCGCTAGTAGCAACATAATATCACCACCACTTTCTTTTCTGCGAAGTAATTGACCTAAATGTTGATGCCACTTTTATTTACTCGTATTGATGCCACGAAGCTTTTAAACGTCACTGCTCATTTTATCTAATGCAGCTAGCAAGTTACACAAGCCTTGTCTAGCGTACTAACCTCTCACACAGAGAACTACCCCTAGCTACAATGGGCCATCTCCACATAACAGCCACGCTGAACCAACACCTCCTAAAATTCTTCAGGCCTGCGTCTCACGTGACATGACGTCAGCTACGTCATCACTCGCCGTCCGACCGGTCCTGCGGGAGCGCGCCGCTTCTGGCACTCCTCTCGCAGTGAACGAGTTATATCTCAGCAATATTGTTTTCTCTCGCGTCTCAATGTCTTCAAAGGGTATTGTTAATTATAAGAAACTTGTCAAACGTGGAAACTTCCTGTAGTAAGAATTAGTTTATTCAACATGTACACACGAAACAAGGGCACGAAGCAATGATCAAAAACACAAATAAATGAACATACTAATGAAAATTACAAATGATACATGAGCACTTTATTTTGGAGCAACAGTTTTCAATTTCCGTGCTTTTGCGACAGCTTTTGCATCGGCTTTAGCAACAGCGGCTGCGTCATTCCTCTCTTTGCAATAATTATTTAGCAGAACATTTGTCGGGCATTTTATCAACATATTTATCACCAAATCTGGTTCGTGCCCATTCGCACAAGTCACCAGTTCCTCAAATGCTGGCAAGCTCTCCTTCACAAGCTGTTGAACAATGCATCTGTGATTTCGTGCCTGCAGAAAGCACCCGGCATTTTTTTCATTCTGCAGCAACTTTGCAACAACTTCAGTGTGCATCACTACTGTCACAACACACGCGTTCGGAAATTTCAAGCCACCTCGATTGCGACTTGCTATTAAAGAATTAGCATCACCATCGCACTCAGCATCGCAACTGTCAGCAACAAAGTTCTCTTGACAGTAGTTGCACTTCAACGTTTTTACCACAGAGTTAGTGCAAAAGCCTCCAACATAAGCAAAAACAGCGACGCGTGTGCTTAAGTTGTCAAGATCTTCAGGTTTGACCGTAACTCTGAAGTCCTGTTGATTTGTGGCTGTAGCCGATGGAAGAGTCTCATCAATGAAATCGTCACTGCTCATTATAGGAAGAGTATTTTGTAGGCGAATCCTGCTTCACTCTCGTACAGCTGCCTAATGCTGATGTGGTAATGACCACCAGCCATTTGCCTGTACTGGCCAAATCGGTTTTCGAGGCCGTCTGTCTGCAGCTTGCCGAGCAGGACATATTTATAACGAAGCTCGACAAGGCAGTACTTGGTGAATTCAAGTATTGCATAGGCGGAATGCCTTAGGGCAGATTGAGTTTCTCGCGTGAGAACGCCGTTGTCGTGTTTGTAGGATTCCCACACATCCAACCAAGTGACAAACGCATCGAGAAATTCCAGCTTGGGGTCACCATTCAGGCACGAAACTGGCTCTTCATAAACATCTCTGTGGTGATGGCCTTTGTGAGGTGTTTTAACGTTTACAATCTTCCACCAGCGGAGAACTATCCTGATAAAATTGGCAGTTTCTTTGGCATGCCATAAAACATGAAAGTTCCAGTGGTGATCCAGTGCCTCAGCTACAAAAGCATTGAATATTTGTAGTACTAGCTTAACATTCTGCCTTTCGAAGTTGCTAGGATTTAGCGCCTTTGACGAAAGGCGATAGCTGTACTTCAAAAGCTGAGAAGCCTCTAGCTTGTGCAGCTCCCGAAGATCTTTGAATGATGCCCGCTGTATGCAGTCGGGATGGACACTGTTGTTTGAGAGATCAAACATAGGAAAATATAGGTTTGTCCCAAGATTCTTTTGATTTATCCAGTTGTTTCGAATGCATTTCAACAAGTGCACAGAATCCACAACATAAAACAAAGGCCTTGTTGCGTCTTTTGAATTTGAGTAAACGATGCTCGGCTTTGGCGGATCTGAAAACATACTGAGTGCTTTGCGATTGATTGCGTTGTTGTCTAAAACTACTGCAAGAACTTTAAAACCAATTTCCTCAAGGCCAATGATTACATTTTTCAGGACAGCATGAAGAGAGTGAGCATTCATTGTTCGTGCAGGCAGAATGTGCACCACCTCGTGAAAAGAACTCAGCATGCTTTGCACCATAAACACATGAGCAGAAGTAGCGGCCTCTTCCCTGTTTCCTGCTGCCCCTGAAATTTTTCCACCTTTAAAATCGAAGAAAGGCTGGATGTGAATTTCGTCAACCATGAGAACCACGGCACTTTCATGCGGCTGCAATTGCTTAAATCTGCGCTTTATGTACCTGAGAAAATTTTCACTGGCTGACTCAGTGTCAGGTGACAAGCGAAACGAGGAGCAGACATTTCGACAAGTACTGGGATATGGCATGGCAAAAAAACCTGAACCCCTGAGAAATTTGTAGGCGTGTGGAGATATGGTATGCAATATGCAAGCAACCACCATACTTTCGGAGGAATACTCCAATCGTTGTTTTCCAAGCAACGGCACCTGTTCTCGCAAAAAGCGACTGATACGTTTCTTGCTGTCAATGGCATCTCGTTCAAGTTGCTCAAGAAGGCTAACGACTACGTCACAAAGACGTTCTGAGGAGCATTTTTCATCGAGGATGCTTTGAAGCCTACTCAGGATGGCAGACAGGACATTCACATTCCCAATGCTTCCTGGCACGACATAATCACCTATACGGCTTAATTTGGTACCATGAAAACATACACTGATACTCAGGTCGCTGAAAACAGTAACAGACGACCGCAACATCGGCATGCTCTCATCAACAATATTTAAAAACAGGGCACAGTTTGTGCGGTGAATTACAATCCACTCATTTGGCACAGGTGCACTTTTCAAACATTCCATAAGCTCAAAAAGCGAGGAAAAACAGCATTTCGTTTCTTCATCATGATAAGAAGCCTCCGATTCTGCGATGGCACGAGCGAGGTCAGCCGCTTCTCGGCACATTTTTTTCGTTTCCGGGCATTCTCTCGGAGAAGGGTCATCCTTCGACAAGTACGAAGGACATCCTGGGAACAGTGTGGGCACTCATCCTGAACGCAGGCGTGGTACTTTCAGTGAGACCTCTAGCACTCTTCCTGTCATAGGATCCGTGTAGGTAGACTTGTTCTAAAGGCATGACTTGGTGAAATGCAATGCGCATACCTGCATACCAATGGCAGTCGCAGAGTGTCAGCGAACCTCGGAATGCGTCTAAACATTGCACAAGCACTTCGCGAACAGTTACAATGAGTATAATTTCATCATCAGTGTGATGCAATGGTGACATCCAGTTTGCTCTTACCTTGTTGTTTTCCGTAGGGAAGAAATCCTTTCTTGGAATAGCACTGAGCCACTTCTTCCTTAGCACTTCATCCTTGGGGAATGAAAATACTTGAACTTTCTTCTCGGTCTTGTAATTACTTGAACATGCCGGCACACAACACTTATTGGGCATGTCAGAAGCTTCGTGCAATAAAATTCCGGCAGTAAAATTCACTGCACACAACGCAAAGAAAATGGCTCGGCAGACTCGCGAAAAAACACGTGCAGCACGGCCGTCACCACTGCAGCAAGTGGAAATTCGGGAATGCGCAACGGAACCGGTCAGGAAGTATTGGACTGGTAGGACGGCTGGTGGTGACGTCACGGCGGAGGGCGCAGGCCTGAAGAATTTTTAGAAGGTGTTGGCTGAACCCACGGCAGACTGCAGTAGTTGGCCTTTTTTTAGGTGCACCGTAAAGACGCGGTTATGCAAAATGGTGTGACATGTGCCACGCTATGACCTATTTAGCTCACACTGTCGATCAACTGCACAAGTTTGACATGCAGGCACATAAAATTAGCCTTGGTGACCGGCAGGCACCTTTCTAAAGAATACCCGAGACATAGGCAGACGACATAGGCTCCCGTCATGTTGCAGTAAGATTACACAAGTTGCGCAGCATAATATTACCTGCACTCTACTATGCACCCCCGAATCGAAAGAAAAAAGATCGACCACACGGGTCACACGTACGCGACTAGCCGAAATTGCTCACCCTACTTACTCGCCGAACACTCGTACACTACGGCGCACGGTTGATTAAGATGCACGTGAAAGGTATGAACAAGAAAGCACTCGTACAGAAGAACAGTAACTTATACTCACAAATGTAATCCGCCTTGTCGCTGGCGTTGCTGAGGCTGAAATTCTCATCCCCTGCCCGAAACCCGGATGACAAAATCAGTGTTGCCAGGTCTTGCTAAGGGAGCGTCGACGAAATCGCACAAAATCACTTGAAATGTGGCCAAATAAGTATTTAAGCACAATAAAACTAAAGATGCTATCAAGCCTCCTAACAAAAGTGATATTTAACCCTCAAAAAGGCAGCGATGGTGTAGTCAACCAGCCAATGTCAAAGTCCACTGTCACTCAGCTTGACGAGTTGGTATCACGACCGAGGCCGTGGTTGGTGCAGAAGACTCCAAAACCAAAATTTTTTTTAAAATTAAGTATCCTGTAACCTATAGTTTTCATACAGCACCAGCTGCCTGTATAACCAACAAAACAAGCGTACTACTTCTTATGACTGTGCTAAACTTGCGTTGCGTGTCACACGGACATCTATCATAGCGGTGAGATTAAGACGGTCGTGATCTGCGCGTCGCAATTGCCGACTCTCAGGCCGTGGTTTAGCTGACGTCTGCGCCAAACTTTTGCGTGATTCTGCGCCAAACACAGCCTGAGGAGCCTGATCACGATCGAAAGACACCGTTACAAAGAATATCAGCAAGAAAATTCAGGCGATCCTCGCAAAATCGCGAAAACCAGCATCAGCTGATCCGATTGCAGCATATATTTTATTTCATTATGCCGAAGTTCCAGATGGTATGCAGCTGTAGTAGTCTTGAACTCAACATGCGTATAAAGCCACGATTGTACGTCTGAGAACAACCCGTAATTACCCAGCGAGAATGACGGTCGTAAAGAGGCGAACAAGCGCACGATTTTTGTCCTAATTAAATCAAGTGGTAGAATAAGGTGCTAGGCGTTGCCACAAGGTTGGGTTCAAACTATACAATTCAATAGAATAATACCACTTCAAGCACACCGTGGGCTCGACACTTCACCCAGAAATAAACACTGGCTACGCCCTTGAAAAGGGGACCCAGCGTGGTCACATGTGTGTGCACTTTTAATCTCAGACACACCCCGCTCTGAATGGGACATACACCAGACCACGTGAACACAATACGGCAGCTTGTAAAATACAATAACTAAGCGCATACACGTGTACGGCCTAGTAAGAAATGCGCAAAGCCATAACAGTCCAAGTATACGCCTGTCCGCTATTGACTTAGTTCTGACTAACATTACATGTATACACTCTGGAAAAGTACCTGATTATGCTACCAGCGAGTGTATGAGCAAAACCTCGCAAAAATAACGAGGAATGAGGACGAGTGTGCACAACACGAATGCCAATTTTCAACATTTTCGATAGTGTAACTACTAAGGAAAGCTCTGCATAAGCGATCGCTGAGATTATTGTACTTGGATTTTTAAGACATAGCAACGTACCCGCTTCTTTTCGTTGCAACGATATTATTGCACACTACATTATCACTGTTTCATATATTAAACCACGGAGCCACCACATCAGTATGGGATGGTTCATTGAGGGCTTCGATGACAGAGAAACAAAGATGAATTTTGCATAAGGCAATTAACTGAACCATAAATTTGATATACTACATAAATTATCTTAGAAGTAATATCTCAATTGGTCTGCGATTCAGAAGAATTTTCGAAGCAGCCGTACCAAATTACGTATATATCTACAGATTTTGCTGACTTCACTGAGCCCAATGTGTGCTGTACTTTGGTGTTACTGTGTTCTGCGATTGGTGCTGAAGTCCAAATCAGGATGCTGATGGCGTAGTACCAACATTCAACCGAACCTAGCTGTTTCAATTAAGCAAGCGCACCTGATCAATATACCCAGCACCTGACATTTGTATATGGTATCACAGATATATGATGCAGCAATTTTCTCCTAAATTGGCCTCATGTGGTCCAATCATCAAATCCTTTCAAAAGACGTGTAGTTTTCAAATATACTGATAGTGTCACCGTTCATTGTGTATGATGCTTTACATATACCATGCGGCATGAGAAATTCCAGAGAGACATTTCAGTGGTTTCCCCAGCCTTGAATTCTGTCATGCTTGCCTCAACAACATACTCAATCATTGCGAGTTTATCAGATTAGCACAGTTCACATCTGAATTCTGTTATCCAACACCTGAACGAGGCACATTTGTCAGCATAAGCACGTGTGCATTTGATGTCCTAAAACTCACCTCTTCTATCCCTATCATCTCAGCATCCAGGCTGATTTATAAGGGTTGAGAGCTTCCAATCTCTGAATACTAGATGCTGATAACCCCTACAGGCTAATTCATCTTATTTTTGTGAACTACTATACTAAAATTTTGTATCATGGTGTCAGGCCATACTACATATTTCCTCCACTTCATGCTATTGATACAATGAAATGCTACTGTATTGAGCTCCCTTAGACCAAGAACTCCTATACAGACTTTTGGGGATCAAGAGATGCTTGCGCGACAGTATATGCTACTTTCTGAACATTAAAAGAGAGTTACACTATAAATCATCGTACGACACCTTGAATGCAATTTGTTCTAGATCACCGACTCGTCAAAGGAGTACATATGGTGGCCAATCAGTTCCCTGACATTTCCTAAAAACTTATGCCCACTATCTGTGCAGCATTACAGCATTTTAGGGTGGAGACTGAAGCCAATAGATCCCCAAAAAGGTCACTGAATTATGTGGTTGGGCCTGTAAACATATTCAGCAATGTCACAATGTGACTGAACCTTGAAGTGCCGCAAAGCAATCGATTCAGGTGGTACGTACACCCACGTGATGCTATACTACACCTTATGTTATCTGTTTGGGGAAGTCTTTGGATTTCCCCTGTACTTGGTTGTACGTGAGACTCTCTAGATGTGATATACCTAATTGTGCCTACAAGTGGACATAAATGGTTAGTGCTTATATCATTTCATTATTCATGGAAGAAATTAAGTCATTTCTTTGTCATATAATATGTGAGTTTATCTCTTATCAGTAGATGTTACACTCCCTCAGTTACAATCGTGGCATCCAGGTTCCCATGAACTGCAGCAGATGTCAAACATATCAGACACACATCATAGGAGCTGCCAACATTGTCATTGATGCCCTGTCACATAGCCCAATCAACATGTTCATCTGTCCCAAAGAAATATAGACCTTAAAAAGTAGCAACTGGTTGACATGACAACAAATTCTGCCGTCTGCAAGAATTAAAAGCTTCATTGCTGCTAGACTTTCTGTGGTGCAGAGTCGTTTGCCAGTAACAGGAGAAATATTTGCTTCAACACATGCTGTGACCCAAGAACTTATCATTTATGCCCACTTGCAAGCCCAATCAGGCATATTGGCATAACTAGACTGTCTTTCAAGCCCAAATACACAGGAAATTCAAAGGCTTCTCCAGGCAGATAACGTACGGTGTATGGCATCACGTAGGTGAACGTACCACCTGTGTCGAATGTTTTGCAGCACTTCAAGATTCAGTCACATTGTGACATTGCTGGATATAATGCAGGTACAACCACTTGATTCACCGACGTTTTCGAGGATCTTATCGTGCCATTGACTATACTGCTGCTTTGCAAAATACAAACTTGTAGGCTTCTGTTCATTGCATGGTTTAGCGTTGGGTGGAATATATTCTTACTCCAGACATTACCAGGTTTTGCACGGTTGCTCCTGTTTTTGTAGCTGCTGACTGCATCACTCATGTCATCCTTGGTGCCAACAGATAGAGTAAGCGGATATGGACTGACATTATTCCACTAAGCCCTACCTTCCAATGAGCATGCAAATAATGGAATGTATATGCATGACATTCAAGGCAGACATTGGTTGCAACACTGTAAAGCTTGCTTTAGGCGTCACTCTAGGTCTGCCCAGTGACCATGTTCTTTCAATCTGATCGACACGAAGCCCACCTTCCTGCCAGTGACTACACATCTTGTCTATGTTACATCATAAAGAAGCTTCTATCTATAGTTGTGTGACAGCACTTAGGAAGGCACGTATGGTAGCAGTGAACTAGACTTTTGTACACGCATGTGTAACGAAAGAATATGGGCTAACCATCCCTCATTGGTGTCATGCTGCCAACTTCTAAAAACTTTTCTCTCAAGCAACTTTTACTGAAGTTTTATGAAAATAAAGCAGATGATTCACTTCCTAAGCAGAAGTCATCATCAGTGCACAAATGGCCTGAAACAGCAAAAATATCCCACTCACAAAACATCCATAAACATTCCCCACAATGCCATGATTAAAATTATATGTTAACTGGTTTTCAAGTCAATCTAGCTAATAAAGCCTTTACCAGCATCATTTCTTCAGGTAAAGTGAAAATATTTTTGTGTGTTTTATGCATTTGTTATACTTGAAAGAATAATTTAGGTGCGAAATGAATTCCCCATTGAATTGGTGATACATGAGTTATGATGGCTGCAAAAATTATTAAATAACAGTTGTAATGTTATCATATGATTCAGTAAATCTATGTTTTGCATGGGTTTACAAATGTGCTAGTTCTCAAATACCGCAAATAAAAGTGAGAAAGTAATTTCAATTTTCTGTTTTCTGGTACTGATGCTCAAGCGCTATGAAAAATATAGTTTAACTTCATGTTTGCTGTGAGCTTGACCCCCGCAAAAAGACCTCACTTCAAAAACGTTCCGGCGCTATTCCAAATACCTGAATTTTTGATCAGTTGTAATAAAACACGGTGTGGTCTTGCATCTTCAGCTTTGTTTCATTTGTACATCAACAAGCTTGTGGCCGTAAGTCATGCTTAATTGTGTCTCCTAACTCAATCACATAATAAGAGCACTGAAGGTAAAGCCACATTTGCAAAAATAAAAGATTAAAATGGAGCATGCACCCCTGAACAGCAAAAAAAGCAATGATCACGTAACCAATGTGATGAATGCTGTGAACCTTGCCGTACATCAAACGGTCCTTTAAACAATTTGAGAGGTATGCTTGGTCATAACTCTGCCATGGTTTAGTAATACAACTATTGGAGCCAGAAAGCATAAATAGAACTGACAGATTAAACTGGTATCGATTCATGATATTAGAACAGTAACACAAAGAAGAATAAAAACAAATGAACCACAGAAACACTAGCGCTGATTTACGGCTGAAGTTTATTAAAAATTACAGAACAGATATTTACATCCACATGGCTATAAGAAAAATTGACCAGAAATACAAAAAAAAAACAAGTTGTACACGTGTCGCACACGACTCCAATTTTCGGATCGCCCGCGGGCCCCATCTTCCAAGGAAGGGCGCTTTTGTGTTGGGAGGACGACATCCGGCGACTTACGACCAAGCGTGGCGCCGGCTCGTCTTCCCTGCACCTGTCCCGAAAGGGGCACGGGCGGTTCAAAAAACGAAATTACCTCCAGATGGGACGGGAGCACGTGTACGCCCCTAAAGAGGTTTGAACTGCATCGGAATAGGCAGTTGACGTACAGCCAGCAACAAGTGCGGTCGTCGGTGTCGCGAGTCTCGCGTAGGCGTCGAGCATGCAGTGACCCGCGCAACGTATTGAGACGGCTGCAATTCCGGGCACTCTCGTCGTCTACCAAGCCGGCGAGATCTTAAGCGGCACCCGTCAACTCCCCTACGTGTACCTAGAGCTGGCCTGGTCCGTATGGAACTCTTTATTGTGACTTTTTTTAACTGTTAATTTATTATAACCAGCCCTTTCTTAAAATATTTGTAGTGGTGTGCACTGCGTCACACGTCGAAGCTCAGAAGCGCGAGCCTTAGCTTTTTTTTCGTAAATTTTCCTTGTCTCTCTCTTATTTTCATCCTGTTGTTGTTTTATTGATATTCCGCGTATTTTTTTTAGTCTGTATCTTCTGTAGCGTTTTTTAAGCATATTTTGTTATATGGCTGTTCTTTCCATCGTGCGTACGTATCAGTTTTCCTCCTCTGTTATTTTTGTAATCTCCTGTCTTTGCCCTCGTTTTTAATTAAATGCTTGTTCGTTTTGCATAAAATCTCCGTGTCCGCCTACGAGTGCGTCGATCAGGCTCATTCATCACCACACGCGTAAACCCCGCACGGGTCGACCGACCTACAAATAAATTTGAAATGTACCACTTCGAGGCCTTTCAGGCGTCGCAGGCCGAAGCGTAAAGTGGAAGCCTGCGAGTCTGCCGCACGTCGATGTTGGATCGGCGGGTCCTCACCCGAAGTGTGTGACATTATCGGGCGTCCACGACAGGACTGGCCGACCGCCTGGTCATGTCTGGAAGACTGACGTAACTCTGAGCGTGCAGTATGTAGACGTCCTAATATTGTTTTGTTGGTAGACAACTGTTGTAACAATGGATGGCACGGAGTTTGATAAGCTGATTGAAAGGGGCAGAACCTTTCGTTTTATAGGCAAAGAGTTATACAATTTCGCCGAAAAAGAACGAAATAGACTTGAAGAGGAGCGCGATGCAGAACGCCATAGGTACAGGCAACATATGGAATTTGTTATGGAACAGGTGCGAGAGAATTCGACGCTGAAAATTCAGAAGGAGAAAGAGCGCTTGGAACTGTGTGCGACGCAGTCGGGTCTCAACTTAGCCGCTAGAATGCCCAGTAGCGTAACAGACCGTGGCCCGAACAAGCAGTCGTACCAAGATCATGTTCGGCTGTTGCGCCAAGAAATTGAAAGTAGACGGCACGTGTTTGAGGCCTGGCGTGCAAGGCACGAAAGGGGTAAAGAGCCCGAAGGTGCGAAACCGCTGAGAGCCGGCCAAAATAAAAGTAATGATGAGGCGAACATCGGGTTCATGAGTGAATCTAAGGAGTTAGCTGCTGAAAGTCCCGTTGTGGCCACAAAGGCCACTGAAGGCAGCAGTGATGGCGACGAGGCGCTGTGCCTGGACAATCTTGTTAATACAGAAATGCCTTCTGTAATGTACTTGGCACAGCCACCCTGTATGTGCGTCGCCATGGCAGCTAACTGTGAAGTTCGCAGTACCTTCGGACCGGCAGGCGAGGACCCCTGTACAGACAGCGGGACGGAGTCGTGTGCTGACGCACACTGCGAGTTGGGCAATGTTGGGGCAAGTAGTTCTCCCAGGTGCGAGTGGCGCTGCCCTGAGGAAGATGCTTGCATTGTTCAGCCATTAGTAAAGTTTCCCGCAAGTCAGGGTGTCCACAAGTTAACAGAAAATCCCGACTGTATAGACATTACAGACGATGGATGAGACGGGCGAGACAAGTTCTGCTCTGCAAATGTTGCAAGCGGACTTCTCGAAAGTGAGCACTGGACAACGTGCAAAAAGAAAAAGACACCGCACAAGCAGAAGGAAAACGAAGGGTGCAAAGCAACCCGGAAAATCGCGAATTGCCAAACGGCAATCAACGCAACGAAAGCTTCGTTTGCGTTTTGTGGCATTCGCCAGTCGAGTGGGTCCCTATATGCTTCAAACCGCCCGACGGGTAGAGGGGTGAGGCAGGCATTTGTTCGTGGAGCTCGGAAGAGACAACACCCTTCGCTCCAGTGCCCTGCTCGAAACGCGGGGTGCCTTGCGAGGCAGCGCCTTTCGGCCGAGCGACACGACGTGGTTCGGAGACCCGTTTCCGTAGAACGCAGTGTCGATGACGGCATGCCTCCGAGGTGTAGACTCACGGGAAACAGGCGTCCGTGTAGCGGCCGCACACACTTTTGTTGGCCCTGGTGGCTTCGAACGGCTCCCCCAAGAGCGCCACCACCTCAAGCGCGGATAAAAGTTATGCATATGAATATAGTAACGTAAACGTAACCTTCAAGGCTAATGAGATATTGTCTTAAACAATGTTAATTTCTGTCATTAGATTTTGAAACACATAAAATGTTCAGTGAATGTAGGGGCAGATTACATGAGCTGAGTCGGCGATGAGGAGGCCTGAGTGTATAGGTTCAATGAAACGCGGATGATCGCGTCGCGCATAGAGGCCTATGACATTCGCTTTATTTGGTTTCTGTTTTATTCATGCCATACGGCCACATTTTGAAAAAAAATGTTTGCATACATGGATGCTTAGTTTTGCCTGAAACCTTTCTGTATCACTTTGATTTAGAATCGCTCAGTATTTTTTTTCTTCTAGTGGCTTGGGAAGAATTATGTGTAGTGATTATCTTGTGATCCGTGTCATGATCGCCTGAAGGGGTGCTTCGAATGCAGCTCCCTCGATTCTGGCAGTGTGTGATAAGACAAGAGCGAAGAATTTTTTTACCCTGCAATGTAACTGAAAGAAAGCTGATGCTTGATTGTTTTTCATTTTGACTACACCTTCTCAATTCATTCCCCGCTATTTTTTTTAAATAATCACAGGACAACTCGGGAAGCTTCTGCTCGCACATGTTACTCAATAGTCTTTTTTCCTTCTTTGTCCTGCCAGTAGAAAAATCAGAAAGCTTACTGCATCTCAAGATTACATGTAGTAGTTCTTCCCCTACTTGCTTATGTGAAAATCCACTAGTATGAACTCTTTTTGACTCCATTGTTGCCATAACTGTTATGTATCTTCTGCCTGATTAGTTATTTTTTGAGTTAACTGTAGCACACTGAAATAATGCTATTCAAACTCCCGGCAGCTTTAGTGCAATGAACTAAATTTGTCGCTGACAAAAATCAACGCAGCAAATATTCCTGCAGTTGACTGAATCAACCACACATTCAAGGCAATTCAAGTAAGAGGACAGCTAGTTATGGCATTTTTTATATCAAAAATGTTGTTTGGAGCAAGGCACAGCATTAGATTTTAAGAAAGGCTATATAAATTCAGAAACATGTGAGCCCTATCTATATGCATTTACTAATGAAAAAAAAACACGTGAGCCGAGTCTGACAGGGGCTATACAAGAAAGCACGTTGATCGTCATTCTCTGATCAGCTTCAAGCCTCACTTTAGCTGAAGCAAGCCTGGCTTTATACACTCATTGCATGTAGAAAGATAGCAGAAACATTACAAATATTTCTTAATATACACAGTGTTATTAGAGCAACAATTTGTTTTTTTTAATTTCTAACACAGTTCAAGTGTTGAAATAATTAAGACATCTCAAAGTTTACATGCCCCTCTTACCGATATTTATGTCTTTCATACCTTTCATTAAGCACAATTACTACACTTACACGTCAACGTCAATATCACAAATGGCTCAGAAGTGAAGGGTGGTCAAAGATGACCATGCAGGCCATTGCTCATTCATTCAAAGAACCCCATCTGCATGCAGCCCCACCAGTGCCCTCTAGTTCCTTTCATTCGAACACACTCCCAGCAACGATGAAAGTTGGGAGCTTATTACAGAGAAATTTGGTGAGACGGTTTCTATAAACCTGTAAAATAGAGCAATTTAACCACGTAATGATGAGTTGGGTGTGTGTATATGCCCCTGTTTCTCATTATGGTGATGGGCAGCGGGTCATGGGAACAATCTTATCTTGTCTGGAAGGTCGAGATTTCAGTTAGGAACGCTGAGTTGGAGCTAGTGTTCACAATCTCTTGCGGCATCCACTCTAGCATAACTTCATGGTGGGTGGTTGACGTGTTCATTGTGTCGCATTGTAGCCTCCCTTCATGTCTTGTCTACTTGCAGTCAGCACTTTTTTGGGTATGTTCAAGAGTTGTGCTGAAGCATATTGTTAGGAATGCAGGTCCAAGTATCTTATATCAGTGCATAAGAGCCGGATTTGAGAAATGGATTTCTTCCCCATCAGTGCTCATTCCTTGTAACGTTCTTGTGCAAGAAAGGCATTGAAGGTAGGTTTTCATGGCTTTTCAGGGCTGTGCATGAACTGCTGACATGACTGAAAGGCTTTTTTTTCTTTTTGTGGTGTTGTCTCAGTCAGGGCCACACAGCCTCCTGTTGCTTTATAATATTTCACTTCGTAGGATTGTTCTTTGCATGCTTCTTGGATACTTTTTACTATTATGAAAGCAGGTACTAGCAGGTGTTGATTGTGGTGCTTTTATTTGTTGTTCCACATACTTCTCGCTAGATTCATTTGCACACAAAGCAAGAAATCAAAGTATGATGGTAACATTTGCTTTGAGTTTTCTGTTGTTCTTATTGTAATTTAGCGAGGGTCGGTGCCAGGATTGTTCTACACCAGGGGTGCACCCTCGATAAGCAAGGTCCTTCAAGGGAAGCAGAGAGGCGGGGAACTTGGCCATGTTCCCTCTTGGGAACGTAGTCATAACACATAGTCATAACACAACACGGGGCTCAGGCAAAAATTTCGGGATGGGGGGGGGGGGGCTCCAGCTTTCCTGTGCCTACCCCTGGCACCATCCCCGATTTTAGCCTGTGTCATTTGACTGTTGACGACCTCGTGTGACAGCTCTCCCTCGTGTACTCGTTGTTTGTCAGTTATTTACTCGCCTTATCAGTTGTAGACTGTTCATATGATGAAGATAAACCTCTGTCAGTTCTTGTTTTGTCATTTGCTGATGGCATATCTTCAGTATCTTTTCTCAGTGTACCCTTATCTTACGTGGCTGGAAGATCAGCAACGTTACAACTTTCAGTTCTTAGCATGTTTTTATTCACTGTAAATATAATCGTTACTCTTTTCTGCGGCATTCTGTTTCGGGTGGTTGGCATGTGAGTACTTCTCCTCTCAGCTGGTAAGTGTTTTGTAGGTAGGAGTTTGTCATTGAAGCCTCCTGATACTAAAAGCAGTGCTCACTCAGCAAGCCTTTTTGGCACAGCAGAAAACGTGAAAAGTGTAGACTAATCACGGCAGGTGTGCCCTTTCTTAATTGTGGCTGGTGTATCTTTGCAGTGGTGAAGTGCTGAGTGTGTATTACTAGTTCGAGAAGCAAGGCCTCTTCTTTTAGTGAGCTGCAAATCAGGTTCGAAGAGTACTACTGATACTTGCTAAGATAATAGCCCCTTCAGGTGTCAATTCTGATTCACTGTCAATAAATGTGTCAAATTCAGACAGCACAATCACAAGGCACTCAATATTACATTCCAAGGAAGAAAATGATGTTTTCTTTTGCGTGAGCTTCAGCAAAGCTAATAAAAGTTTTATGAGATTAAATACTTCAGCACTATGCAGTAAGTTATATTTAGTTTTGATGTAAAAAGAATGAAATCATAAGCTCCTGATGTGTGTACAATTAGTTTTCATTGCATTAGTTTCTAAAGAAGAGAAGCAACACTTGTTGGTTTTCGAACACGATTTGACCCACCCTTCATTGATAACAGTCTCTTCACCAGGGAGATCGGCTACAGTTTTGCGCAGCAGACTGAGGTCAAGTGAGGACATACTGACTAGGGAGAAGGTTCAGTTCGTCTAACGAACTATGTATTTTGCCCTATTCTGGCCACAAGTTGACACAGCTAGCATAAACAAATTGTGTACACAAATGTAGGCACTGCTGCTAAAGGTTTATATTTGTCTCTCTTAGAAAAATGTTCCCGTTTGGAAAATATAAGATCCCATAAAGCTTGACAAAATGCTTGAACAGGGGCCATTGACTTAAAACCTGTGATATAGGCGGAACTTTGTGTGGTGGAGGGATAGGGAGATGACGCCCTTGGTCTTCTGTGAAGGTAAGTTGAGTGTGCGTTATTTGGTGCTCGGTATCCCATTGCTGAAAATTTTAGGGGTGGGCCATTTTCCCAGTGCTCCATTCCTTGGCTACATTACTGCATTAACTATGAAGCACCCATCTTGCACTTTAGTGCCTTCAGTGGCTCATCAATTAAACTGCTTCTACGGTAGACGTGACTATTTCAGCCATTATTAATACAGATAAGCCTAATATATTGATCTGCATGTCAAACTAAAAGTGAAAAGGGTCGTTTCAGTTTGAAAAGTCTTGAGGAAACATGTTCGTATACCACATGACTATGAATACCAATGAAAACTTCATGTGTAGAACAGTATAAGTCACACAGATGTAAAATATGGGAAGAGTGATAAGCACCAGTTACTTTGGCAAACTGAACCGTTCAAATACGCTTGCTTTTAGATCTGTTTGACTCTCCCACTGATTATACGACGTCCTGAACACAGATACGCTACAAAATTTTATGTAGAGTGTGTGATAATAAAAACAAGTGAACTAGTTATTTGCTGATCACAGTGCCGACGAGCAAACAGGATTGCTAAGTCTGAAGAAAAGAAACTAAAAATGTATCACTGAGGTAGCTTGAGAAACACTGTAAGGACAAAATCTAAAGATCTCACATGCCGAATAAAAAAATGCTCATCTGCTGACAGCACAAGCAACAGTCATCAGTACTACAAACAGTCACTCACTCGTAGCGTAAGATCCATTCATAGATATTGCCTTTTAGTTTTGCAGACCAGTCCTGATACCAGCTCTAAAATGATCCTCCTCATGTTCTGGAAATTACCGCGATTTCTGACACATTTTCAGGTTTGTAACGTGTACGTCCACTGATTTCTCGAAAGACAGCCAGCTGGCCTTAGCTGCCCCACTAGATAGAAAACTAATAGAGGACAGCGGGTGTGAAATAAAACTCTCTACTTTACAGGAACCAGCTTACCAGATCTGTGCAAAGCACTTAACTTCGTTCCAAAGACTTAAAAAAAGAGCAGAACGGAGGGGGGAGGGGTCTGTGGTTTTGTATTTGATCAAAAAAACACGACGCCGTAAGCGTGCGTGTTTTTTTATAGACACTTTAGCCTACGTGTTATGTGTTCTATGCATCAGCACACATGAACTCACGGAAACGTTTTTATTTTTTCAGGGGGGGGGGACGTCGTACTGCAGGCCCAATTAAGTCTACGTACTGCGTAAGCTCTGGCTGATGTTTTGGCTAGAGTAGGGCAATGTACACACACACACACACACACACACACACACACACACACACACACACACACACACACACACATATATATATATATATATATATATATATATATATATATATATATATATATATATATATATATATATATATATATATATATTTGCTGATTACATCGTCATCATCATCATGAGTCTGACTACGTCCACTGCAGGACAAAGGCCTCTCTCATGTTCCGCCAGTTAACCCGGTCCTGTGCTTGCTGCTGCCAATTTATACCCGCAAACTTGTTAATCTCATCTGCCAACCTAACCTTCGTTCTCCCCCTAAGCCGCTTCCCTTCTCTGGGAATCCAGTTAGTTACCCTTAAAGACCAGCGGTTATCCTGTCTACGTGCTACATGCCCGGCCCATGTCCATTTTCTTTTCTTTATTTCAACTATGATATCCTTAACCCCCGTTTGTCCCCTAATCCACTCTGCTCTCTTCTTGTCTCTTAAGGTTACACCTACCATTTTTCTTTCCATTGCTCGCTGCGTCGTCCTCAATTTAGGCTGAACCCTCTTTGTAAGTCTCCAGGTTTCAGCTCCGTAGCTAAGTACCGTCAAAATACAGCTGTTAAATATTTTCCTCTTGATTGATACTGGCAATCTACCTGTCATAATTTGGGAGTGCTTGCCGAATGTGCTCCACCCTATTCTTATTCTTCTAGTTACTTCAATCTCGTGGTTCGGCTTTGTGGTTATTACCTGCCCTAAGTAGACATACTCTTTTACAACTTCAAGTTCACTATTACCTATCTCGAAGCGCTGCTCCTTTCCGAGGTTGTTGTACATTACTTTCGTTTTCTGAAGATTAATTTCAAGACCCACTTTTCCGCTCTCCTTGTCTAACTCCTTGATCATGAGTTGCAATTTTTCCCCTGAGTTATTCAGCAGTGCAATGTCATCGGCGAAGCGCAGGTTACTAAGGATTACATAGTTGATTGCATATATATATGTAATCAACAGAAAAACGTTCCACAACAGAATTCTAACTTGCGACGACCCACGGAGGAGAGGTTCCCGACGCCCACGCACTCCACCACACTTTACCAACCGTTCGCTGCTATGTTGTAGGTAATTCGTGTGGTCGTTGCGATACAGGATGCGTGCGTCGGTGCGTGTGCCAGATTACGGCTAATGCGTGTGTTGTAGAATTCAATCACCATAACGCAACTGATAACCCTCGCTTCGCACACGTCAAGCACTTGCACGCCGTTAACTGATATAGCGCTGTGAACGCGAAAAAGACAAATTGGTCTCGGCGATAGCATAGCAGGACACACGATACGATACGATTTGCGTCCGATATCCACGAAATCGAAAGCGCTTGGCATGGCATCACCGGCGTGATGTGACGACACGAACGCCGCCGCGCGCCGGGTCACGTCGAAGTGCGCCGCGTACGGCAGTGGCATCAGCGGTTGCTTCATCGCACAGATCTGCACGATTTTCATCTGGGAAAGCACCGCGTCGGACGTCTGACAGGCGACAAACTCGATAAATGTTGAAGCAATTCTTTTTTTTTCGTGTGGTCGTTGCGTGTGGTCGTTGCGACATCGTTGTTTTACTGCGCTCTTTCCTGTCTCCCTTGTTTTCCTTCAAGTTTGTGCCGCAATTCAATTTTTCGATAAATGTTTCTCAGTAAAATAGTCTAACTTGCGCAACTTCAACCAACCATCATGCATATCAACTAGTTGTGCATAATTTTCCACAAAAATAAATTTCTCATGCGCCCGGCATATTACTCTCTCAAACTTGAACAGTCAACGCGTGAAGTGGAACCAGAGCAGTGGCAAAAAGCAGCAGACGCTGAAATTGGCTCATACCGGTCCAATATTATGCCAACAAAGTTGGCGCTTCAGCCGACGCCGTCAATAACCTTCAAACGACGGGCCAATAATGCCAGCCTAATTGCATGGCTCCGCCCATATTGGTTGTTGGTTGTACAACTCGGTCCAATGTGGCCGTTCTAATACACTGGCATGGCCAATATTGGCAGAAAGTTCTGAATGCTATTCCCAATATTATTGGTCCAACATTATTCGACTGTCACCGCCATTATTGGCGGTACGTTGTCAAGCCTAGGCCAATCTTGGGGACGACGTATTTTTATGGAAGACGCATTTTTATGCCCTCAAAATTGTAACTGTAGGCACAATAAATATTTACAAAAATAAAAACTCTCGAATAAATTCACTGGACACGTGTTTACGACAGGAAAGCAAACAAATGTTTTAGTTTATGATAGTACAAAGGTGCCAATGGGTTACCATATTCATTCCCGCAGAATTTGCAAAACATGGTATCTCCTTTCATTGTCCAGAATCGTTGTTCAACAACTCTTTCGCCTACAACATTTCTTTCTCTTAAGATTTCAAAGTTTCATTAATTTCACGCGGTAGCTGCGACATTTCGCCCATTCGAATAATTCTAGTCTCACTTATTCATCCATTATTTTTAGCGTTTTTCCCGTCAGACCAGTTTGGACATATGCAGCCGACCCGCTGACGAACTCTGCATGAGTGACGTATTCACTGCATCATTGGGTATTACAAACAGAGCAAGTTATGCAGTGCCGTGGATGGATAAAAAGAAGCCAAGCGTCTATCCCTTTTTCACCGAACGGTAATCTCCCTATATCAACAACCGCTGCACTCGCGTCTAAGTACACGGGCTGTACGTAGTACAATTCAACAGAAAATGCACTTGCTACCATGTTGTTGCACTACCGAAGAAGCAGGACGAAAATAAAAAAAAACAATAGCCGATGTCAACCACGCTTGAACTGCCAGGAATCTGCGAAGCATATGCTTCGTATGCGTAGCGTTGGCTTCTCCTCATTGCAAATGACCGACCTATGACCACGTAAAGCCGCTCACCGAATAGGATCAGGAAGTCTTGCAGGCCGAGTGAGCGCCGGCCCGAAAACAGTGGCGCACCTATGCTACATAAAGAGGGCATATACTCTGTTCAGCCACGCGATCCCCTGGTCTGCACACTTTTGCTCATGCCTGTATGTCTTGTCCTTTTGATATGGGCGCCAGGCCACAGTGTATTGCTATGAACTGATGGTGGACAAATGGGTGCCTGGGTCAATTGAAGGCCCAGTAATTAAAGTTTTATGTCTCTTTTGATATAACACTATCGCTCGATTTCTAAAATTCAGCATTAAAGAGAAACATGCCCAATCTTCCGTTCTAAACACCTCAGATATTGAACACGTTAGATTTGCATGACACAGCACATGTCGCAGCACAAATAAATCTGAAGTTTTGTTAAGAAAGCTATGCTTAAGAAACGATTACTAAATTTTTATCAATGCGTGTTCATTTTCGCTCATCTCTGAATGTTGTCAATATAATCAACCAAATACCACGGAACACTTCTTTACAGAATGTCGCGATATTCCAATAAATTAAAGAAAGACCTAAAAAAGCCACCTTACATAACTTGGCCTACAGCTTTCTTAATTGGTGTTATTCTGGCTGGCATTCATTCATCTAGTTGGTATTGGGGGGGGGGGGAGGAAAAGCGCATTGACTAAACCCCACTGTGATGGAATAGTCATGCACTGCGTGGAAGTAAGAGTTGCAAAGTTGAAAAAAAGGAAGACAAGTTTAAGATGCAATAAATATAGCTTGCAAACAAACAAAGGTGTTTAGATTGTGCTCTATATATTTTAATATTGTATGTAGCTCTAGATACTTTTAAAAATGATGAAATCTGGTCAAATTGATGAATTAAGGCACTTAAATTTGTAACATACCAGTTTTAATAAATAAGAAACCTCTAACGTTCTAAGAAAAACCAAGATGACTACTTTTATATTTGGCTTGATTGCAAGCTATACTTCTAACACCAAGCTCCTTCCTTTTTGTCTACCTTTTCATCACAACACCTATACTTGCTTGCGTTTCGTGGCCAATCTCTCTTATAAGGCTCAGCCAACCCCTCTGTAAATGCAGTAAAATAGAGTATACAATAAGCAGCATCTCAGCAAAAGTGCGTATAGTGTAAACGAGGAATCATTTGCACACCATTATTGCGATGCGATCGCTTTACATAGGGAAGTCATATGGTCGTGTCAACGACAGGCTACGTGAGCCCGTCAGCAATATTAAGAAAATGGCTGGTTGGCAATCCACTGCAGAAATTACAGGTTTTAAGAGAGCACTATCATACCTACGAACACAAGTTAAATGACGTGATTGACCGAAGTTCAGTGCATCTCCAGATTACATTTAAGATGTGTCGGCTATTTTTGTGTTGCTTTTTTGTGAAAGAGATGAAGTTTTGAGTGGTAGAGCAGACGTGTAATGTGAAAGCTCGGAACACGCGTAGTGTATTGATAAAATAAGTATTAAAGGTCACAAATTTTTAAAATAAATATAAGCCTTTGCATGTTCATGTTGCAATCAAGTCTCTTCTGTCTGTCCCTTACTCGCGCAACATTGTGCATTCTCTAGGCGAAGAAACGGACCCAAATCGCAAATCTCATCAAATACATTTCCTGAGCGATGGGGTATTACTTCTGTTTCTTGTGACCACTATGACAAGTGCACATATTCGTTCAAGTGCATGCACAACTTGAATTTTTGTGTTCTGCAGAGGGAACGAAATTTTGCCAACAGAAGTAATCATACTATTTTGTGGGCTCTAGTAATCATCGGTACAGGCAAAGAAAGTTTGGAAGGTGCTAGCAACGGAAACATTCCGGTAAGACCGTTGCTATGCAGAGAACTCCCGGCTGTTCACTTATACCAAGCCACGAATAAATACCGGATACAAGGTCATTAGGCGCAGCACCGTGCTCCCTACCAGGTGCAGAAATTAGGCGCCTTGTTTTACCCATAACCACCACCACAAGGTTGAGAGCTCACTGCATCGTTCACCGCATTGAAGTATCTGTGGCGGGTACAATTGCATCACTTGCTATTTGTATCGCATTACCAGGGGCAGTAAACGCCTTAAAATGTCTGCTATATATGTTATTATTTGTAGTTTCTCGTTCAAGAATTTCAAAATTGTATCCTATAAAGCAGGAAGTTCGATAAAACTATTGTATTGCCCAGGACCGTAATTTAATGAGCACCGTCAACAAGTAAAATATTCCAACTTGAGATTTTTTGAGTATACATCTCACAACGTGTATAAAAGAAGACATTAAATATCTTTTGAAGTCAATATAAACACCTGCGAATTACCATATGTGAAAATTCAGCATCATAAGGCTGACATTAACGTAGCAAGAAATTCGACACCTGATTCGTTTTTAAAAAATAGTATGTTTTATACAAAGAAAAACATTTATTGTATCTACGAAAAAATAGAACAAAACGGCAAGGAAAGACTTGCACTTTGCATGCCGGCAAGTCCAGGTATTTGCCGGTATGCTGTCGTCTGTGCCAGTACCATAAGGATGCGTCGTCTTGCGCCAGCAGGGGACTTGGCTCTCGGCTTGGAGGTCGAAACGTGGCTGTCTTAGGTGTTTCAATGAGAGCCTTTCAGAACCTTCTGCTTCTTCCAGTGCCACAGACGATGTAAAAAAATTGCCCGCAGCTTCCCTCGGGGGAACACTGAGGAGGATGCGGAGCATATAATTGGTTAACGGGGTGTTAAAGTGCGACTTACTTGGGTCGATGGCTAAATTGGTTAACGTGGTTGTGAAATGGGGTGTTAAATTGCGACAAAATTGGGTCGATGGCTAAATTGGTTAACGTGGTTGTAGGAGGGGGGTGTTAAATGAGTGAACACGTACACACGTATGCGAAAGGGCGGCGCTGGTCGAAGGGACGTCGATCATTGTGTTTGTGGATTCGTTGGAATTCATTTCCCCGCGACCTTGGACATAGACGCGCCGTACAAACCAACCGACGAGCGGCAACTGAGCGAGCGAGCGCCGACCTTGAGTATATATACAGCGCGACGGCGCATGCACTGTCAGCTGTCGAATGTTCGAGAAGGGGGAGAAGCGCAACGGCGCATGCGCGCGCGTCAGCTGCCGATGTTCTCGAAGCGCGACGGCGCATGCGCGCGCGTCAGCTGCCGATGTTCTCGAAGCGTGACGGCGCATGCGCGCTACATTATACAGCTAGCGAATGTTCGTGAAGAGGAGAAGCGCACGCGGTGTGTAGAGGAGGAAGGGTGCACAGATGGTGGAGGAGTGAAGCGCGCGCGGTGTGTAGAGGAGGAAGGGATGCACAGATGGTGGAAGAAGGAGGAGGAAGCTTGCGGACGGCGCCGCACTACAAGCCTCGAGTATTAGATGCTCCGCATCTAAAATTGCCGGTGTACCACGATCTCTCATAGGAGCTCCGCTGACGTTGGAGGAGGTCAGCTGGATGAGATGCTGCAGTAGCCCTGTTTCTAAATGTGGCGGGTGCTTGTGGGGTGTCCCAGCCGAGGCGTAACTTTTGCGTCCTGACCTCTTGCCTGCATGGGCCCGATGAACATGCCAGGCGCTAGCACTCTCGAGGAAGACGTGACCGTACACTTCGTCGGCTTGTCCTTCAGCGCAAGAGTCGCACTGCCCAACAGGCCCACAACCAAGGCGGCATAATCGTTCCAGCTTCTTGAAACCTGTGGTGACAAGGAATTCGTCGATTTAAAGCTTTCAACAAAATACTGACTTTATGGTAAAATACAATATACGAGTGGGATAGAGACGATTCCTACGCCCCCTCAAACGTACAGCAGCCGTGTCAGGAAGCAGGTAGCAGAACACGTGTAGCAGCAACTTTTCCTCAACAGCACCACCTTAGCGAAATTGAAATATAATGCTGAGTATTTAGCGCAATCTTTGTAGTCCGTACGGTGAACCAAGCGACCGCATCACTGAGGCCATGAACTCGTAAACCCTTCCCACGTCATTTTACGAAAGTTGCGCACTGTCGTTTTTGAACTCTCACTACACTTGCGACAAAGCAACACACGTGAACAATCGTTATGCCAGGAGGTTTCAGACCCCTCAAGTGCCCGCACTACGTCGTTGCAGCACTTCAACAGCCAAAGGGAAATGAAGTAATAAATAGAGACACTGTACCACACCCTATTGAGGCCACACAAAGAATAAAATATTAGCTTGTATCAGAGCACCTATGCACTAAACTGCAAGATCACGCCTATACTCGTTAACGGAAAAGAACCACGCTGTGGCTTTCATTATGCAGAGCCCTCAATTTTCCCCTGGCATTACAACTAGGCTCTAGCTTGTCATCTTCCACGTACCTTTCGACGTGCGCTTCTTTAAAGAAGACAACTGACAAGTTTAAATTATTTTACATTACCTAAAACTAATAAAGAGAATGCAATAACAATAAATTTCAGTATCTGTAACTACTTAATATCCATAGCAAGCAGATGTAGATAGCACTAGCCAGATGGCACTCACGCATAATCATCCAGTATTTCTGGTCTATTCGTCCTCAACGGTAAAGAGAAAGTACAACACAAAAATGAAACCAAATTAAAAGCTCTCGCGTACTCTATTGAGCAGCTACCAACAAGTGGATATACGTGGTGCGCCGTAGGATGGTCGCAGGCCGTAGACAGGTATGTACCAATGAAGAAGCTTACAATGTGCATAATAAAAATTACAGAAGTCCTTGAGGAATCTTCTACGTATGCATGAGCTGTAGCGCTGCGTTTGAGGTGATGACTCCATGGGTTTGTGTGAGCGAGGTGAGACTTGTGTGCAGCACAAGAAAAAGACTAATGAACAAAAAACCGGCAGTGGAACGATTTAACATAAAACGGTGGTCACATAGCCCACTGTCAAATAATTTTCCACCCTTCATTTAGAGAACTATGCATTCAGCAACACATTAGCAAATTTATCAGTATTGCAGTTATCATTGTTATTCTTATCTGCATGTTTAAATTTGTGACATACCATGGTGAAGGTTCCGGTGAATTTGAACACTCATGTGATCACCAGTTTTTTTTCCTTTTTTATATAATTTTACAGTAATTCATATGCAACTGAGACATTGTAATCTCGCGGTATTTTGCCTGCTCCCCTTCACTTTTTTTCAACCACGTTTTTTAGGTTAAAGCGAGAAAAAATAAAAATTTTCAGTGACTCATTTCAATATCCGTGTATTGCGATGAACTGAAAATATTCAAGGGTGATTTATTCGCAAGGTAGAAGCAAAATATTTTTTTTAGTAAGTGCAGAGGATTGGCTTCACTGCGCAAGATCACTGAAATTACCCTAACCTTTACAGTCGGCAGTGAAGAAAATATTTAAAGTTTAAAACAAACAGCGGAGGGACGCGAGCGAGCCCCTGAGAGCAATCCACCACTCGCAAGGTAACCTCAATTCCTCTTGATTTCACGAGACTTCAGCCAACCTGCGCGTTTTCACATTGTTTCTCTCTCTGAAGGTAGAGAAAATACTACTATTGTTAAATTATTATTATTATTATTATTATTATTATTATTATTATTATTATTATTATTATTATTATTATTTCGGGTTTACTATTGCAAAACCACAATATGATAATGGGAGATGCGGAAGTGCTGGGCCCTGGAAAATTCAACGACCTTGGACTCTTTACATGCCCCTCGATGTTGTAGTCCCGAACAAAGACAAACATTTCGAAGAAAGCACACAAAATTCTTTTTTTTTGTAAATGTCATCGCCTGCCGCGGCCTTGGCATTTCGGTGGAGGCGAAATCAGATAAGGCTTTGCGATTTGAGTTCACAGTAAATGTTGCCACATGCTCTAAATCACCAGAGCCCTTAAGTATGGCTGCTCTCATCAGCATATTCTACTTTCGGGATGTAAAATATAAGTATTATTACTAAATATGATGGAACGATCTGCAGTCGACCCTTATCGAACTTCACTGAGATAGATTGAGCACACAGAGTTATATGAGATCCTAAATGGGAACATTTCCTCGCAAACTTTTGCAAGTTTTCGCGCATTTTATTCGAGCTATATATTGAGCCTCGTCCCACGCATATAAACAATACATCATTAGGGTCTCGTTGCGACCGCGCTCATACCTTATTCTTAGCGAACAGAATTCGACCACACGCACACAGTCGCACTCATAAAAGTGACTCTGGATACTATCTTGTCAGTTCTTATCAGAAGCTCCATTGTTCGTGCACTACACTCATTGGGAGGCTCGGGTGTCTCGTTCCCGTATAATGCGAAGGTTTTGGGTTCCAGAACCTGCGTGCCTGGTAGGTGAAATATTCGATTTCCAATACTTCGTACCTCGCGGCTAAGAGTTGTTATCTTTCCGCGCAGGTCCATATTTCCCTGAATCCTTATACAGGATGTTTCACGTGATATGCGAAAAAAATGAAAGTGCTTAACCGCAAGTGAATGAAACCAACTACATACATACCTACATACATACATCTGCCGCTCGTTGATGTCCGCTTAATCCACTCAACAAATAGTAATGACTGTGCGAAGTCTCTAATATTCTTTATAAATCTGAGACGTCCCCCGCTACGCCACTGATTACCAAAGAGAGGGAAGACCACTCGACCCCTTTTTATCCGGTTCCCTCTTGGATACGTGTCTCAAACACTTCTCACATACAGGGATTCGTGCCGGGGCCGGGAAGTAAGAGACGCTACGACCTGTTCCTGTTTACTGATTCATTTATTTATTATTAACTTAAAACGTCGTATACCGCGTACACCTACCACTACACAAAATTATAACACATGATTTGGACATTTGCGACATTCGGCACAGGGCACGCACATAAAGAAAGTAACTGTAACAATACAAGGCTATGCATAAAAAAACACACGACGACACAAATGACGAAGTTATTAATTATTAAAACCGCGCAATGTCTCAATATGCCGCATCTTTTCCCGCAAAGCTCGTTTAAGTAAGGGAGGTGAAGTTCGTCTCACAGAATGTCCATCTAGTCGGGGCCTCGGAGTTGGCTGCTCGAATCGGGGCCGAAGGTTGGTTCTTGGTGTCGAGGTCTGATCTGTCCGATTCGTCAGCGTCTTCATCGTCTTCGTCATCGTCGCCTACGCCGTGCCTCTCAGTGATTTCCATCTTAGCTTCTCTACCATCTCGAGCTCATCGCATCCTCTCTCTCTGACTCTTCGTATCGTCTCGTAGTTCCTTTTTGTAGGAGCCGACTCCGCCCCTCCGTGTCACCTAACCAATTGCCACTGTTGACACGACACATTTCTCTGTCAGTCGGTGTGTGTCATCTTCGACGGCCACTCCCGCGGCCCGCGCCAGCAAAATACCCTCTCCTAAACAAATCCGAGCAAATAAGAATGTACAAACTCAAGCCTCAGGGAGAGTGATGGGCGAGTCATCCCAAGACACTTTAATAACGGGCTAACAATGGTCTCGATGCTTCCGGTACTGGATGAGCCGATGTCCAGACCAAGTCTCAACGTTTCCATGCAGCTCGGTGTCTCCCGCGAAATTCTCCGTAGCAGCCGCTTCTTCGTCATTCGCCGCCGCGGGCGGCCATCCGCGCAGAACGCAGTAATGAGCCCTGGAGCCATGGAGGCTGACGGAAAGTCATACTGGACCCGGCACAGGCGCTGCGGCAGCGTCGCATTTCACGAACCAACAAAAGGTGCTCTGCTGCTCCCCCAGGCCACAAATCTGAAGGGTGCGCGCGGATTATCTCCACCGTACACTGTCACACTGTTTGTAGACGACAAGGCGCCGCCTGGTCTTCGTGTTTGCGCGGGGGGGGGGCGAGAATAGTAGAAGTAATCCTTCCGGTACTCCACTACAGAATGCCAATTCGTTACACCGAACGTTTTCTTTTCCTTTTTTTATGCGTGGGTTTAAGAAACGAGCGAAAAAAATCTTGAAAGGACCGGGGTTCAGTCCGTGTTTGCGGGGACGTCACAATTCCTCCATTTTGCAGAAAAATTTTCCCAGCGGGGAAACTCAAACACGAGAAATGCGGACGCATAGCGCCTTCGGGTTGCGCAGCGAGATTGAGACAATACGGCAGTCCTGGGAATACGGTAAGAAAACACAGCACACTTGTAATTCAGCCCTGGCGGCAGCTCGTCACCTAGAGGAACCAATCTGTGATTGTCGCTGAATCATCACCCACCACGAACCAGTTTGATTCCGTGTTTCTACCGCGCACAACACACTTGAAACCTTCAGAATCACCGCAGAAACTCGTGGATGACGCGTGGACAAAACGCACACTGGTCACAGCTGCTCGTCGGGTGGTTTGGCACGCAGCGTTCAGTCACGTGTGCGGAAGGTTCACTACCATGCGAGCACAACACACACTTCACCTGCACTGTCCACTCTCGGCACAGCTAAACAGAGGATACACACATTTCAATACGCTTTCATTCCACATATGCACAATGACCGAGTAGAAATCATAGGACATAAAAATGGCATACAACATTGCGGACTCTTATGACCCTAGCTGATCCCCGCGCGCTCAGCGTCTAGCCGTATGCAGACTTCTTCCCCGACTCCGAGTCCCGGACTCTCGTTGGATGGTCCGAACTTCAACCTACTCAACTCGGTCGCGGACTGGGGCATATGCGAAGCTAACTTATAAGACCACCGCTGCGCATGCCCGGGTTCGGTGTGGTGTACAACGAGTGTACTGCAGTTCCTCTTTGGCCCCACAAAAACCACCCCGTTGCGATATAGACATTCCTCAATCTCACTTACTCTCTCTAACTTTCAGTCTACCGCCGTGTCGACGAAGACTCCGACAACTGCATCCTCAGAAAACTCATTCTCATCCAACTTTATGTCTGCTACTCCTACTGGTAATGCCTCATCGTCTCGTGGGACCTTTGTGGTAGAAACCGCAGCTAAACCGTCTGTATCTGCTCCAGCAACCTCGACAGCTTTTGTTTCACCCAGTGGCACCGGCGTGCGAGCGTTTCCCCTAACACACTCTCGCTCAATGGCGGAACATCCTCCTCGATCACGGAAATCACAGTAACCACATCCACAAACGGTGAACCGCGACTCGTTTTTACGGAGTTTCTTTCCTCGCGAATATTTACGGTCGCGATTGACCTCTGCGCGTCACCGTCATGAGGAAGAGTTGCGTCTAGGTTTCCAGATTCGAATTTTCCCATCATCTGCTTGTCTTTGTGAATGCAGCTGCCACCCGTCGAATTCCCCTTTCGTCGTCGGTACCGGTGGCATTCTCGCCGAATGTGACCAAACCTGCCACAGAGCACCCGCCGAAATAAGGGAGCTGCTTCAGGAATTACCGCCAATTTTGTGTCACCTTTTTGCGTACTGCCAAGCTCTCCACAAGTTTTTCGAGGCGGTCAAGGCGGCTATGCATCTCATGAACAACTGTGTTCTCTTCTACGTATTGAACGGGTAACGAATGGCTCCTCGACACTTTCTCATTCTGTTCCTCCTTGACCGCTATGGCAATGGCCTCGTCAAATGTTTTTGGATCCCGAGAGAGAACAAATCTGCGGACCGGATCCCTCAGGCCTAATAAAAATTGTGAGAGTAATTGTTCGGCTAGAATTTTGCGGCGCAGTGAAGCTTTCACTGGATCCTGACCATCGGATATCGCCAGGGTGGTGGTCCCGAGGATGCGCAAACGACTTGCAAATGAACTCACCTCCTCATCTGCCTTCTTCTGCCTCACGTTTAAAAACCGTTCCGTTTTAAAGATAAGTGGCTCCGTATCGAACCTCTTGAGGGCCAAACATTTGAACTCAGAAAAAGTTGAAGCCACAGTGACGCCATCATCACACCACGTGAAATCGTGCACTGCGCCTACCATCTTGCATCGTGCTATCCAGACCAGCTCATTATCCCGCCATCCACCCAAGCGACCAACCTGCTTCAAAATTTTCAAGAAGACCCCAACATCCGGACCCGTATCACCTCCCGTAAACGACGGAACCATGTCCACTAACATTAACGCGCTCATTTCGAGTGGGTCGTCTCTGTGGGTAATTTTATTAGCCTGCTCGTTCATTTTGCCGCCTCTCCTTCCCTAGTACGAGGGTGAAATCTCGCACCGTTGCCCCAGCAGTAATCCCACCGCTGCCACCACTTGAGACGTCCCCCGCTACGCCACTGATTACCAAAGAAAGGGAAGACCACTCAACGCCTTTTTATCCGGTTCCCTCTTGGATACGTGTCTCAAACAGTTCTCACATACAGGGATTCATGCTGGGGCCGGGAAGTAAGAGACGCTAAGACCTGTTCCTGTTTACTGATCTATTTAATTTATTATTAACTTAAAACGTCGTATACCGCGTACATCTACCACAACACAAAATTATAACACATGATTTGGACATTTGCGACATTCGACACAGGGCAGGCACATAAAGAAAGTAACTGTAACAATACAAGGCTATGCATAAAAAAACACACGACGACACAAATGACGAAGTTATTAATTATTAAAACCGCACAATGTCTCAATATGCCGCATTTTTTCCCGCAAAGCTCGTTTAAGTAAGGGAGGTGAAGTTCGTCTCACAGAATGTCCATGTAGTCGGGGCCTCGGAAGTGGCTGCTCGAATCGGGGCCGAAGGTTGGTTCTTGGCGTCGAGGTCTGATCTGTCCGATTCGTCAGTGTCTTCATCGTCTTTGTCATCGTCGCCTACGTCGTGCCTCTCAGTGATTTCCATCTTAGCTTCTCTACCATCTCGAGCTCATCGCATCCTCTCTCTCTGACTCTTCGTATCGTCTCGTAGTCCCTTTTTGTAGGACCCGACTCCGCCCCTCCGTGGCACCTAACCAATTGCCACTGTTGACACGACACATTTCTCTGCCAGTCGGTGTGTGGCATCTTCGACGGCCGCTCCCGTGGCACGCACCAGCAGAATACCCTCTCCCAAACAAAACCGAGCAAGTAACAATGTACAAACTCAAGCCTCAGGGAGAATGATGGGCGACCGTCCCAAGACACTTTAATTGCGGGCTAACAATGGTCTCGATGCTTCCGTTACTGGATGAGCCGATGTCTAGACCAAGTCTCAACGTTTCCATGCAGCTCGGTGTCTCCCGCGAAGTTCTCCGTAGCCGCCGCTTCGTCGTCATTCACCGCCCCGGGCGGCCATCCGCGCAGAACGCAGTAATGAGCCCTGGAGCCACGGAGGCTGACGGAAAGTCATACTGGACCCGGCACAGGCGCTGCGGCAGCGTAGCATTCCCCGAACCAACAAAAGGTGCTCTGCTGCTCCCCCATGCCACAAATCTGAAGAGTGCGCGCGGATTATCTCCACCGTTCACTGTCACACTCATGGTGTTAGATATATAAGGTGACTGAACGCGCCGCTTCCCGAAAGGAGCGCGTGCATCGAGTTAGCGACCGTAGTTCACGAGTCCTCCGAAAGAGGGCGGTGGCGCACTGCGGGCCATGTGCGGGCCGCGCTCGCTGCAAGTTCTCCTCTGGCGCGCGCGCGCGTTTCCCCGTTGGTCGTGTTTTCGACTTGGCAGCTCATGTATGTCTTTTGACAATGGAAAGAAAGGGCTTTGTACCACGGTGTAATACCGGTTACAAGTCCTGCGAGCAAAAGTTTTCTCTATTTTCGGCCCCGAAAGACGAAGCTCGCCTGAAACTTTGGAGACATGCCATTCCGCGGAAGGATCGGATCCATAAAGTGTCGGACCACGTGTGCGAGCGACATTTCGAGCCCCACTTTGTCTCAAAGACCTGGACGGCTGAGTACAACGGGAACGTCCTTGTGAGTACCCCACGCCGAGCATGCCTATCTGACGACGCAGTGCCGTCGATATTTCCCGATTGTCCAGCACACCTCTCCAAACTGGTAAAACATCGGAAGAGACCAGCGGTCAGGCAGCCTGCCTGCGTTCCTAGGCAAAGCGCTTTCATCCGGCAGATAGTACCGAGAAAGCTGAAGAAGCAGATGATCCCAAGGTCAGTGACCTTGATCATGCAGGACCTTCATCCACTGAAAGCACCGATGCGGCTCCGTTTGAGGTTGGTGCCCCGGAAGTCATTCCGTCTGCGAGGGGTCTCGTCAACAAGTTTTCAACAACTTGTTCGAGCAATCAGCCTCCGTAGTTCTTCCGTCCATATCATGGGGCTATCACAGGCGGGACACGGATGGAATCCGCAACGTTGCTTTTACTGAGATGAAGTGGAGCACAAGTCCAAAGGTGCGCGAAGTGAGCACAGACGCCGCCACTTCTACAGAGAGCAGTCAAAATTTGGGAATTGTGAGGTCCAGAATGCAAACGAACCTCAATTTCTGGCGCTCTCGGATTTCACATCAGCCTCTCGAATGGATTGTGAGCAAGAAACGAAACTTGAGGAGCTGAAGCGAAAGCTTGATGGTCTGGTTGACGCAGATGTAGAGTGCGAAGATGCGTTTGCTCATGTGTTCACAAGTGCGACTGTGGAAGATTGTATTGTTTACTATGTAACGGGGTATTTGTGTAGGAAGCTTCTGAGGCACACGGTTTCACCTTTCACCTTTATTCATCTTTATTCATCAAGTGTGAGCATGGAAAAGTGCATGGGTACAGATTCACTGGGAGGTCCCAAGGTAAGAACCGCAGGCGGGACCTCCCACGAAAAAAAAGGTAATCATCAAGCAACACTGAAATACATTGTCAGCAAATAAACACAGCATAAACACAGCATAAAAAAGAGAAAGATGAAAAAAAACAAAAGAAAACAAAAAACCATTAGAATAATAAGCAGGAACACTAAAAAACAAGGAATACATCGTCAATCTAAAAAAATGTGGATATGAATACCACAACAAAAAAAGACATGATAATACAGTTACAATTCAATCAAACAGAAGGGCCTAACAAGAAAGTCTTTAGTTTGGATTTAAAAACGCAAAGTGATTTAGAAGATTTAATATCAGAGGTAAGTGAATTCTAGAGCGAAATGGCCGAGAATAGAATCATTTGTTTGCCGTAGTTAGTGTGTATATACGGAAGTAAGAGATTCTGGCGTGAGGCAAAGCGCGTTGAATTGAGATTATTAGTGATGCAATGAGGGAGAATATCTAAGACAAGGTGATCGTGCAAGACGTTAAAAAATAAAATACCAATGCTGTACCTAAACAGATGATGAAGGGGCAAAACACGGAGCTGATAGAACAGCGGGGAAGATTCTGCTTGTCGATGGGAAAATGTAATGATGCGTAACGCTTGTTTCTGCAGTGTTATTAATGGGGCGATGTGGGTATGATACGTACCACCCCAGGAAGAAATGCAGTAGTTTGCTCTAAATGTAAGCTGGGGCTTGTATCACAGACAACAACCTCAGAGAAGCCCGAATCTGCTTTTGTAAACTGCAAGACTCGTGGAAACCTGCTGCACCCTACCACCAACGTGTTTAATCTGGTATGCGCCACAGAAACTTGCTTTCAGAAGTACTCTGCGAGCAAGTTTGCTTACGAGCAAACTCTGGATGAGGTTATGAATAACTTTCATTTCGCATTTCCGTGTGCTGTTCACAAGACCGACATAATCGCCCAGATATTGCATTATTATATTTCAATGAGAATGAGCTGTAGTGGAGCATACGCACCAACGCGTATGCGCCTTCGAAAGACAACGAAAAGCCCGTGCCCTGCTTGCGCGAGAGTTTGTGCCGCTTTTGCCAGACTGGCCATACTCCCACTTTCCGTTGCGACCTCGTTGCGACTTCTCGGCTCGAATAAACGTCATCACATTTGGTGGAGGCTGCTGAGATCCCCAAGAAGACCTGGAGCTCCGCTCTCGCAAGTTGCCTGAAAGACTACTGCGAAACATGACTGACGCAGTCGCCAACCAGCCCGTCCCAGCCCAGCCAGCACCATCGGCTGCCCCGTCTACCTGCCCCAGCGCTACTCGCCAGCGGGACCCACCAATCTTCAGCGGAAGTGGTGAGCAAGACGTCGAAGACTGGCTGTTCTTGTACGAACGCGTAAGCGTCAGCAACAAGTGGGACGACGACTCTAAACTCGCTTACGTTATCTTTTACTTGGCAGACGTAGCTAAGCTTTGGTTTACCAACCGCGAAACCGCCATCGCCAACTGGTCTTCCTTTAGGACCCTCGTAAAAGAAGTGTTCGGCCGACCAGAGGTCCGCAAGCTCCGCGCTGACCAGCGTCTGCGCCACAGAGCCCAGCAGCCTGGCGAAACGTTTACGAGTTACATTGAGGATGTGCTCGACCTCTGCAGGCGTGTTAACCCATCTATGCCCGAAGAAGAGAAAATTCGGCAGATTCTCAAGGGTATTGAGGATGGCGCATTCCAGATGTTGCTAGCGAAAAGCCCGACCTCGGTGGCAATCCTCGTAAGCCTGTGCCAGAGCTTCGATGAATTACGCCGTCAGCGTTCCATCGCCCGACAGAGTGTCTCACCACCAGATTCGATCTCGGCTGTCGCACTCGCAAATGTCAACGTTCGCCAAGAAAGTCTGTCCAACCAGATCAAAGACTTCATGAGGGAGGAAGTCGCCCGACAGCTCTCCCTGCTGCCGCATAGCGACGCACCCACCGCAAGTCTGCCTTCGACACTGCAGCAGGCCATACGCACTGAAATTTGCGATGTCCTACCTACAGTACAGGCCCCTTACGCATGCACTTCAACAGCATCTAATCTCTCAGCTGTCAGCTACGCACCACCTGCACCATCCTCACCTCTCAGCTACGCAGCTGTGGTTGCGCGACCCCCACCGCATCCAGTATCCTTATCGACTCCACCTCCTCCGGCAGCGCCTCCGGTTTACAGGCCCTCACCTCGCTTTTTCCGTCCATCTAATGAGTGGCGCATCCATGACAACCGTCCTATCTACTTCGCGTGTGGCATCGTTGGCCACATTGCACGCTACTGCCGCCGCCGTCCCACACCTGCGTATGCCTCCTTTGGAACTCCTACCTATGCGTCGCAGCAGGCCACCACGCCTGCATACGAACAGAGGCACTCTGACTCGGATCGTCGCCCATCGACTTCTCGTTTCCCATCTCCTCGTCGCCGATCGCCATCTCCTATGCGTCGTAGACCACCTCCTGAGGAGGGAAACTAATCAGTGCAGTTCCAGAGGCAAGAACTGCAACTTCTGCGCAATTATCAAGACCTCCATTTTCGCCGCGAAATGTTGTTGATGTCAATGTTGAGGGAGTCGCCACACAAGCGTTAATTGATATTGGGGCCGCCGTTTCTGTGATGAACGCAAAATTTTGTCGCAAACTGAAGAAAGTGACCACATCTCTCTGTGGCATCGTGCTGTCCACGGCTAGCGCGCAACGCATTCAGCCCTCGTCTGTGTGTACGGCGCGCGTCGTCATCCAAGACGTTTTGTACATCGTCCAATTTTTCGTACTACCATCTTGCTCTCATGACCTCATCCTGGGTTGGGATTTCTTATCAGGTCATGAAGCTATCATCGATTGTTGCCGTGCGAAAGTGTCCCTAGTGCCAAGTTGTGAATTTCCACCACCCAACCTTTCACCACTACTCTGCAAACTCATCGCTGACGACGACATCACCTTGCCTCCGGAAGCTTCAGTCCCTATTAGCCTTTCATGTGTGGCGCAACCTGACGCCACGGTGGTGTTTACGCCATCTCCTGTTTTACTGAACGCAAGGGCATCGTGCTCCCATTTGCCGTTCTTACGATCGCGTCTGGTTTAACCGTAATGCTGGTTACCAACCACTGCAACTACCCCATTGGCTTGCTTCGTGGTGAAACGTTAGGATATGTGCAACCTGTCGACCATATCAATGATATTATTCTTCCCGACGAAACGCCATGTCAGATTGCCGCAATCACTCAGGCGTATGAGCCATCAAGCTCACCAGCCTTTGACAATGCTATTGACGCAGACCTTCCCCCCTCGCATCGCAGCCAACTTGTTGCTCTCCTTAACAAGTTTCGCTCTTCTTTCGACTTTCAGAAACCTGCTTTGGGCCGCACCACGACTGTCACTCATACTATTGACACCGGCTCACATTCGCCTCTGCGACAGCGTCCTTACCGCGTTTCTGCCGAAGAGTGCCGCGTCATTACGGAGCAAGTAGATGACATGCTTAAACGTGGAGTCATACAGCCTTCTCAAAGCACTTGGTCGTCACCCGTGGTTCTGGTAAAGAAAAAAGATGGCACCGTTCGATTTTGCGTGGACTATCGCCGCTTAAACAAGATTAAAAAGAAAGACGTCTACCCGCTACCACGAATAGACGATGCTCTTGACTGCTTACAAGGCGCCGAGTACTTCACATCCTTGGATCTGCGTTCTGGGTATTGGCAGGGGCCAATGGCTGAATGTGATCGCCCTAAAACAGCCTTTGTAACGCCGGATGGCCTGTATGAGTTCAAAGTCATGCCATTTGGGCTCTGCAACGCGCCTGCGACGTTTGAACGCATGATAGATACCATATTGCGGGCCCACAAGTGGAAAACTTGCTTGTGTTACCTAGATGACATCGTAGTCTTTTCAGCTGATTTCCCGACACACCTTCGTCGTCTCCACGAGATTCTGACGTGTCTAGCTTCTGCAGGCCTACAACTTAACACCAAGAAGTGCCACTTCGCAGCCCGAAAACTAACCATCTTGGGACACGTCATCACAAGAGACGGTGTTTTTCCGGACCCCGATAAGCTTCGAGCTGTCGCTGACTTCCCAATGCCCACGTAACTGAAAGCCCTAAGAAGTTTCGTTAGTCTTTGCTCTTACTTTCATCGCTTCGTGCGCAACTTCGCGTCCATCATTGCACTTCTGACTAGTCTGCTTTCCAACAGCAAAGGTCTATCTGCATGGTCACCTGCATGTGACGACGCATTTCACCAGCTGCGCCGCCTGCTGACCTCGCCACCTATTCTTCGCCACTACGACCCCACTGCTGCCACAGAAGTTCACACTGATGCAAGCGGCGTTGGTCTTGGCGCAGTTTTGGCACAACGGAAAGGCACCCAAACCGAATACGTAGTCGCTTATGCAAGTCGCGCTCTTAAGAAGGCTGAATTGAATTACTCCGTGACAGAGAAGGAGTGTTTGGCCATAATCTGGGCGCTTACGAAGTTTCGCCCGTACCTTTACGGCCGTCCTTTCGACGTGGTCACAGACCACCACGCTCTATGTTGGCTGTCCTCCTTGAAAGACCCGTCGGACGTCTGGGCCGTTGGGCACTTCGATTGCAGGAATACGACATCCGTGTCGTATATTGTTCCGGTCGCAAGCATGCGGACGCCGATGCACTTTCCCGATCGCCATTAACACCAGATGTGGCTTCTCTGCACCCCCTTTTACCACCTTGTCACCACTCGACAGCACTGACATGCTTTCGGAGCAGCGTAAAGACCCATACCTTGCCTTGTTAGTCGACTACCTTACCGATCCGTCTTCTGTCCCTTCCACGAGAGCGCTGCGCTGGCAAGCAGCCCACTTTGCCTTACGTGACAACATTCTGTACCGCCGCAACTACACGCCTGGTGGTCGGAAGTGGCTCCTTGCTGTCCCAACTCATATGCGCTCTGACATCTGCATGAATTTCCATGCAGATCCCCAAAGTGCTCACGCAGGTGTCCTGAAAACCTACGAAAGGCTGCGCCAACGCTATTACTGGCGAGGAATGTATCGTTTTGTGCAGAAATACGTTCACTCTTGCACCACTTGCCGACAGAACAAAACACCTCCGCGGCACCTTACTGGCATGTTACAGCCGCTCCCGTGCCCGGCTCGCCCATTCGACCGCATGGGTATAGACCTCTATGGCCCCCTCCCATATAGTAGTTCTGGAAAACGGTGGATTATTGTCGGAGTCGATCATCTGACACGCTACGCTGAGACTGCAGCTCTACCGGCAGCGACCGCCCACGAAGTTGCACTCTTCATTCTCCGCAGCTTCATTCTACGCCATGGTGCTCCGCGGGAATTACTCAGTGATAGGGGTCGAGTGTTCCTGTCGGAGGTCATCCAAGCTATCCTCGCTGAATGCAACATTATCCACCGTAAATCTACCGCATACCATCCACAGACAAATGGTCTTACTGAGCGGTTCAACCGCACACTTCGCGACATGCTGAGGATGTTCACCTTCTCCGACCACACTAACTGGGACGCTGTATTGCCCTTTGTTACCTTCGCTTATAACACCGCGACGCAAGCGACTACCGGTTTTTCCCCGTTCTTTCTATTGTACGGCCGCGAACCTTCCCACCCACTCGACACTATACTACCGTACCGCCCTGATGCATCTGAGTGCTCCCCGCTTTCGGAAGCCGCCAGATACGCTGAAGACTGCCGTCAGTTGGCTCGTTCTCTGACAAGTGAGGCTCAAGGTCAACAAAAGACTCGACACGACGATGCTCACCGCATAGCTCCTACATTTCGTGCTGGCTCCCTTGTGTGGCTTTGGGTGCCCCCGCACGTTCCTGGCCTGTCTTCTAAACTTCTGGCCCGGTACCATGGTCCGTACCGTGTCATTGACGCGACGTCCCCGGTGAATTACATCATCGAGCCGTTAACACAATCACCAGATTTGCGCCGTCGAGGACGCGAGACCGTACACGTCGACCGTCTCAAGCCCTACTACGACCCCCTCATTGTGCCTACTCCCTGAGTCGCCAGGATGGCTACCCTTCACCCCGGGGGTATTGTAGTGGAGCATACGCACCAACGCGTATGCGCCTTCGCAAGACAACGAAAAGCCCGTGCTCTGCTTGCGCGAGAGTTTGTGCCGCCTTTGCCAGACTGGCCATACGCCCACTTTCCGTTGCGACCTCGTTGCGACTTCTCGGCTCGAATAAACGTCATCACAGAGGCAATACTGCAAACAAAAAGCGCACGAACGGGCAAACAAAACACGAGAGCTCAGAAAGAAATCCAAGCTGGTGTAATGCCCAATTTCCGTACAGGCGACTGATTGTTCGTTGCTGTTTTGGGGGTTTTACGTGCCAAGAACACCTTATGATTATGAGGCACACCGTTCTTCATTTATTTCATGCACCTCAATCCACTGCTGTAAATAGTTTAATAAGACTTCTCTTCACTTGTTTTCATTATGTCTGAAGTTGTACTTTAACTGCAAGAACAAGGAACGATTTAGCCTACTTCACTGGCTGCAGAAATCAAGCTAGGAGTGTGCGTACCAATGATACCTCGCTACAGCCGAAAATAAAGGCTTACTTGGATCTCACTTATTTACAACACGTTCTCGAAACGCTCGTAATTAACCGCAATGCTGACGTTTGCCTTCGGTAGGAATCCTAGAGTTTCATTGCATTGCGAACACGCGCTTGCGCTATGTTGTGACTGATCGCGCCTTAAGCGATTTAGTTCCTGAAAAGCAGATGACACTTGAAACATTCTGTTCGCAATACATTGCACTGCTACTCTTGTGTCATTTGAATCAAGTTCAATGAACTGGACGGGCCGCCAGAAGTTCAGTTTTCACGCGCTCGAACCCGCGCCGCGCATTCCTCGCGGCCGCCTCCAGCCGCCGGAGCGGCCCGCTATGGCCCGCAGTGCGCGAGCGCCATCTGTCGCGGCAATCGGAAATGCGGGCGTTAACTCGCCACGCCGGCCGCCTCCGTTGACTCACCTCTCTATATCTAACACCATGGTCACACTGTTTGTAGACGACAAGGCGCCGCCCGGTCTACGTGTTTGCGCGGGGGGGGGGGGCGAGAACAGTAGAAATAATCCTTCCGGTACTCCACTCCGGAATGCCCATTCGTTCCACCGAAGGTTTTCTTTTCCTTTTTTTATGCGTGGGTTTAAGAAACGAGGGAAAAAATCTTGAAAGGACCGGGGTTCAGTCCGTGTTTGCGGGACGTCACAGATCCAAATGCGTCTCGTTACATTCTGGAGGGCACTGGGATGCGAAGGATTCAGTTCGTTTGTGAGAGTCTACTGTTTGGCAATTTTTCCGTCTTTGAAAAAAGCGAGTGAATATTGAAACAAAACCACGTGACTCAGCTCGGTTAATACCGCTTTTTTAGTGAAAGAGCCTTAAGTGTGGACCTTGCCGAATTGATTGGTTGTTACTCTAGACATGAAGTTTAACAGCGGGTCAACATTTTTGGCAACCAGCAAGCGAGCGCCGTCCTATCTGGTAAATAATAAGGTGGCGGCACATGCACGGTTGTTTCGCTGGAAGCCGTGTTCAGAGCAATTGAATACGCTAGCTCAGTAAAGTTATTTTATGTCATGTTTTGTTGACTTTCATCAAAGTTCTCAAATTAGTTAAAAGCGCCAAATCACCATTTCGCATGTAGTACATTGCAACAGTTGACCGCTTTGGATTGTCTTCTAGAACGTAATAAAAGGCCCAAGTCAGTAAAGTGAATATATGAACTCCAAATTATGAGTTTTAATTCTATTAGAAATAAACGCCATCTTTAGAAAAGCAGGTCTTAGGTGGCACTAGTGCCGCAAGTCTGTAACGAAATTGAAGCTCATCGGTTCTCAGCTGTTCAGGGCAATACTTAGTCACGACAAGTTATACGAAGTATTGCCAAGTGAGGGGAAATTCTAGTCAGTTTTCGTGAAGCCGGAATCTGGCCGTTTCGGCCACATGACAACCTGGACTAACCTAAACGCGTCCAGTCCAATAGTCTCGCTTGACAGCGCACCGCAATTCTCGCTAAACTGCTTCCTCGTCGGCAGTGCAGACCATCTTCAATATACACAGCAGTGCCTGACGCGACCGCCACGCGCCGACTTTACACAGAACGAAAGAGCCCATCCACAGCTTCAGACATGTCACGCCTGGCACAACCGAGCGGTTGCGCGCTGTGTCCAGGCAGGCGGGTTCGTAGCGGAGCAGTGCATCTGAGCAACCAGTTGCTTGGGACCACGGGAAGACATCATCGCAAGCGTGGAAATGTTCAGGTTTGACAGATTACGTCAGATTTACACTCCTCCGTTTTTTTTCTTCAAATACTTGCCCCAGGTGACAGCAAACTGTGTGTCGCTGGTTTTATTGAGTCGCGGTTGACCCTTCTCTAAAGATATCCTTTGTTTATCGTTACGTGAAATCTCCGAAGACGTACGTTACTCGGAGATGTGCCAATTTGCTATGGAAATAGCTAAAATATCTTACCTAATATTAGGCGAAGCTTGCGCAAAGATAAACAATGCGACTACACATTTTTTATAAAAGCTGTGAGGCCTATTAAAGAGTCAGAAGTATAGAATTCGTCGAGTCAATGCTCACATCATCAGTTGATGTTGCCACGGCCACGAAGATTTACCCGGCTGGTGCTGGACAGTAGACAGGAGCAAGGGCGTGAGGTGGCGACATCTGCGGTGAAGTAGTCGATGAAGGTGCGAGCAAGATACCCAGGCTGGGTTGCCTGGCTTTCGTCCAAAGAAACCGTCATTCCGGGACACATTCGCCCTCGATCGCGGCCACATGTTCAGGGTTCTCGCTGAATGCAGGGTATACCCCTTTGTCGCTGCTTCGGTAGCCTTGGAGGACCTTACATTGAATCAAAATGGTGTTCACTGGTCGATGTTCCCTGGCTTACAGCACACTACTCTGGCAATCCCCACATTCTTGGTCAGGCATATTTAGCGCGCGTGGGCCGATCGCAGCGCACCAATAGGTCACCGCTTATTGGTCTCACAGGACACCAAGTGGTCCAATCACAAAGTATCCCGTTGGTTTCCTTGCTCAAAATTATGACACATACCAACTCTGGGGGACTGAGCAAGACTGTGTGTCATAACCTTTAATGATAACTTCAGAAATATTTCTTATAAACAAAAATGTGGGTTGTCGCCACTATTGATAGTCATCGTTCTCTTCTTCGATTTACGAACGACCTACGCGGATTGCGTTTGCACATCTTTCTCTTAACTTTATTCGCCATGGTGGTCAACTCGTTATGGTGCTTGATTGCTGGCCAGAAAGTCGCTGGAACGAATCACAGCCATGACGGCTGCATTTTCGAGAGAGTCAAAATGCTTGAACCTCACGTTTTCACTTTTGGGTGCACTTGAAAGAACCCTAGATGGTTCTCCAGAGTACTCGATTACGGCATCTCTCAGAATGATTGAGGATTTTGAATGAAACCTGCGGAGTTATTATAATTATTTCTCTCACTGAGCATACTGTCTCTAGTTGTCCGTAGCCCAGTTTCACGGTGAAGCATTACTTTTAACGGCCTGGTAACGGTGGCGAAAGAACCTTGCCGGAAACTACGTCTATATTTACTGTTTTTATATGTTCAAACCTCATGGTTTTATTTGGTTCTGCATAATTATTGCCACAGATACAATGACACTGTCATAGGCTGCTGCACAGACGGAGAATTCAAGATAATTTTTACAGCTGCATGCACAAACACCACTCACTAACGGTATCCACTGCATGCTCTCAAAGTGAACTTTCTACAGGTGTTATGTCACAGAACTTTCATTCTAGTGGCGGCGACGTTGGCAGAAGTGCCTTGTCATATTCAGCGTGTACCTATACTTTTGTGAAGGTGGTGAAAATGATTTTTGGTGTTTTCAAAGTAGAAGTTGCTTGCATGTTTGACTGTAGGTTTTTTAGGGGAGGTTCAAAAGCCCCTTTCACACCCCCTTGCAGAGCCTGAAGCTCGCTGGTATTCTCACTGCTGCCAATCCGCGTCCAGCTCATATATATATTATCGATGTTGACTTGTGAAGGTCATTTTTGAAAGCGACTTTTCAATAAGGCTTTTTAAGAGAGTAATGCATGCTTGGCCTGCTACGTTTTTTTTCAGTGACCGGGATCATGAAGTGCACGGATTGTATTATTGTTACGACATAGATAAGTGTTGTTACTGGACTGAGGCAACGTTGAAGTCAAGGAAGAATTAGTTAAAAGAGTCGTGGAAGTGCCTGCTTGCAGCATAGGAAGACTACACGAAAGCAGTGATAAAAAAAATCAAGCCCCAAGCTTAACGTGCAAAGATCCCTTGCTGGCATTTGGACAGGGCTATAGACTCTCTGGGCCCAATCTTGAGAATTTTCAGAAGAATAAAGCTTTCATTATTATGATGTCATAGAACAACGACAGAATTCCCCCAGTGATAAAGCGGGAAGACAATAAGCAACGCGATGAGTAGGACAAATTTAAGGAAAGGGCATTACCGCAGGTCTTACTGAGCTTGGTGCCACCGTTTACAAGCTAAGACGGCAGAACATGAATTCAGTAAATACGTATCACAAAGCAAAATAACTATTAAGTAGGGTTATTGAAGTTGCCAAGGTGGCAAACCTATTGGAACTGATTCTAGTCGTATGAGCAGCACAAAAGTTTACCACGAAGAATGGCAAGAACGCAAGTATTGCATTCCGTGTCTTGAATCAGTCAAAATGTGGTTACTAAATAGAAAAAAGACAACCGCACCGAAAAATTTTTCCTTTTATTGACGAGAACTGGTCGCATGAAACCAGGAGACTTATTTTTGCAACGAAGCAATGGGCAGAACTATATTTATGAGTATACGCCTGGCGTAAAGATGGTCATCTTTTTCTCAGTGAAACAGATGGGTGCTTTGCTCATTTGATCAAACAGCTGGATGAGCTTAAGGGCTCCAGTGAAGCTACTCGATCCTTGGTAAGTGCTTGCGAAAAAACATTCATTTTTCATGGTCATAATTTTTTCTCTTTTCATGCAAGGTTATGATATTCTAGTGATGTATTGCTCTGTGTTACCTGAAACATTCTCGCACTTGAATATGCAGTCAACGCAGAACAAATCTACCAGTTTTGTGTTTTCCTCCATCAAGTAGATGCGAAATCAACCGCTATCATGCTTACAAAAACATAGTTCCCAAATTGAAGGATCGCTGTAATAAAACGTTGCGCGGTTGTGTTGGTTTACTTTTATTTACTTGGTGCGGTAGGCTTGGGGTGGCGTACCCGCCAATGCATTGCATTTTCTCCGGCTCACATCGTTGCTTTCACAGCACCCAATCTAAACGTTATAAATCGGATGAGCCTTGACTGTACAGACATGGCTGTGTACTGCACCATACCCTGGGAAAAACTATGGCGCCCAAGATTACTGAACACCATGGAACCAACGCCTCCCCGTGGGCTAAGAAGGGTTCGAAACGCGCCTGAGAATATTGAACGCACCCCCACGTAGGCAATGAAGGGGTAGAAATCGAAACATCGTTGCGACTACTCACCTCCCCCCCCCCCCCCGACTGCCTCAAGGGTTTCTTCCTGGGAACCTCTCATTGGTCAAGCTTCGGCCCTGTCATATGGTGCGTTTGCGCAGGCCGTTTTAAGGCGGCGCGCGTGGCGATACCGTGTGATCACCGTCAACGTTTCCTCATGGTCCGGCATGCTTCTGGGAGGTGATGAAAATGGGCGGCCTTGCAAAACGGGCAAGCGACACCTTTGTTTGATGCTGACGCCTTGGCTTGTTTTCGACAACTTCCATGTTAATTCTTGCAACTGAGTTCTTAAGTTGAACCACGTGCGGTTGGTGACCGGTTCCTCTTACAGCGCACAGGGGACAGGCGAACTACTGTCCCGTCGTCAAAAAGTTGATGTGTTACAGGAAAGGCGTTCATTGACCTAAAACCGCAGTACGTGTAGCTCTAAGTGTAGATAATTGTGCGCTGCTGTGCTTGCTCTCGCCATCAAGACATTCTTTAGGTTTGTTTTATTTACATTTTGGTTGTTGTCATATTTGGGTTGGGGTATGAGCCCTCACGTGCACGAAGCTGGCATCCTTGGGGTGGGGTGTTAATATACCAAGTGTACTATCCAATGAGAAAACCGACAGGCAAACATTTGTCGACGGTTCTGTAAGACCGAGCAACGAGGAAATAAAGAGCAGACCCCGAAGTTCCGCCAGGCGTTCTGAACCGAGCTTAAGGTGTTAGGCACTGTTATGCATTAGCTCGTGCCCGTGTCTCGGAAAGGAATTTGCGGGAAGACAAGCGTGCACAGCCACATTCCTGGAAACAAAATGCGACGGCCCCTCAATGATGAACAAAGGCAAATGCACCGCACTTAGATCCGCAGTGCAATGGTAGGCAGGCTTCACCGCTGGTCAATCCTTGAGCTCTGCCTTTTTTCTCAAATCAGGCGGAACGCTCCGGTCACCGTGGTCTACAGACGACGGGAAGCCTTCGCTCGCAACGCCGCTGTCCTAATTCTCCAAATCACCGGCTGCTCAGCGTCGGAAGTTTGGTATTGAGCAGAAGCGCCACATTGTTGGGCTAGGCCAAGATTTTTAAGAAAAGCTTAATTTCGCAGACGGGCACGTGATCAAGAAGGCGGGCGTCTAAGCGTTGTGGCGGTGTGAAATTCGCTAGTGAGCCCTTTTTGTGCACTTTTCTTCTCTCCCCCTGCGTGCGGAAAGGGTGTTTCGCCTTTATTCGCCTGGCCACTCACCGAGCATCGCATTGGCTGAAAGAGTGGACATTGTGATGCGCTTTGACTACGCTGGTTTGAAAAGTGAGGACATGTGTGTTTTCAGCATTGCTTCAGCGAGCTTCGTCTATAGCGAGACCTTCAGCTGGAGTCGTCAAGCGTGAGTATCCAAGCACATTTCTGAGCTCTTCAGCCATGTAAATAAACTGTTCTCGTTACTACGAGCGTCTCATCTGACTTGTTCGACGATGGTTCCTATGACGGGGACCCGCTACCAAAACTGAGACGCGCAGGGCACGGAGTCGCAACAACTGGATGACAGTGGTCGAATGGCACAAGCCCATCAATCGCGAGACGCGACTGGACGACAGAAGTTAGATGCTACGAGCGCATCGACGCCGCGATGCAACCGAATGGCACATCTGGGATGACAAGAGGTCATAGACATCGAGAGACAACCGGATGGCACTTCTGGCATGCACGACGCGGAAAGCATGACTGCGAGCTGGGTGAGTGCTTACTTTCTCTGTTAGACTTTACCAGGCATTTACGATATGTGTAAGTAAAACCTGGTACAGAGATTAGCTGTTTTAGTTCATGTGGCAGCATATACTTTGCGTCAGGTAGATAACTGAGAGATAGATTGTTTAAGGTATTTTCTGTCGATGGCGGCAAGGTTAATCATGAAAGACCAATATTTCATGTAAGAGCCAAAGATGATTTTGCAGACTAACAGGTAACTTGAGGCAAGGCAGACAACTAGAGCTGTCGGTGCTGTCAAGGTTAATTAGTTGCAAGACAGAAATTAATTGTGGAAGAGAGAACGGCACCAGAAGCAGTCATGAATCTGAAAGCCCAGCGAAATACCAGGCTGTTAGCGATCGCAAGAGAGTTAAATCTGGATGTGTCGGACTCTCTAACAAGAACAGAAGTGATCGGGAAGATTGACGAAACAGGAATGGACGATGAGGAACTCTCAGGCTATGTCATGGACATTGAGAAAACGTAAACTTCCAAGGAGTCCGAGGCCCAGAGAAACAATATAGAAGCCCAGAGAGAAGAGGCAGAAGCCAAAATAAAGCACGAGCTTGATCTGAAGCGCATAGACCAAGAGCTTACTCGCAATAGAGGAGGCAGTGAGGCATCATGTACAGCAGATCGTGTCAAGTAAAAAATGACGGACCTAATAATGTTGTATAGGCTAGGGGAGGACATCGATTTGTTTCTCATCAACATTGAGAAAACTTGTGAAAGGCAAGGTTTTGGGCACGATACATGGCATCAACGCTTGTTGTCTCTACTTCCGGAGAGGACTCAGAAGTAATCACACGCCTGACGAAAAAGGAGGCTGACGAGTACAGTCAGGTAAGCTCGAGCCTTCTCAAAAAAGACAGGTGTGCAGCGAAAGGTATCAGAAAAAAATTCCGTGACACCATAAAAGAGAAAAACGATTTATACCCGGAGTGGCTTAAAGAAGCATAGGCGTATCGGGATCATGACAAGGTTCTGGAGTGTATCGGTCTGAATCGATTCTGTCAAAAGTTACCAGAAAGTGTGAAGTACTGAGTGCAGGATAGATCCAACGTGAACACTATAACGAAAGCCGCCGAGCTTACCGAAGCATCGTTACGTGCCGAGCCATCGGGACAAGCACAAGCCAAAAAGTAAAAAAAATAGGTACGGCCGAATGAGTCGCCGTTTTGAAATAAAACAATGTGTCTCGCACAAAACCGTAAAAGAAACAAGGCATCTAACCATGCCGCATCGGCAGAGGCAAGAAAAAAGAAATTTGAGGCAAAAAAAAAAGAATCGGCGGCTTGTTTCATGTGCCACGAAACAGAGCACTTTGCGATACATTGCCCGAAAGAAAAGGTGGTCGTTTGTTCATAAATGAAGCTGGCGAGAACATCAAGTTCTTTGAGCCCTGTATGTACGGCCTTACCGTTAACGGCAAGCAGTGTCTCGTTTTTAGAGACTCAGCAGGCACACTGGACGTGCTTCATTCGTCCTTTGTTCATACCCGGACAGTATTCAAGAGACAGTTTTTGGAATAGACAAGCCGAGGAAGCAAAAAATCAGTACCTTCCCGCACCTTAAGTTGCCCTTGAAGGTGCATTTGGCACGTTGGAAATAGAAGCCGGGTATCGGCATACCTTTCCCCCACTATTCCTAATTATTTTGAAATGACTCAGACCTAATGCCTGAGGAGAAAGGTCTCACTTTGGTAGAAGGCATAGTGCCAGCACTGACTAGATCAAAGGCGCGTGCGCTGGCTACGGAAGCCACATTCGCCGAGGTAAACAGGGCTCAAATCGACAATGGGCCTAGTCGCGAGTTGGACACGGTGATAACAAATCCACAGGTGCGAAAACAGGCTGCTGGAGCCCTAGTAACAGCGACAACTGTGCCTAGAGGCGATGATGAACCTCCTCCCGAATCGGAAGGGGTCACTGACGCCTCGTTGACCAAGAAACTAAAGAAAGCCGTTGCTACCGAGCCGATTCCTGGTAGTAAAGAGGATAGCACAGAAGGTGACACATTCCAGGTACTACAAACAGCGAAAGAGTTGTCTGTCACGCTAACCTCAGATAACTTCAGGCGCCTGGTGCGAGTAAACACCGCTTCATTGATAGCTGAACAAAAGGGTGACGCAAGACTTGGAAAATTCCAGGACAGTTCTAAAGAGGGAATCACCAACCTGAATGTCAGATTCCAAGAGAGGAGCAGCACACTCTGTCGGAAAAATTTAGACAGGCAAGGAGTGGAGTTTGACCAGGTGTTAGTGCCTCATGCTCATCACCACTATTTGCTTTGTTTGGTTCACGGAGGATGATGGTCAGGCCACTTAGGCGTAAAGTACAGGAAAAGTCGTGTTTTTCGGGAATAATACTGGCCTTGATGTTTTAAAGATTTGAAGAGATTTATGAAATCTTGTGTGTCAGCGAGTGGATAAGCTGGACGATAAAGCGAAATTCCCAAGAAAGCTGGTGCTTGTAATCACGGAGCCCTTTCATCGATTGGTCATTGACACACTAGGTTCTTTGCCAAAGACGTTTTCAGGCTACCGTCACATATTTACATTAATCTGTGCCGAAGCACTAAATTTCCAGTGGTGGTCCCGCTAAAAGAGTCAAGTTCTTTGGAAGTAGTGAATGCACTTTTGTGCGTGTTGGCTTGAGTAGGACTTCCTGCCAAGTTACAATCGAATCAAGGCACCGTTCTCACGACTGCCTTAACTACAATTTTTTAGAATAGTGTTGCGGGAAGTTATTGCAAAATTCAGTCTGATATCCGCAGTTTAACTCGGTGGAGAAACTTCACTATGTGATGAAGGTAGTGTTAAGGACCTTATGTTTTGATCCCAAAACTGACTGGGAGATGTGCTTACCTGCAACGATGTTCGCATTTAGAACGGCACCGCACAATACTACCGGGTTTACGCAAGCGGAGCTCGTTTACGACTGCAGACTGCGATATCCTCTTCGCATACTCAGAGAGTCTTGGGAAAGTCACGGTGACGATCCCGTAGTACTGGAATATGTTCTCACATTACTGGATTGTCTAAGAAGAGCCCAAGAATTCATTGAGAGTGCGATGACCCACGCACATAGAAGGCTAATTAATACGATCGAACTGCAAAAGCACGACAATTTGAGGTGAGTGACAAGGTCATGGTAATCAGTCTTTCTTAAAGAATGAGCTGGAGGTGCAATGGGTGGGCCCAGCCGAAGTCTCTCAAAATTGCCGCAAGCCATTTATGTGATAAAACTGCCAAAATGTTGTAACCTAAGTACAGCAGGTATATCATAGGAACTCAAGCCCTATCAAGAAAGCAAGGCAATCGTGAACATGACGTTAAATGTTCAGGAAGAAGTTCCAGCGTAAATTTTAAAATGGGCTCCCGGATCAGACGAAGTAACAATAGAGACAAAGAATTTATGAATAAGTATCAAAGTTACAGCTGACGACGAAGCAGAAACAGGAATGGAGTGGTCTTTTTACCGAGTTTCAGGACAACATTGTGAGGGAGCCAGGCCGGACATCCGTTCTAACTCATTACATAGAGCTGCCATCGTCGGAACCAGTGATATCTAGGACGTATCCTGTGTCACCTCGTCGGCTTGAGACACTTAAAGCAGAGGTTTAGAAGATGCTGGAATTAGGCGTGACTGAGCCTTGTGAAAGTCAGTGCACTTCCCCTTTGATTCTCGTGGACGTGCCCGGCAAAGATCCGCGTCCCTGCATAGATGATCGTAAGTTCATCCTCATCACCAAGGATGAGACGTACCCTAATACCCCGTATTGAGGAGCACGTTGAGAAGGTTAGCCACGTGAAATTCATTTCAACGCTAGACCTAATGAAAGGTTACTGGCAGGTGCCACTCACTGGAAGAGCAAGCCGATACGGCGCTTTTACAGCGAAATATGTTATGAGATCGCAACTCGAATAATGCGCAGTGATCCGCCGCTGCCGCCGCCGATGTCCGTAACCACATCACACAAAATTAGAAGAAAAAAACCAAGCACCAATGAAACAGTGGGGCTCGAACCCGGGTTTCAGCCCAGTATTCTACCATTGAGCTACGCCGGTGCTTGTAACTTGTTGCCAAACTTGCCTTAGGCAGGCTTGACTTAGCGCCAATGACGCAGTGGGGCTTGAATCCTGGTACACTGGGTGGCGGCCCAGTATTTTCTTCTTGACTACAGGTCAAGGTATTCTGGGGGGAGGGGGGAGTTGTTCTTAGAATTTCAAAAAAAGAAAAGCCCGCAACTGTCTGCAGCTAATTGCGACATCTCAGCAGCGGATCAAAAGGTAAGGGGAATGGGGGAGTAATCGACTTGATCGAAGAGAGAAAAGAGAAAGGAGAGAGTGAGCGAAGAGACCGAAAAGTAAGCGGGGGAAGAACAGATCGTCTACCAAAATCACGGGGCGCGAGTTCTCTAAATTCGCTCAGGCAGTACGCTTCCGTCAAAGTCGAGCAGCACTGAAAGCGCACGCTTGATATGCGCGCAGCCACTGTTCGGCAGCAAGAGGTATCAGTTGTTGACCGAGGCAGACCGAGAGCTCCGTACGTTGCGAGCATCACCTCTCTGCTTGCGTCACCAGCCGGGCAATGAAGCAAAAGGTGGTCCAGAGACTCCAGGTTGCCACAGTTCATGCAGTATGGAATGCCACGCGCGGAGTGCCGATGTTTTAGCTCGGTGGTGTAGTTGTCTCCGGTCCGGAGACGTAGAAGGAAACCGCGGTTTCGTCTTGGTAATCCTTCGAGAGGGGGCCGCCGCGGTGGCTTTCCAGCTGCTACGCGAGAATCGGAATGACGCTCGCGCACGAAGCGGCCGGTGAGGAGACGGCCGGCATCCGCAGAGCACACAAGATGGTGACGTCGGTGTCGGGGTCGTGCTCGTCCCTTCCGGCACGGTCGGCCGCCTCGTTTCTGAGTATTCCAATGTGTGGAGGCACCTAGTACAGCGAAAGCTCTCAGCCCGTTCTGCATGGCGGGTAGCTTCCAGGCGAACTTGATTGGACTCACAAATGACTTTTGACAAATTTTTAATGATGGCAGCCAAGCTCATGCCGCGGAAATGCGTTTATCAGTAGGCTTGAATTCAAGTTGTCTCGGCTACATACCTTTAGTTTCTTTCGCTTTTGACAAGTAGTTCAAATCATGTCAAGTGAACATGGGCCGTTTCCTGCTTATGAAATTCTTGTAGCCATGGTTTCCAAATTTGTGAGTTTTTACTTTTAATAGTGTCACTGAAACACACGTGACGAACCTAATGCTTCAAAAATCATTGCTTAGATGGTCGATGCAGCAAACGCTTTAAGAAGGGAACTCTTCTTTGTCAAGCCAACACTGTTGGCCTGACGAAGACATGTCAACTTGCCGAAACACTGTTTCCAACCAAGCTATTTCTCGAAAAACTTGAGATCGTTTGAAACCGCTCCATGCCCCTTAACTTCAGTGTTGTTTGGTACACAAGTTCTGTATGAAAACTATGCACGCCACCACAATAAACAAGATTGAGTACAATGCGATGTCATCCTACACACGATTGTTGATTTTCGCATTGCGTAGGATATTCTCAATTCAACAATTGTTCATTATTTCTATACGTCACTTGAATGTGTAGCTGCGTTCATGTATCGACACTATCACACCGCGTGTGTGTGTCTGTTTTTTATACAAGACAAGCAATGAAAAGTGCATTGCAGTTGGGTCGCTCGAGTTTGTTTACTGAGAAAAGAGCCAACTCAACTTTCGCCTTTTCAAAAAACACAAAAAGCAAGACTAACAATATTTTATGACCACACTGGCCAAGCGGCCAGTGGACCTGAAAGAAAGCACGAGCGCATTTTGCTTGCATGCGAAGTGGGAAACAGGTCTTCCGTGGCAATCCTCCTCCTCTAAAATTTTTGTTTTTTCCTTCTATTTAGGAACCACACCAGTGAAGTCATGAACGACATTTTTTGTTCACGGTTCATTTTTAGTAGGACGCCCAGCAACTGGTAGTGGTAAAAACGACACTGCCGAGAACGAATACATGAGAGGTAGACGGAGTTTCCACCGCCCGATTAAGTCGCAACCTTGGTCAAGTACATTTCCTGTTCATTGGACGATTACCTCTTTCTTGCGATCGACACGGCACAAGGCCCTAATTGTTGCAAGAGTATGCAGAACCTACTGCCTAGGACCAGAAAGCATTCTTACTATGAGGCCGTGTCAACAAATAAAGTCTTTCAACTTGAGGCTTTTTGACTATGCATCTCACAACGTAAATAAATCAAGACATTAAATATGATACTCAAGTCATTAAAAACCCGTGAGAATTACACAAGGCGAAAATTCAGCATTATAAGGCTGACATTATCACATTAAGACACTGGACAATTATGAATCGATTTGAAAAGCGAGTATGATTTATACAAATGAAAATACTTAGTAGTGAGTGTCTATCTACGCAGAAATATTTGTAGGCCGCAACCAGAAGCCTTGCACTTGGCATGCTGGTCAGCACAGGTGCTTGCCGGCTAGGCGCTCCTGATGAACGCGTGACGCATTCTGTCCTAGTACCGTTTGTACCAGTCGCGTAAAGATGCGTATAGCGTTGGGGCGGCACAGGACTTGTCTTCTGGCTCGGTGGTCGAAATGGGGCCTTCTTAGGTTTCCAGCACCTCAGACGACGTGTAAATGGCCGGTGTACCAGCATCTGTCGAAGGGGTCTCGGTGACGTCGGAACAGGTCACCTGGATTGGAGACTGCTGGTGCCCTCGATATTATTGGGGCGGGTAACAAGTGGAGGGCCCATGCGGAGGCGTCATCTTTGGGTCCTGAACATTTGCCGGCGTGGCTGCGATGATCATGCCAACTGCCAGCTTTCCGAAGGAAGGTGTGATTGTAGACATGGTCTGCTTGATTTGCAGGGTGCAAGTCACACTGCCAAAGAGGCCCACAACCGAAGCAGCGTAGTCATGCCAGCTAATTGAAACCTGTGGCGACAAGGAATGCGTCGGTTTGGATCATTGAACGAGATACTGATTTTCTGACAAAATGCGATATACCGGAGGCATAAACACTGTAACTATGTGTTTTTTTAATGTAGAACACCCTTGTCGGCCCATGTTAAGAAGAAGGTCGTAGAACATGTGCAGCAGCTACTGCTTGCTAAATAACACCACCATAGCCACATAAGATAAAGTATAATGATGAGTATTTAGCGTAACCTTTATAGTCCGTACTATCAACACAGCGACTGAATAACTGAGGCCACTAACTTGGAAAGCCTTACCACATCTTTTTTACGAAAGTTGCGCGCTATCAATTTTAAACATGTTAACTACTACACTAGCGACAAAGAAGCACACGCGAACAATGCTTATGCCAGGAGGTTTCTGACGCCTCAAGTGCCCGCAATACGTCGTTGCAGCACTTTAACAGCCAAAAGGAATTAGGGCTCATTAGGAACAATTAAAGAATAAAAAAGCAACTCAAATCAGAAAACCTATGGAGTAAACACCAAATTCATGCTCACCTCACAAACAGAACATACCCGCGCGGTAGGTTTCTTTCTGCAGAGCCCTTCATTTTTTTCTGGTATTAGAACCAGACAGACAGAATATACAGCCTCCCCCCTCCCCTCAAACACACACTGTGATTTTTTATACAATTGAATTGCCTTGAAACAATAAACAAGATGAAATATCAAGCCCTTAGAGTGTTTCCTGTAGTCGTTCATAACCCATCTTCTCTTCCCGTTCTGCCGTAGGTTTCAGAAGAAGCTGCCATGTCCCGGCCTTACGCGTCATTTGCTGACGATGGCGGAATCGTGGCACCTGACAGCGTGGTTCTCAAGAAAGAGCAAGTGGCGGCGCTCATGGCTGCGGCCTCATGGTTGGCTCAGCCCGACACCGGCAGTGGTGACAGTCCGCCGGTGTTCTGGGCCTAAGCTACACCTGCCAACAAGCAATACCAGTCTCCTGCCTTTGGTGCCCATAGTGTGATTGTCGTCATTTTGCCTCAGCCAGGCATTGAAGTCACAAGCCGTCATATACGATTATCGCCGGTCCACGCCGTTGTTCTTTCTAACTTTAGTTTTTGACACGAGTTAAAGGAAACTTTGCAATGTCTTGATGCCTACAATTATATATTAAATTTAGAAAAATATTCGCCTTGATAGTTTCCTAAAACCAGTCGGATAATATGACTCCATGTATTTACTGTTTTTCTGAAAACTAGCTCTAAACCTTATATGCCAATGGCCCAGTGAAGCATGTGAAGAAAAACGTCCATTTGCTTTGGATGCCTGTATACTATCGCATTCGCCAGAACAGCGTGTAAAACGAATAAAAAGTTTCAGCTTTGCCACAAAGCCGAAGCAATGAACGTGATACCGAGAAATTGGGAGGTAACGCGCAAAATGGAAAGCAGATTAAACATACCATGTCCCGCGTTTCTCACGCACAAATAACGTTAGAAACCTACTCACAGGTATTAATGACCGCGAAGAAGCGTCTCAGTTGTTACTTTGCTGCGTCTGAAAAGCGCGCTCTTTTCGCAAACGCAGACTGCTCAACGATTGCAGTGATTTTTGTGCGCCCAGAATCGTTCCGTTAAAAAAAAGTGCTCTGTAACTGCATGTTTTACTGAAAATGTCGTTGAAAGACGATAGTCTTGCGTGTGGAGAGAGAGAACAAAACGTTTGTTGGATGTCTTGCGCGAGAAAATCGGTCAATATTATTCTGGAAGCGCTGCGTTAGAGAGTGTCAATCCACTGCAGCGAAGACGAACTAGCGCATCGAGGCACGTTGGGGTTCCTTGATGCGCGTGCCGTCTTCGAGTGTGGAGTCACTTTTTGAAGAAAAGAATGCCGCCTTCTCCGCAATTCGGCACTCCTCGTCTCGTCGCGGCTGGTTAAGTAAGATACGTGCGCGGCATTTTCTCGGGCACAATTCCCGGGTGTTGCGTGCCACAATGCACAAGCCACTCACGAAATGGCTACAGGATGTCCATATTCCCGAAAGATCCGAAAAGGTGACTCTTGTGGCTTGTAAACATGAAGCGCGACAAGTCGCAACCGACAGACGTACGTGTTTGTGGAGCGTTAGTTATGCTATTTCAGCATTTCGAGAGTTATAGCCTAAAGCGCGGTTCCACGAGCACTTTCAAATACGATCAAGCTTGATGTGATTGACTTTTTTACGCCAGCTACAGAAGGACGCCAATCACTGTTAAGAAATTTAATCGCGATCGGACTTAATTACAATCACCAGTGCAACCAGTGCAAGACACGTTCATTTGCATGCTGTTTGCATGCATAATTTACTCGATCATTTTGGATAGCACGAAATACACTGTACCTAATTGCTTGTTGTACAAAGTGTTGTAATCGCTTGTTGTACCTAATCGCTTGTTGTAAAAGCTGCAATTGCACAAAGCTGTGCGCTTACGTTGTACACTTGTAGCTACCGGCTACTTCAACAATTTCTTTTAAGGGCAAAGCCTCTTACGCCAATTGTCGTATGTCCCGTGTTGTCGTAGTCATCGTAGTCGTAGTAGCCAGTTGCATTGCATGTCAATAAAAGCGGTGTCACAGCATCTTCACAGATTGAATGATAACATGTCGAGCGAAGTGTCTGTCAGGCCGTCAATGCTTCTGTGCGTCCGCCTCTGAATTCGTTCGTGCATCCATTCATTCTTCCATGCGTTGCAAGACATGCGCTGTGGTTAACTTGCAGTGAGTTATACATCTTTTTCAAGTATATTAAGTTATTGTGCAAAAAAGCTGTGGCAGCCAAAATGGCCATATTATAATCTAATTTGATTGTTTATTGTTGTAAAGCCGCGTGGTCACTTCATTTTAACGATATCAATGAGCGCTTTATAGTATTTACTAACTTACAAGACATTCCTATAGAAAACACGCTAAACCTGGTTTAACAGTCAATGTCTGCGTACGAGCCATGATTTAAAGCCACGAAATTCACATGTAAATCACCAAATAGTATATATTTCTAAAAATTTTTGCCAATCAGCTCTTTGCAGTAAGGTAAAAAGGATGAAAACAAAAATCAATATACTGTGCGCTGCAGGGTGTGGTTTGTAAATGAGGTAGCTAATGAGTAATTCAAAAACAATATGTAAAAATATGTTACGCAATCACAGTTTCGTGAGTTTGTCCGTGCATGTGAGTTTGTCGTGAGTTTGTCCGTGCATGTCTGTGACCATTTCGTAACCACCTACATAAAGTTGCATCACTCACTCAGCATGTGGCGTTTGTGTGAGTGACAGACAGATGCACGGACGGACGGACAAAAGCACGGACGAACGCTTCGCCTCACTCATCATTCACTACGTCGATATGCTACACGGACAGACGCATGGACTGGTGAACGTAAGGACGAACGCACGGTCGGATACACATACGCATGGTCGGACAGACCAGCTTGCGGAGAGGGCATCGTAATGGCGTACTCCACAGCAGACTACGTGGTTGTCTCCACCCTTCAATGTAATAGGGGGGGGGGGGCGCATCGAGGAACCCTAAGGCACGTTAGACACGAGCGCCATCTGGCAGTTATCTTGAAATACGAGGAAAAGCGTGCGCACCTACAGAAAAAGATGCGCGACTGTCTCGGAGGCGATAAGCTATAGAACGCCAAGCAACGGGCGGGTGCCAGCACCATGTCGTCTTAGCAAAGCGTTGGAAACACTTGCCTATTTGAGCATCGCGTTGCACTGTCAGCGCAGCGTGATAAACGCTACGGTCCTTAGTATTACTTGTGTGTGCCATCTCTAGTAAAAAGACACACATAAAAAAATTCGACTTGTTGTTACGGTGCCTCAAATATGTGCAATAATTGATTTTTAATTGACAACCGCACAAGTATGAACGCTGAAACTTTAGAAATATTGGTGGGCGCTTTGGATGGGGTTGGCCGTTTGAGGTATCGTTTAGTGCCGTTCGGGGTATTGTTATTGCGGACGAGCAGACAAATGGGAACACAGACAAAGACAGACACACTAATATTTTGGCATTGAAGGTCCCCAAGAAAGACTATCGTCTTAAATAAAAACACAAGGCCAGCCAAGACGTACCATTCTCCCCACTGCGAGAGAAGAGCAAGCGAGTGAGCGTCTCCCCCTCCTCTCTGTGGCGCAAAGTACGCGTGGAAGATAAGGTGACACGCACTCATCGTGCCATCTTGTTGGTAATGCTGAAAATACGACAGTTCCTCCTGAGATGCCCGTCAACAGCGGTAAGTGGTTGAAATAGATAACCTGCTGATTGAACGTTGAAGGAGGTTCTCTTACGTGGCTCAGGGTTTTACGCTTCGCACTCACAGTCCCAGGTTCGATTACACGCAGGGAAGTCTTTTTTCTCTTTTTCCACTTCAGTTACTAATATTCGCATGCGCATAATGGAGGCCCCACAGCTGCGTTCTAACATTGCATGGTGTCCACTATAGTGGACATATTGCCAAAGTGGTTGTGAAAACCTCTTTTTTCTTCCTGAAGACGCAATATGCACAGCTCGTGACTATAAATTCTTCTTCTATCGCATGCGTTCAATATAAAGTACCAAATTATGGTTTTATTGGTGCTATAGGAAAAAGAAGTAAAGAAGAACTTGACTTATCCACCTAATTACGAGTCGGCAATTTCGTAGAATGAGTGCAAGAAAAAGCGTGCCACCGTGCCACGATCTAATACACCAAATGAAAGACGTTTTGCCCTCTTTAGTTACCAATGTGGCCAAGCGTGTTTCGGAGGTACCACAGCTGCTCCAAAAATTTTATAAATTTGTCCACTGTAGTGGACAGCATGCAACAAAGGGTTGACTAAAGCCCATTATGCAACAATTTTTATATTCACTTAAGGGTTATGCGTGTCTTATTAGGTGTAAAAGGCATTCCACAACGGCCAATTGAACTTGTGTGGTAATGTACAGCCGCGCTGCCACGTCTGTGTATAGCGCCACGCGCATTCCCCCCCCCCCCCCCTGTACAGGCCATCCACTTCACGTTCCCAGACCCCGTTCTAGCACCACTTCCTTTTCTGCATCTTTTTTCTGCCGCGCAGCTGCAGAATGGAATGGCCTTCCCCGCGACATCCCTTCTATCACTTGTCCATCACGTTTTGTTCAAACTGTATCTATGCACCTGTCTCATTAATCAATTGTGGCATTAGTTACATTTCTGTACAACCCACCCCTTGTGTAACACCCCCTTGAGGAGTCTTTTATGTAATAAAGTGAAGTGAAGTGGAGCGCGCAGGCAGACAACCTTGCTCTGCGGCGTGGCACCTTGAGGGCATTGCGCGTTGTGACGTCGCATACACAGGAGCATGCGTGGCCTTACAAACATGTAGGCCTGCTCTGCAAAGATGATAATGTTGGAAGGGGTTCTCTTTTAACCGAAGACCCGTGCTCACTCAGGATGCTTTCGAAATATTATTACCTAAAAATGGTATCCAAAAAGCCAATTTGTTTAGTGCACTGATCAGTGGATAATACCACGGCAAAATTGGTACTGCGATGCACATCTTACGGTTTTGGGATTGGTTTCCAACAACGTGTGGCAAGCGCATACAAAAAACTTTGTTTCGTTTATCACATAAATTCTACATTTCAGCTAAAGGTGCCCTATGTCACAGCTGTTATTCCAACTGCCATCTATCGCCACCAACCTTCTACACGCTGTGTGATCAGATAGTTTCATCCTCTCATTGCATTCTGAATGCTAACTTGGAGATGTTTTTACCTGGACGAAGTGAGTGTGACTCTTGTTTTCACAACTTAGACTGTCAATACGGCTGTCTTACAAAAAACCTTGTTCGTGCAATCACGAAAATTCCGGTTTTTAGGAGACGATGGTAGTATATCTTCAACTGAACGCCTATTCATGATCATCATCATCATCATCATCATCATAATCATCATCAGCCTGACTACGTCCGCTGCAGGACAACGGCCTCTCCCATGTTCCGCCAGTTAACCGGGTCCTGTGGTTGCTGCTGCCAATTTACACCCGCAAACTTCTTAATCTCATCTGCCCTAATAACCACCCTATCGGAAAAATTGCCATGGTGGATACTGGAAAACATGGTGGGCGTAGTGGAAATAATAGTGGGCATGGTGGAAATAATAGTGGGCATGGTGGAAATTATGATGGCTATGGTGAGACGTAGTGGAAAATATGGTGGTTATGCCGGGGCATACTGGGTGGTATGGTGTACAGATGATGGGTGAAGTGGAAATGATGGTGGAAAGCAGAGGCTAGATAGTGGGCAATAATGGGACACTCTGCCCACCATTGCGATAATGCTGGGTAGCCCTAAGCATATGGTGGGTGGTGCTTATTATGGTGGGCTACATGGTGTACCAAGTTGAGAAACTCTTCCCACCATTGCGATAATGCTGGGAAGCACTAAGCAGATGATGGGTGCTGCTTGTTATGGTGGGCCACATGGTGTACCAAGCTGAGAAGCTCTGCCCACCATCGCGATAATGCTGGGAAGCAGTAAGCAGATGATGGGTGGGCTTATAATGGCGGGCAACTTATATAGTGTACCAATCGGGGATCAGTACACTACATGTCTACCACCATGATTTCCATCAAAGTTAGGCCTACCGACCGAGCCCGTACAATTGTGTTATCCGTGCTTCCGGGTTTCAGAATACACGATTTCGACGATTAAGTATGACAATACAGCGCAGCCATGGCATCAATTAACCTAAATGAAGCATTTTTCATTGTGTATGGTGTCCACTCAAGAAGCAACAAACATCGATGCGACGCGATTAAAGCACTCCCAGAGAACGTAATTAAGTGTCTTCTCACCGACAGCCGCCGGTCGCACTCACCGGCACTTCTCTAGCTTTTGTACGAGAACTCAGACGTGGCAATTGGTACGCTTGGTGAACCAACATGAAGCGTAATGTTTCCGGCACACTGCATTCGTTTTGGCCAAGCCGTTATGAAGTTGCTTTAGCGAAAAAGCTACAGCATTGCGATGGCGCGACCGCCCTCTACATTGCGCGAAAAGCATCCCAATACTCAATCAAATAAATTAGGCGGGCGTATCTATGGAATGAGCCTAGAGGCGTCATAAAGCGTGAGCAGATGTCACCCTTTAGAACGAGCGCGAAACGGATATTAAACTTGGCAGACTCCGCCGGTAAACTGTTGCTGCTCCTCAGTTCACTTGGTTTTTTTCTTGAAGTTGTGAATAGTAAAAAAAATAGCACTAGTGCCGTTAACATAGTGGCAATCGTTACAGGCCGCAGTTGCTTGTGTTTAATAAATGTGCAATTTTTAGTAGCAGGTGTAGATCTTGTCTACGTTGTGTACACGACAAAGATAACTTAAGTTGAACCGTAAGTTTGTATGCCAACTAAGTATTTAACACCCATACAACGCATGTTGGTGTGGCGCAGTGGTTTTTCGTATCGAATGGGAATCCGCAGGTTGCACGTTCGATCCTCCGTGGCGCCTTGTTTTTTTTTACGGGACGGGTGTTTTCTATACTGTTTTTATAGAATTCCTTTTTATTTTTTGTGGCAGCTCGTCACGGTGATTATGACGTCATTTCGCGCTCAAGTGTTGCCGGCACTGCAGCACCCACCATACCCACCATGCGCCATGGTCGGCGTTTCCCACCATTCACCCACTACACTAATCCACTATATTGGTGGGTGGTGGTTTCCACCATGCCCACCATTCGTTTTTTTCCGATAGGGCATCTGTTTCCCCTAACCCGCTTGCCTTCTCTGGGAATCCAGTTAGTTACCCTTAACGACCAGCGGTTATCCTGTCTACGCGCTACATGCCCGGCCCATGTCCATTTATTCTTTCTGGTTTCAGCTATGATATCTTTAACCCCCGTTTTTTCCCTAATCCACTCTGCTCTCTTCTTGTCTCTTAAGGTTACATTTACCATTTTTCTTTCCATTGCTCGCTGCGTCGTCCTCAATTTAAGCTGAACCCTCTTTGTAGGTCTCCAGGTTTCTGCTCCGTAGCTAAGTACCGGCAAGATACAGCTATTATATACCTTCCTCTTGAGGGATAGTGGCAATCTACCTGTCATAATTTGAGAGTGCTTGCCAAATGTGCTCCACCCCAATCTTATTCTTCTAGTTACTGAAATCTCGTGGTTGGGCTCCGCGGTTATTACCTGCCCTAAGTAGACATTCTCTTTTACAAGCTTGAAGTGCACAATTTCCTATCTCGAAGCGCTTCTCTTTTCCGAGGTTGTTGTACATTACTTTCGTTTTCTGCAGAATCATTTTAAGACCCACATTTCTGCTCTCCTAGTCTAACTCCGTCATCATGAGTTGCAATTCGTCCCCTGAGTTACACAGCAATTCAATGTCATCAGCAAAGCGCAGGTTACTAAGGTACTCTCCATTAACTCTTATGCCTTACTTTTCCCAATCTAGGCTTCTGAAAACCTGATGTAAGCACGCGGTAAATAGCATTAGGGTGATTGCGTCCCTGGCCTTACACCCTTCTTGATTGGTATTCTGTTGCTTTATTTGTGAAGCACTATGGTAGCAGTTGAGCCCCTGTAGATTTCTTCCAGGATGTTTATATATACTTCATCGACGCCCTGATTCGGCAGTGTCTGCATGATGGCTGCTATTTCTACTGAATCAAACGCCTTCTCATAATCTATGAAGGCAAGTATAGTGGTTGGTTATATTCTGAGCATTTCTCTATTACCTAATTGATAGTATGAATGTGGTCCATTGTTGAGCAGCCTGTTCGAAATACTGCTTGTTTCTTTGGTTAATTGAATTCTAACGTTTTCTTCACTCTGTTAGCAATTACCTTTGTAAATAGCTTGTATACCACAGAGAGCAAGCTGATTGGCTTGTAATTCTTCAAGTCCTTGTCATCTCCTTTCTTATGTATTAAGATGATGTTAGCGTTCTTCCAAGGCTCTGGTACTCTTCCCGTCAGGAGACACCTCGTAAACAGGGTGGCTAGTTTTCTAACACAATCGGTCCTCTATCTTTCAGTAGATCTGATGTTACCTAATCCTTACCAGCAGCTTTGCCTCTTTGCATGCTCTCCAAAGCTTTTCTGACTTCTTCTATCATTACTGGTGGGGTGTAATCTGGGTTACTGCTAGTTCTTATAGTATTAAAGTCGTGGTTGTCCTGGCTACTGTACAGATCTCTGTAAAACTCCTCCGCTATTTTAACTATCCTATCCATATTGGTAGTTATTTTGCCTTCTTTGTCCCTTAGTGCATACATCCGATTTTTGACTATCCCAAGTTTCCTCTTGACTGCTTTGACACTTCCTCCGCTTTTCAGAGCGTGTTCAATTCTCTCCGTGTTATACCTTCTTACATCAGATACCTTACGCCTATTAATCAACTTCGAAAGCTCTGCCAGTTCTATTTTGTCTGTTGTATTTGAAACTTTCATGATTTGACACTTCTTAATGAGATTCTTCGTTTCCTGGGAAAGCTTGCCAGTGTCCTGTCTAACTACCCTGCCTCCAACTTCCACTGCACAATGCGTAATGAGGCACACGCCTATTCAGACTCCTTCAAATATCAATACTGTTTCAGTGTTTTTCCCGGGAGAGGTGCACTTCCGATGCGATATTCAGTCACAAAAATAGTGTGTGATGGAATGTGGAAAGGCAGGTGTGGAGAGGAGATTACAGTTTGTATTAAAAAGGAGAAGGACCGGCTGCAATGGCGCAACATGGAAGAGACCGTTGTCCTGTAGTGGGCGTAGTCACGCTGATGATGAAAGTGATGATGATGATTTCTCTCTCGAATATTCTGTCTATACAATAATTCACTATTTCCTGTCTCTTTTTTTCTCCTGCTCACCTTCTCGTCTCCGCCACACACACACTTCCCTTAACAATTTGGGGTTGTTGGAGCATTCTCATCACGATCAATTCAAAAAAAGGAACACAAAACGCAGATAGATATGTGGGGTTTCACGTCCCAAAACCACCATAAGATTTCGAGAGACGCCGTAGTGGAGGACTCCGAAAATTTTGACTGAGGTTCCTTAACAAGCACCAGGCTGAGCAAACGAGCCTAGAACATTTCCGCCTCCATCAGAAATGCGTCCGCCGCAGCCGGGGCTTGATCCCGCGACCTGCTGGTCAGCAGCCGAGTACCTTAGCCACTAGACCACTGCGGCGGGGTAACAACAAAATGCAAGGAAGCTTGTGCCGCGCACTTCCTTTTTTTTGCACTGATCGTGATGACTCACTTCCCTTTCTCGCTATCTGCTTTGTTAAACTTCCCTCTCCTCTCCGTTCTTGCGCTCTCTCTCTCAATATATCACTCTCTATTTCTTTTTTACTTTCTTTAATTCTCTTTATTTCGCTTTTCCTTATTCTGTCTGTGCTATGCTATGCTCCTTCCTTCCATTTTACCCTCAGATCTTTCTTCTTGACCATCACTTTTCTTACCCACTCCCTTTCCACACTATACCATGCAAGGCTATGCTATTCTTTGGATAGCCGAGTGATTCGTGTGAACACGGGTTAGAATCCCTCTGGCAAAAAATTTTCTGTTTCTTCTTCTTTCGCTCTCTTTCCCTCTCATACTCTCTTTCTTTCTCTCCCTCTCTGAGTTTCTTTCTCACCCATCACGTTTTTGTATTCCGTGCAGGAGAAATGACCACACATGTTATAAGAACGAAGCCGAAGACGAGGAGGAAGAGAGCAAGTGCGGGTTTAGGATGTTTATTTTAGGATAGACTGTTACAAGAACCTCTCCGTAGGTTGGCTCTAAGTGTGTCCTTTCCTGTGGTCCTTTCCTTTGGGGCAACTGAAAAGGAGATTAGCCACAGGAACGTTTGCGAGGCCACATGCGATTTTCTAAAGGCAACAATACGATTAGAATGTTAAGCTTAGACATAAATTCACTTTATTTCAAACCATATTAGCTTGTTCGTTCTTTGTATTACTTATATTTATTTTATTTCTAATCTATCGTTTACCAATTGGTTCTTTGTTTAAACATCGTTATATAAATAATCCGGCTGGTAAAACAACTCCACCTCACAAATGAGGCACCGTTCGTTTCATGGCCGATCCCCCGTGGTGGGTTGCACCAGGACTCTGAAGACTGACCAACTGACCGACCAACCAACTTATCTTCCTTGGCGTTCCTTGGCGGTGAGCGTCTTTGCTGGTTTGATTGGCTAAGTACCGGGTAGTCTTTTTGTCTTATAAGATCTTTAGTGCCTTATCTGTCATTTAAAGCTGGACCAGCTTCTTATTCTTGTTTGGATTATTTGAAGGCGTACTGATGTCCAGGAATTTTCCTGGTCAGGACTGTTCTTCACAGACTGCCCCTCGGCGGCATGATGACCTTCCTCTTGACATGTTTCTCCGAAGTGGCATGAGCGGCATTCCCGTCACTCTAGTACTGTTGGGTGGTGACTTTATTAAGTTTATTAACCCCAAGGCCATTAAAGAACACCTTCACGCACTGTTCCTTAACTACATGACTTTAACTGACGTGTGGCAGTTTGGTCGCGGTGGGATAGTATGCAGTTCGCCAGACTAGGAATGTGTAAGGAACCTTCTCAAATGTTCGTCATTCGCATCATTTTTGGTTAGTGCGTTTGTTCCATCTCATCTGGTTTGGACAAAAAGAAGCGTACGAGGTGTACACGTGCAGCTGAGCCCTGCTGAAACTCTACAAAAGCTCTCTGTTGCAGGTGTGGTGGCAGTTTATTAGTGCAATCGAGTTGTGGACAACATGCGCGTCGCAACAGAGTCCGTGATTACGACTTTTGTTGGCACCTCATGTCCTTCTGAGATTAAAGCGTGGCCCCTGGTGTTTCATATAGATCTATTCACATCTCGTCCGTTAAAATGCCGCAATTGCAGGAGGTTTGGTCGTAGTGCCGGTGGCTGTAAATCAGAGGGATGATGCAGCAAATGTGGTGTAGTCCACAAAAATGGGGAATGTATGGTCCTAGAGGAGATGTGTTGCTTGTGTGGTGAACAACATGCTGCTGACTACTCAGATTGTTCAATTAGACAACAAGAAATGCAAGTTCTTGAGGTCATTGATAAAAGGAGATGCTCTAGAAGGGAGGCAATGGCTATTAATAAGGAAAAAGAGTATGGGTATGCTTGTGTTACTGCACGTCAAACGTTCACGAAGGCGAGCATTGCACAAGTAGTCGAAATAGCTGGTGATAAAGCTATGGCTAGAGTGATGGAACTAGTTGTCCACATCATCGATTGTATTGCTCAAGTCGTAACCAATCAAATTGCTAAGGTTATATCCCCGCAACCAAGCGGTCCTCTCAAGTCATATATACACCCTACTACCAATGAGGTAAATCCGATAAGCGATAAAGTGGATGCCTTAGATAGCTGCAATGACTGCGACGCATGCTCATCGGCTAATGGTGAGGAACCCATGCTGGACTTGAACTATCTACTGATGTGTATAAAGATACCCGTGCTCAAAACATAGCCGAGCCCCGACACGGTGGTCTAGTGGCTAAGGTACTCGGCTGCTGACCCCTTAGGTCGCGGGATCAAATCCCGGCTGTGGCGGCTGCATTTCCGATGGAGGCGGAAAAGGTGTAGGCCCGTGTCTCAGAATTGGGGTGAACGTTGAAGAACCCCAGGCGGTCGAAATTTCCGGAGCACTCCACTACGGCGTCTTTCATAATCATATGGTGGTTTTGGGACGTTAAATCCCACAAATCAATCAATCAATCAAAACGTAGCCGATTCCCACTGAACCATGAAAACCCTTCGCCCCCACAGGTGAAACAAAAAAAAAAGAATCTAGCCAGTAAATTCATGAGAAAGAGTATTGTGGCGAAAGCTGTCTCCGCAATGATTACTGCAACAAAATAGCATCTTTAAAGTTTTGCAGTGTAATTGTCGTTCTATATTTGCTGAAATCACTGTTTTACACTGTCTCAGTTCTCAGCTAAATCCTGATTTAATTTTGTTTCAAAAAACTTGGCTTAATCCAGAAAACAGCATTTATGTCAAGAATTACCGTTCGTTTAGGATAGACTGCCCTTCAAGAGGTGGTTGAATAATGACATTATTATCAAACAGCCTTTGCCATAAAGCTAAGGTAACGTTAAAGCTGCTGTTCTCGGAATTTGAAATTTTAGATAATAAAATAACTCTGCCTTCTCGTCAGACCTTTACAATAGCTGATGTTTATTTTCCGTCCAGCGTACATGATACCAGACCATTGGACACCCTAATTGGCATGTGTGGAAGCAATATTTTACTGGCAGGAGATTGTAACGCCCATCATGTGACATGGGGTGTAAAAACGGATGCGTGCGGTAACCGTGTGTAGGGCTGGTCCCAAGATAACAACCTCAGCTGTTTAAATGAATTCAGGAAGCCCAACGTACTTGAGAGGTAACACATCTTCTTCATTGCATCTTACTTTTGCAAGTGCCTGCCGTAATGTTTCGGGTTGTTCCGTAGTTAACTGCGCGACAAACAGCAATCATACACCGATAACTTTTGAAATAAAACGTTCGGTAGTGTCCGTAGCTTCCAATGAACGTACTTTTATGAATTATACTGAATTTAAAGAGTGTTTGCTTTGTTCACTAACTTCTCTATCAGATACAAGTACGAATTCAAAAGTTATGAGCAATTGTACAGAATTCGCGCGAAATTCTGAGTTAACGGTCACATCTGAGAAGCAGAACAGTGATTCACCGTGGTGGAATGATGAGTGTTCCGGGGACTACAAGCGTAGAAAGGCAGTCTGTAAAAAACTTATTAAATCAATGCTCTCAAAACTGAAAGGGTTACCAGTTTTATGCTGGAGCTTTCAAAAGAACAGTTTCGCAAGCAAAAGAAAGTTATGGCGTTTTGACGTTCGAGTATCTATCTAAATCAAACAACAAGCGCGCACATTGTAGATTTCTCCGTAAAAAGAAAATGACAACGCGAGCTATGAGCACACAGTCTAATATTTTGTCTGCGGAAGAAATAAAATATTTGTTAGAAATCATTGGTAGGGGGTTAGAGCAGCGCTTTTCTTCCCAGTTATCCGCACCGCCAAAGCATGCCCCAAGTGACAAGGACTTTATTGAAATTTCTAGTTCTGAATTAACAGAGGTAGTAGATAGCATATAGCATCAGTGGCTCCGGGCCCTAATGGAGTCACGTCGGCCATGTTAAAATTGCTAAATAAAACTATCGAGAGATTAATTGGAAGTTATTAACTACTCAATAAGGATAGCATGCCACCCTCCGGCTTGGAAAATAGCTAAAGTGATACCATTGTTTAAAATTCCAGATAATGGGTATGAACTTGACAACATTAGGCCCTTTGCGCTAACCTCTAATTTTGTGATATTGATTGAGCGAGTGTTAAACATCAGTATAATAAAGTTTATTAACGACAAAAAATATTCTAAATCCGTCTCAAATTGGCTTGCTTCAGAGCAGGGTGCTCGATATGGAATACACATATAGATATTGAGAGTCGTATTCGGTTACCTCGGCGTGAAAGAAAGTATGCCGCATTAGAAACGTTGGACATCGCGAAAGCGTATGACAGCGTTGATCATGTAGCTTTAGTTAAGCAGTTGCACAACTAGAAGCTCCCAAATTGCATTACGGCATAGATTCAGAAATGTCTGTGTAATCGGCCATTTTCTTGTTCCCAAAGCGGCATTTCTTTGTCTAAGTACGCGCAAACTCGATGCGTTCCGCAAGGGACAATTCTTTCTCCTGTATAATTTAATATACTAATGAGGTCTATACCATGACATCATGACGTACACATATATGTTTATGCGGCTGACATTGCACTTTTGCTGCGGCCGACAATATTCACAATCTATATCAGGTGCTACAGTCATACTTATCAGCTCTAGAAGGGTGGCTTGATGAAATACACCTGCCTCTGAATGTGGGAAAATGCTCCGCAGTGCCATTTCTTTTGAAAGACCTCATTCATATTTTTCTTTATTATCATCTAGAGTGTATTCCGCAAGTTAAGCAAATAAAGTACCTTGGTGTGCTATATGATCGCTTCGTGTCTTTGAAGGAACAAATCGAATACATATCAGTAAAGGGTGTTCGGACGGCCGGTTTGTTACGTAAGATTAGTCATAGTGAATTTGGCATAAGAAGGCAAACGCTTTTTTAAATATACTGCATGTACGTTCGGCCTGTGCTGGTATTTGGATGCATATCAGGCGCTCCTGCTTATAAGCTTCGCCCGCTTGTAATGCTTGAGAGGCAAGCCTTGCGTCTGTGTATAGGTGTTCCTAAATTTTTAACCATTACAGTCTTGTATATGGAAGCCATCATCAAGTGATTCACGTTTCAAATTATTGTTTCCCTTGATTCACGTTTCAAATTATTGGCGGTACAATCATTTTTAAAACTCTATGAATCCCCAGCAAGGTGTTCCGAAACAGTTTTTATCACCGAGCCTGAGTTGTTCTTTGGAGCATATTGGCCAATATTACACAAGCCTTCTCAAATTCTCCATATACAGAGCTTTTTTGACAACTTAAATGTCCAAATAAGTGCCATATCTCCGATCAGTGATAGCAACAGCTTTATCGAAATACAGTTTGACGAAATTTTTCCACAACAAGCGAAACTAATGTCGTACCGCACTTTAAATTTTATTCAGAGTGATGATCTTGTTCATTCATCACTAAGGACAGTCATTGTGACAGACGCTTCGCAAAATGAAGAAAAATGTGGAAGGCGGATATTCGCCCCTATTCTAGATTGGTCATTTTCTCTACACATTCGAGATTTCGTACCCATTTTTGTAGCAGAGTTTTTTGCGATAATTTTGGCTCTCCACAAATTAACTGCACCAACTAGTTTGGCAATCATTTCAACTGATTCGCGGTCGGTGTGTTCTTCTCTCACTGCAAATGACAACTCTTACATGCTGAGTACTTTCAAAGCATTAATTCCACCGTACATACAGTTGGTTAATTTGCTTTGGGTTCCAGGGCATAAGGAAACTTCCCTCAATAAAATAGCGGATGCATTAGCCAAGCCATCATTAAATGGCCCAGTTATTAAAACACTTCCAGCATTTAAATTTGTTATAGGGGCTAGATTTAGGATGAAAGTTATGTTAGAAGAATTTTCTTTGCCATTCATAATAAACACATTGTAATATCAACACCCAAATCATCCTTGGAAGAGTAAAATATCTCACACGCATGCAGTTGAAGTCGCAATCACAAGGCTGAGGTGTCATACTCCATATCTAAATTTTTATATACACAGAGCTCCTCTGGCTGCTTCCCCTAATTGTTGGTTTTGTGGAGTCCCTGAGACATCAGAACATTATCCGATATATTGTAAAAAGTACGCTGCATTGCGCGAAATCACATTAGATGCCATCTTCCGTCTGGTACGATTGGAGTAGACCACTCCAAATGTACTTTCTTTGAGGGCTTTGTCCCTGGGAGGCTCACTGACGGGAAAGGTGCCAATGCCTTGCAGGAGTTTATTAAAGCTTCAAAAAGATTCAGACTGTTGAACCTATTACTACTCCTAAATTACCTTTTTCAAATTGCTTTATTCCTTCATTTACTTTTTATTGTTGGTGAAACTATCTGCTTCATTTTCTGTATTTCTGATTTCTAATCGTATATTTCTTATTTATTTTTTTCCTTTTTCAATAGTTTAAAAACCATGAGCTAACAAATTAACAGTATTTCGTCATAACAACCCAGTACCTGGCCAATCCCCAGCGTGGGTATGTGACACAGTTTCCAGGCACTTCTTTCCTTTCTTCCTTTCTTCGTTTTCGTTTCCGACAAACAGCATCAACAGCTCCACTACTATATTTGTGTTTATAGCGACTGGTATTCTCTAAAACGACACTCTCTGGTGGCTAAAAGAATCTCATCCACTGTACAACCAGCATACGAACGAGATTTTCTTTGCATCTAGCGATTGATCGTCCACCACCAGGGTGGATCAGCCACTCTCTAGGGATGCCCCACTCGACCTGTATATGAAGGTGCAACTCTGAGATGTTTCGTTTTTTTTTCCTTCTTGAACAAACACGCTTTACGATGTCTGGGCGCCGAGGACGTTCGCGCCAAAGTAAAAAATGGGTGGTTTTATTCTAGCGAGCTGAACAGGAGGGTGATGGAGACATATCTGGCTCAGGCTCTTTGCCTTTTCACAACAAACAACTTACTAAGGTAAACGGGTCCCCGTTTATAGGCTCGCCTAAGCTTCCTCTCGACCTCCTATCACCTCCCAAGTACAGAGCAGAGGCGGTGCATGCATATACAGTGGAACACAAAGCGTGGGCATTTGTCAGTGCAGAAAAATAAGCGATGGTCCTCTGTGGGTACCCCAGGCACATCATCAGCGTAATGTATACACCACGCTTGATTTATCACGTACATAGCTTTCATAAAACCACCTTGTTTTCTGTGCGAAGAGCTTTTTTTTTGTAAGGGGGGATCTGCAAATTTGTTCGGCATCGGGCTAAAGTCTGCCGCAAGCTAAGCGTGATGTTTGGCATTGGTGAACACCCAAAGGTGTAGCCTATTTTCAGTTCAGCGAATGCATAAAGGCCGAGCGGCTCATCGATGAGCTTCTTCTCGGCCCAACCAGGCACTGGCCAAACAATTCTGAGTGTACACACAGAGAAGAAAGGAAAAAACTACACAAACATAGCGCAAGCATTGGTCTCATTCGCGTCGTTCAAGGCCGGATTGTTTTCAGTTACCGTGCGCTAGTGATGATCCAATAAATAAAAGATTGCGGTGGAAAAAACGTCCCACACAGCTTTGCCACAAAGGCGAAGCAATGAGTGTGATAGCGAAAAATTGGAAGGTCACATGCACAATAGAAAACAAAACGAAACGTGCCCCATGTTTCCCACGCACAAATAACGCACGAAATGTACTCGCTGGTACAGATGAACGCCAATAAGCGTTAAAGTTGTTACTTCGCTGTGTCTATCAAGCGCACTTTTTTTAACGGAGACTGCAATGATTGTGATTACCTTTGCGTGCACGGTAACTACAACAGAACCGTTCCGGTGAAAGACATAACACACTCCCAATCGCTAGATAAGGGCGCGCGATTTTGCGTTCAGAGGCTTTACGACCACCCATTCCTCTCCGCAAGGCAAAGTATCGGTGGGAAATGAGGGCGTGCGCCGCCGCGTGCCGCTGTTAAGGTCCCTATATATAGCCACTGCGCGATCAATGCGCCATCTTGCTGTTAATGCAGAAAACACGGTAGTTCCCCTCCGAGTTACCTGTATGACCACGCAAAAAATTGGTTGCCCGGCAGTTTTAACGCAAAAGCGTTAAAGAGCTCGTGTCTCAGAAATCCCGCCACCAGCGTTGGTCCCATTGATTGTGAGCGAAAACTCGTCTGTGCGTCTGTGACCGGAAAATCAAGTTACCGAGATAGCTGCGGGAGGCTGTTATTGTCCACGCGAGCACGCGTGATCACACTGAAAAAGTCACGCATTCGAAGAAATAAAGAGCTCAAGGTTACGAAGCGCGGTAGTTTCTTTGCCCTGTACCCCTCCCTGCTTAGCTTCTAGCGCTTTTGTCGGGACGAGAGAAAAGATAATGCATTGGCAGCATGCTTTAAATCTTTGTAACTCCACTCGCCGAGGGTTTCTTAAAAATTTTGCGGCGTTTAATTTGTGAGACAATAAGCTTTTTTAGTGAATTCATTCCAAGGTTACTAGAAAAAGTGTTTCAGGGCCCCTTAACGCATTTTGTTCGCCAGGTGTCACGACGAAACGAGCCCATTCAGCGATAATAGCGCGCACTGGTCCAATCTACTGTGTGCGTGTTTGTGTGCGTGCGTGTGTTTGTAACAGAACAAATGAATGAGTGTGCACTTAGCGGTTCAAGGGTGCAGTAGGGGCCGGATTTCACTATCGCGTTCAACTCTTAAGGGCGAATCATAAGGACCCCCAAAGTTTTCGTTTGCTTTTATTTACTTTGTGTCGTAAGCTTAAGGAGGCATGTCAGCCGTTGGCAGGCAGCATTGCTTTAGTTGCACTCGGTCGAAGCGTGTCGGACTGGATTTACCGTGAACGCAGACAGTAGGGCGCCAGCATGGTACGCCGTGTAGTCCTGCAGCGCCAGAGACGGTCGAGCGTTTCCAGTTACTGTTAACTCAGGAAAAGGAAACCAACTGCCACGTGGGCAACGAAATGGGTGGCATTATAAACGTCATTGTGACGGCCCACTTTTTGCCTCACGTCACTGGCAGCCGACGCATCGATGGGCATCTTCCGAGACCCAGCGCACCGCGGCGACTCCTCACATCAGTTCGGCTTATGGCAGCTGCACGGTCGTGTACTGTTCGCGCGCCTGCCAATTCGGTGGCACGCATTGCGAAACCGCAGTGATTGTCGCGAACCTTTCATTCGGGGCCGGTGAGATAGCTCTCGGAAGCGGGCGGGCTCGCGACAGGTCGGCGCCTGGGGTGCTTATTAGAGAGTTATAGTATACCAGGCTTACCGGGTTACCGGGCGTACCGTGATACCGGAATTGAAGTGCGCATGTGCAGATACGTACGTCACCCGTACCGCTTCCCGTACGCGCGGTATTTTTCAGATTTCACGTTACCGTGGTGCACGTAGTGAACGTAAACATGGCGGCGCTCTAGGACGCCCGCTTCGAAGTGATTTTGGCGTAGTTGTTGAAAGATTCACCTTGTTCGCAGCAAACGACTGTTCGAAGTAACTTCGCTTTCTTTCAGTTGGCTTCGATGACCGAGTATTACGGATAGGTTGGCGTAGTTTTTGAGATAGCTTCCCATTTCGAACGCGCCTAAGCCTAACTACAACATCGATGTAAACAAATCGGCAACGGAGATGTTTTCGCGTTTGGTGCGTGGTTCATATTTATTTACTTTTATTATCACAAAAATAAACTTCTGACAATTCTTTGCGCGGTGGCATAGGCAAACCTTGTCGTTTTATTTTCATTTTCACTGTTTAACTCATTAACCATTTAATAGGTGGCGCCACCATCCCAGCTGGGGCACATAAACGCTATATCGCTAAATTATAAGACGCTGCCCACAACAAACGTTTGCTGCACGGCAACACCATTCCCTTAATCTACGCTATCACGCTAACGCTAAACTATAACTGTCTATTGTCGAATCGGAATGTCTTCGACTGCTTCCACGTTTATCCTGACAAATGAGCTCGTAAGTAGAACCACATGTGGTCAGGTAGTGGTTCCTCTTACAGCACACAAGAAATAGGCGGATTATTGCGCCGTCGTCAACAACTTGACGTGTTACAGGTAAGCCGTCCTATGGCCACAAACCTCAGTAAGTGTAGCTCCGTATAGATAATTGCGCGCCGCGGAGCTGACTGTTGCCTGTATGACTTTTCTAGTTTTTTTATTTATATCTTGATTGTTCTGATCTTTGGGGAGAGGGCATGATTCCGCACGTGCACGAAGGTGGCGTCCACGTGGCGGGATTTTCGATCGACCAAGTACTGTACCATCAGTGGACAAGCAGGCGACGATTCGCCGAGAGTTGCGTAAGGGCGGAGCACCGAGGCGATAAGAAGAGGCCCCGAAGTCCCCCCAAGTGTTCTGAACCAGGCTTGAGGCTTTAAGCACCGTCGGCTCTGCCGAATCCTTTAGAGTCGCCCTACAGAAGTCGGTTCATTTCCAAAGTGTTTTTCTTTTTGTTGTTGTTACTCTGATGTCCGTAACTTTGTAAAATCTGCACGGTCTGTAAATACAAGCTTTTCTCAGCTTACTAGAACTTCTCCAGCGTTTATGCTTCAATTTCGAACGACCACCAAACCAATCGCCGCTATCGGGATAGCGGCAGCACGTTTTCTTCTCCCACTTTGCTATAGACAAATTCCATTGGACTTACGCCACGAAAATGCGGTGGCGCTGTCTTGGTAGGCAAAAGACACTCTGCCTATCGCAGTTTCTGCTGGGTTTTCAATGGTGCATGTGGTCAGTCAAGCAACAAGGGAAAAAAAACGGTATGCCAACGAGCTGCGTCGCGGTTGCATGTGAGTCGCGTCTCACAACATAGTTTTGTTTGTTGGCGCACATCGCAGTCCTCCGTGCTTATGGCTTTCACAGCGCTTATGACATCTCACAACGTCGTTTTGTTGGCGCAAATCGCAGCCCTCAGCGCTTATGGCAGAAGTTACGTCCAGACGTCGCTATAATTTTACCCATATTGTCGACATCGGCCTAGCTGTGTTTAGAAACATGGACTGGGTCTTTACCACCTCGGGTGGTGCGTCTCGTGCCCCGAGTGGTGAGAGTCGGTTTCTACAATATCGCAAACAACCTGGATTTTACTATTCCCGTGCCGTGCCAGTGGTAAGGGGTAGATACTTGCCCGTTCACAGATGTGACTTTGATAGTTCAGTGATTAGCGCTTGAAACTCATGACGCAGAGGCCAAAAGTTTGACTCCTCGCACCGGAGTCTTTTTTGGCCTATTTTTTCTTTCTTGTGTTTTCACAAATACATATACGTGCAAATATACAATGAGTGACGCCGACGCCGGCTGCAAAATCCAGTCGAAAGTGTCCATATAACAGCTATCGAAATAAACTAATAAAATGGGCGGCAGTAGGGCAGAAGAATGGAACAAGTAAAATAATCAGCGGCGACTTTCTTTCTTCCGTCTCTTCCTGTGCGGAGGGGCGTTGTTGTTTAAAGACCCCTTCCTCCCTGCTTCAGGTGGCACCGTGTGCCCGGCGAGCCGAAGGCTGCAAGAGGCGCTCGCCAAAGAACAACGGCGCATGCGGGAACAGGCGGGCCGCAGATTCCCCCGTTCTCTGACAGGCCTGTCATTTACGGATGCCTCGTTCCCATTGCTGCCCAGACACCCTGCTTGCGCAAGCGTTCCCAAGTCACTGAAGACCCAACTCTTGTTCGCGAGCTTTCTCCGGTTGCTGAACATTCGACGTGCACCTCCCACCACGCCTACCCGATCTCGTTGATGCTCGCACCAAATGGGGGGGACAGAGCGGTGGCACTTGAGTGTGGTGTGACATCGGATCCGCTGTTTTCAACGGCACGAACAAGTGCGTAACCACTCCTGACAGTAGTTGAAAGCCTGATGGTACTGTAATAACTGTACAGCGATACTTTTAACATGCAGAAGAGTGAACACCAGTGCTGGCGCACATTGCTACAAACACAAGTATTCACAGGCGGAGGTTAGCCGAACCGTCTCAATGCCACTCACCCTTTTGCTGATCAGTATTGTGTAGCGTGCCCCTATACCGAAGAGACTATAACTCACGCGCATAACGCTCATCACCAACACCTGCACACTAAGCGGGACCAATGCTTTTGGGTGACTTTGATTGCCACGTCCATCAAGCATCGTGGTTAAGACCACGAAGGGTAAAAGCCAGTGCCAAGAGTCGACGCTCCGAGAATGATCTACTCGGTTTCACCCACCGGTATGTAAATTCGCTATCTCAAATAATTCACTTGAATCACGTGCAAAATGACGGAGGGAGGGGGGAATTCGATACATCCACTGGGAACTTGCAGGAGCAAGACGTCTGCGATTAACAAGTACGAGCCTATACGAAATCCTGCTTGCTTCTTTGGTTGATTGAACTCTAATGTCACCTTCATTCTATTAGCTATAATTTTTGTAGGGTTGAATGTTGAAAACGCTTTACCTAACGTACGGTTCGCATCAAGATAGACGAAAGCTTAATCGAAAAGGCTGAATAGTTCAACTTTTATTGAGTGAAAACCTTCTCATTAGAAAACTGTATTCGCCGTAACGCATAAATGTCTACCACCGATGTGAAATAAGCTAAGCAATTTCGCATGGTTCGAAGTCCCTTCTTATAATTACCTGAGATGGTAGCCTTTGAGACATCTCACCCGAACGTATACCATTCAGGCTCTGTTCTCGTTACGTTAAGAAGTTGTGCTTCTAAAGCCCTACTTTCTATATAACATGACAAATTCGCAACATGACACTTGATTCCACAGACTAGCGGTATCAGTGGGCACGAAGCTAATTTTAAGGCATGTGCTTTGTGTCAATGATAAATGTCACTGGATAGGGGATGGCAAGCAATTTTAAATTCATGTAATGATTGTGGTATGATAATTAGACGACGTTTCTACATTATATCAGGCAACTTGGTGCTGACTCAAGTGAAAATAAATGGGTCATAAACGACAAAAAGAAGGCAGTGAACACAATGTGAACCTAAGGCCATCTTCGTATTGATTTCGCTGCCTTCGTATTCACTTCGCTTTTATTCGCGTACGTCTCTTAGCTGTGTATGAGAATAATTTACTTATCTTGCGTTCAAACTGTTGATTTAGTAGTCTTTGACAAAGCAATTCATGAATATCAAAGTTGCCCCCTCGAGTGATTTACATGCAGCGCTCCGTCGGTTGTAACCCGACGGAGCGCTGCAGTAACCCGACCACTGTAAACCTGTGGCGCGTTGAATAAACGAATTCGACTTCCGTGATTACAATTTCCGATATGCAGTTCATTGACATATGATAACATGTAGGTGTTGCCGAAAATGAAAAGACTGACCAACTGACTCTTTGAGCGAATGATTCATTATCATCATCAGCCTGACTACGCCCACTGCAGGGAAAAGGCCTATCCCATGATCCACCATTCAGCTCGGTCTTGTGCTTTCCGTTGCCACGTTATACTTGTGAACTTCTTTAATGTCACCAACCCACCTAACATTTTGTCTCCCCTTCGTGCATTGGCCCTCTCTGGGAATCCAGTCAGTTACCCTTAATGACCACCGGTTGTCCTGCCTACATTCTAAGTGCCCGGCTCATGTCCATTTCTTCTTCTTGATTTCAACTATCATATCTTCAACCCCAGTTTGTTCCCTGACCCACTCTGCTCTCTTATTGTCTCTTAAGGTTACACCAATCATTTTCTTTTCCATCGCTCACTACGTCGTCCTCAATTTAAGCTGAACCGTTTTTGTACGCCTGCCGGTTTCTGATCCCTAGTACTGGCAAGATGCAACTGTTATATATCTTCTTCTTGGGGGTTGTGGCAGACTATCCTATTCATGAATTGAGAATGCTTGCCAAATGTCATTCACCACATTCTAATTCTTCTAGTTATTTCAATCTCATATGTTTGGCTTCTGGGTAATACCTGTCCTAAGTAGACATATTTCTTTACAACTTCCAGCGTATCTCCAACTATTGCAAAGAGCTGTTTTCTGCCGAGACTGTTGCATTTTACTCTAGTTTTGTGCATATTTATTTTCTGCTTTCACTTTGGACTTCAGTAATCATGAGCTGTAATTCGTCTTCTAAGTTGCTCATCAAGGAAATGTCAACCGGGAATTGCTTATTACTAAGATACTCACCATTAACTCTTATACCTAACTCTTCCCAATCTAGAGTCTTGAAACCTCCTGTAAACTCGTGGTGAATAGCAATGGAGAGATTGTGTCTCCCTGCATTACATTTTTTTTATTTTGATTCTGTACTTTTCTTTATCAAGAACGATGTTGGCTGTATATCACCTGTATATTCGTTCTAGTATGTTTACGTAGGGTTCTTCATTGTTCTGATTATGTAGTGTCTGCATTACTGCTGATGTCTCGACGGAGTCAAAGACCTCGTAATCTATGAAGGCTATGTATAAGGGTTGTTTGTATTCCGCGCATTTTTCTATTACCGGATCGATAGTATGAATATGCTCTTTTGTAGACTAGCATGCACGAAATCCCGCTTGATTCTTTGGTTGATTGAAGTCTAGTGTCACCGCAGTTTTATTAGCTATTATTTTTGTAAATAGTTTGAAGAGAACGGGCAGTAAGCTGATTGGTCTGTAAATTTTAAGTGATGGACGTCTCTTTTCTTATCGATTAAGATGAATTGGCGATCTTCCAAGATTTTCGTACTCTTCCCGTCAACAGCCGCTTCGTATATAGGATGGCCAGTTTTTCTAACACAATTGATCTGTCATCTTTCAGGAGGCACGGTGTTACCTTATCATCACCAGCTGATTTGCCTCTTTGCATTCTTTATAGGGCTTTGCTTACTTCTCCTATCGCTACTGGTAGGATGTAGAATTCTTCTGAAGTATTATTGTTTCTCATGATATCACCCTCTTTTTTTGTCCTCTCTACACTTCTATGTAGAACTCTTCGGCTACCTCGACTATCCTATCCATATTGGTTATGACTTTTCATTCCTTGTGCTTTAATGCATACATCTGAGTTATGTCTATGCGCAAGTTTGCCTTTGGAGCTTTTAGGCTTCCGCCGCTTTTTACAGCCTGTGCAACTCTCCCCATATTTACAATTTGACGTCAGCTACCTTACGTCCATTCATTCACTTCAAAAGCTCCACTGTCTTAATTTTATCAGTTGCATTTAGGCTTCTTGGTATTTCGTCTCTTAATAATATTTTTGTCTCACTTGAAGTCAGATGAAGTGGAGAGCTGATAGGCAGTTAGGTGGTGTTATACAGAGCTATGAGCGAATGATTAGAGTGCATTAATGTTGCCATGTGGCTTCTTGCCCCCCTAAAAATTATGGCTCCTTTCCCCTCCCAAAAAAGTGTTCGCTAAGATCCAGCAAATGTGTTGAAGGGGATAGAGTAAGCAAAAATATTGCAATATATTATGTTTTTTGTTGCGTAATTCAAATCTACAGCCTTTTATAAACGATGATAAGTCACGTCCTTGCCCTAGTACAGTTTCTTTTTCAATTATGACATATTTCAAAACATGTGCAGCCGCCTGCCACACCCCCATTCTTACGTAGCAAGAGATTTCTTGCAATTCAGGCATGATAGCCATATAGAAAAGTTACAGTATCCAAGCTGGAGTGCATTTGGCTAAATCACAAAAAATAAGCCCAGAAGTGAGGAAATGAAAGTCATCAGAGGCACCAAGCTTTCTGTCGGAAAGTCTAAATCTGGCGCGGGACGTTTAGTTGTGTCATCATTGGCAATCACTTGAGCTATTATTGTTCGGCCATTGCAATAAGTAGAACCAGCTTGGAGGACATGTGAAAATTTGTTCGGTCCACATATATATTCACATGAAATCTAAGGATACCAATCAATCCCACAGCCTTTGCTCGAAGAACTCTGGAATTTGGCGTAAATTCAACAAAGCCCACTTGAATTGCAAAGCATTTACTCATGAAGAACAGCTTCCAGCATATGTTACTGAAGCTATTAAGCCCAATGATCTGGAACTAGCTCATCCAGAATTATTTGCTACAGTCCTTCACGGGAAAACTGAAACCTATAGCCACTCGTTGCCCTGCCACGGTGGTCTAGTGGCTAAGGCACTCGGCTGCTGACCCGCAGGTCACGGGATCAAATCCCGGCTGTGGTGGCTGCATTTCCGATGGAGGCGGAAATGTTGTAGGCCCGTGTACTCAGATTTGGGTGCACGTTAAAGAACCCCAGGTGGTCAAAATTTCGGAGTCCTCCACTACGGCGTCTCTCATAATCAAATGGTGGTTTTGGGACGTTAAACCCCACAAATCAATCAATATCGCCACTCGTTGGATGGGGGGGGGGGGGGCGCTCCGAAAAAAAAAAACATTTTGTTCGGGCACCAAACACGGTGAATATGCAATCTTGAGGCGGTGTTCACTTTTATTTATGGCAATATAGCCCGTGTCAATGTGCTGAATTATTTTGAAATTTAGTCTGGGCAGTGCACAGCGCAAGGGCCTACGCGCCCTTGATCTACGTAGACAATACTGTGCTGAACATGGCTACATAGCAGACGACAAAGGAGGTTTGCCAGGCAAAATGTTATGACATAAAAAAAATATATTGGGGATGAGTATCTGGCTGGTGCCTATTGAACGGGTTGTTCAATTTCCTGTTATCTTTTGCATTATTGAAATAATGCATATTTTGAAATAATGCATATTTTGAACTTTAACGGCGACTATCTCGAAGCATACTTTTTTATATTCATATACCTTTTTCTCAGCAACCACAACATCTGAAGTCAGAGATTTCCGCCAGTATTTAGATAAAAAATAGGGAATATGCTCAAGCAGAGTTATTGTTGTGTGCGGCACGCTCTCCTGGAACATGAAGTGTAATTGCTGATATCGAGTGATAATTATTTGCTGAAGTTAACAATTCACAAAAACCAAGCATTAGAGCTTTTCAGCCTAAATCTGTTTCAATGAAAAAAAAGAACGGCTCATGATCACAATGATAGTAAAATAATTACTGATGCTTTTATGGTTATAGAGGAAAAGGTGCATAAGTTTCGCCTAAAATGCATGGGGGGTATAGGGCTTACCCTGTTTTCTTAAAATATTCTCTGCCTCGTACCTTTTTACGCCCGAGGCGCACGTGAAATAAATGTGTGTGCCACAGAGTTGTTGCGTCCCGTGCTTCCTGCAGTGCCACAGAGTCACAGAAACAGACAAACGAGAGGGAAATACACGGATGTGAAGCAAGAACATCTTCGTCCTGCTATTGTAATCTTACGAAAAGAATAGAAAGAATAACATTTAAAATAGAAAAAGAAAACAGGCGAAATATCAAACGGACTATCACAGAATACGAAACGCGCTAGTAGGCCAGAAGGGTCTGTGAAGTGCGGACGGCTTCGGCAAGAACAAAACGGCTTTTGTGGCCTTGTGTAAATAAGAAAAAGTAGGCCAAAGTCATGAGATCTTGTTTTCGGAAAGATACATTGCTTCAACGTTTAATCCACCGTCTACAACACCTTGTCAAGCTATGAAGCGTGCAAACTTGGGTGACTTGGTGAGAAACAACTTAATATAAGAAACACGCATCAGACAAAGACTGACGAAGATACCTATTCTATAGGCGCTGTGTTTCGTCACCCTATCAGCCCTGTTTTTGTTGTATTTGTCAGTCTTTGCCTTTTGTTCTGTTCTTATATTCATTCACGCGGTCAAGTTTCGTAGAATGGTTAATTACACACAGGGTTACCGTTGGTGGCTACTCAGTGACAAACTGGCTTCTCTGCGACCCATCTGCAGCTGAGACTTTCAGGTTGGCTCCACGGCTAAATTATAAAAACTAAGAGAGTGCTGGGCACTTTCTTTGGTATTTTCTTGTCCAATGTTTTCATCTATTTTTCTGTGTAAATCACCTCTTCTTGAGGCAGAGTACAGTGATTTCCCCAGAACTGGTCAAACCACTTTACCTCAACAGAGTAACATGACGCTGCCCGAAGCAGAGTAGAATGGCCTCACCGAAGAGAGTAACAGTATACCTCACGAAAAAAATTGCACAACTTTAGCCAAAATTAGGTTTTTTTATTGTTTTTGATGGATCTCTGCACGCGCGTATCATAATAGGTAAAATATCAACACTACGTCAAAAAACAAGAAACTATATAAAAAAAGACTGAATGTGACACGAGCATTCTACTTCTAGACGCACTACACATTGCTAGCCCGCCACGCTAACCACTACACCAGGCTGACAGGCTGTTAAGAAGTGTTTATTTTTTATATTTTAAGCAAGGTTGGTGACATGTCCGCATTTTCTTCATTAGACGCATAAGTTTCAGTGTCTCCGCGCTTCTCGAATCCAGCCTGACTGTAGCTAACATGTTTACTGTGTTTGTTTTGTGCTTCGTGAGATTAGAATGTCTATCCGACACGTTTTTTTACAGTAGAAAGAGGAATATTATTGCAAGCAATTGTATGAACGTCATTTGCACTGACTCGCTAAGTGGTTAGTCATTTCTGCGTACAAAACATCGCACTTCTGAAGTGTAAACTAAAAATTTAGTTTTTTACCCTTTTATACATATTTTCAGTTATTCTTGTTCACCTTCTATGACTAAAGCCACAATACTTCACTGTAGCCGTATTGTACGTTACACGTAAGGCACCATCACCCATGTGCGATGGTCGTTGCGAAAAACGTGAATATTAATATAAGGAGAATGTCATAGTCGTTTGCGTTGAGTTTCTATCATAACCGATTGAATGAGATAGCATTCGCTAATTTCACTACACTGATCCATAGCTAAAACTTGCATATTAAGAGTTCCAAGTGCCTCCCAGTGCGCTAAAATTCACTTGCACGCGCTGGGAATGCTGTTCTTTTGTTAATCGTCTCTAACGCCTCCACGAACAAATCAGGTATGTTTTTCTGTATATATGTGTGGTTATTATGTAGTGCTAATAATTCACCGTGGCCCGACACAACAAAAAGTAACGAAGAGCAATAGTATGACTGCCTTTTACTCTCTCATTCCTGAAGAGTATTTGGGCATTTAAGGGCGGAAGAGTAGAAAACTGTTTCCCTCTCTCGTTGCATACAAAGTGAAAATTGTTTCACTCAATCCGATACTTTGTGAAAATAGACGTATATTTTGAAGAGTAAGGAAGGGAAATAGGAGGAAAACAAAGGCAGGGAGGTTAACCAGCCTATAGGCAGCTGGATTGCTACCCTGCGCATGAGAGGGGGATGGGGGAAATGAAAGATAGAGAGCAGAGAGGGAAGCGAGATAAACACAGCACATTCGGCAGCACACGCGCGCACACTCATTGTCCAGTCTTGTCTTTCGCGGTGTAAGACATTGCTGTTACACCCGCTTGTTCAAGTCCATCTCACGTAGGAATTTCAACAGAGTTTTTGTCGCCTTCTGTTGCAATGTCTTCTCTCGGGCACTTGACAGAATAGTGTACACTGACATTCGGCTGTTGTCGATGTGCGCAAGAACGGATGCCAGTGACTGTTCCTAGATGTCATACAACGGACAGTCGCACAGGATGTGGTGTAGCGCCTCTGCGCAATGACAGGCATCACAGAGAGCGTTGTCGGCCGTTTCTATGACAAAGGAATAAGATTTTTTAAATGCCACCCCAAGCAATAAGCGAAGAAGAAGGGTGGCTTATCTTTGGTCTAGCCCAGTGGGCATGCGGAGAGCCATCAAAGAGGACAGGTGGTGTTGATGATTCATCTCGTTGCTTGGTGAGAACCATAGTGCAAACGTGACTTCACGCGCAAGTCGTCGAAGATTACTGGCTGCATTGGTTGGTGAAAGTGGTATGACGTCTTCTCGTGTTCCTTCAAGAGCTGCCCACGCGGCAGTATCGGCATGTTCGTTTCCTATGACGCCGCAGTGACTTGGCAGCCACTGAAACGTCACAAGATGCCCTTTCTCGAGTGAAATGTGGAGGAGGCATCGAATTTTGAAAACAAGCTGTTCACACGGTCCACGACGCAGTGCTGAGAGCACTGATTATAGGGCAGTCCTTAAGTCACCGAAAATCGACCATTGTTGTGGTGGTTCCCGATTGACCACACCAAGTGGAGCGCGCAAAGCAGTTAGTTTCTCTGCTGTGGATGCCGTGGAGTGGTCATTCCTAAAGCTGATGGTAATACCTCTTGCTGGGACAACTACTGCACCTGACGAACACTGTTGGTTGGTGGAGCCATCGGTATATACATGTACACTGTCTGAATATTTCTCGTGTAAAAGAAGAAGAGACAGTTGTTTCACCACAGGCGATGAAAGCTCAGATTTCCTGCGGATCCCTGGTACGCTAAGATGTACTGTGGGTCGAGTAAGACACCAAGGGGGTATTGATGGTATAGATGCAGGAGTGTAAGCCCGAGGGAAGTTTCTCGTTGTACTTCACAATCGTTTTAGTGAACGATTAATGGCGCCTCTCTGAAGGCAACATTGCAAGGTGATGACAGGGAGCATGTGCGAAGTGTCTGATGTGCGTTCTCAGGACTTCAACAGCAATGTGAGTTTGTACCGGATAGTCACCAGCAATTGCAATTGTTGCCTCTGTTGACGTACATCTAGGCAGACCAAGGCACACTCTTAGTGCTTCGGCTTGTACTGCCTGTAGAACACGAACATTGGTCTTGCTGGTATTGCTAAGCACGGGCTAGCTATATATCAGGAAACCGAGAAACAGGGCTCTGCAGAATTCCATCATTGCGTCTATTGACATCCCCCACGTCTTTCCTGCCAGAAACTTGAACAATTGGGAAATAGCGGTCAGGCGCTTCTTCATATAGGCCAAATGCGGACTCCAACAGAGGTTCCTGTCATTAATGGTGTCAAGAAACGGGTGGGTTCTGGCGTAAGAAATCGGTCACCCACAGATTGAGATGACATAAGGGGTCATTGCTTTGTGAGTGAAGGCCACCAGCGCGCATTCTTCTGGTGATATGCTGAGACCTTGTTTTAACAAGTAGTTGGCAATCATAGTTGCTGCTTTTTGAAGCCGGGACTGCATCTGAGGACGTGTGACTGCCGAAGTCCACACACAGATGTCTTTTGCGTATATTGAGATTTTAATGGTACTTGGCAAGTATTCAGCAAGGCCAATTAGTGCAAGATTGAATAGCTTCGGGCTAAGAACTCCGCCTTGAGGAACACCCTTGGAAGTATAGCATCGCGTAGTTGGGCCATCTTCTGTTCACACAAAGAATGATCTTGCAGCCAGGTAACTTGAAATCCACCGAAAGACTCGACCACCAAGGCCAATCATCGCAAGAGCGCCCAAAATGGCTTCTTGTAGTACATTATCATACGCGTCTTTCACATCTAGAAACAAAGCTGTAGATAGTCGCTTACGGGATATTTCGTGCTGAACGTACGAAACTAGATCAACGACATTGTCAATCGAAGAGTGGTCGCGTCGAAAACCAGCCATGGAATTCGGATAAATCTTGTAGTATTTAAGATACCACTCCAGGCGGCCTAGTATCATCCGTCCCATTATCTTGCCTACGCAGCTGGCCAGTGCTGTTGGGCGGTATGAGGTGATTTCGAGTAGGGGTTTGCCCTGCTCCAAGATGGGTAACAAGCGGCTTACTTTTCAGTCATCAGGAACATTGCCATACTGCCACGATATGTTGTAAAGGCTCAACAGTTCTCTCCTTGCACCTTCCCCGAGGTTGCACAAGACTCGGTACGGAATACCATCTGGGCCCGGAGAAGTTTAACGCCTGCAGATAGCTAGTGCCGCCTCGCGCTCTTCCATTGTAAAAGGGAGGCCCATGTGGTAGTCACGGGAATGGGGGACGTCACCTCTCACTGGAGAATCTGGACGAGTGGCTTGGTTGGCGATCTGCGCACAGAAATCTTCTGCGACATCGATGTCTTGCCACCTTTGAAATAGCGCGAGCGCTTTGAATGGAAAATGCTGTTCTGTAGGGTGACTCAGACCTTGCACCATTTTCCCATTGTGTGAGTGTGGCTTGCGAGGGTCTAGTGACTGGAAAAACATTGCCCATTGTCCCGACGCTAATCTATCCATGCGACGCCGAATCTTCTTTTGCATCATCCTGGCTGCCCTAAGATCGTGAAGTGATTTTGTACGCTGATACCGACGCTCTGCCCGGCGTCGAAGTGCTCGGAGTCGCTCCAACTCTATGTCAAAGTCGTTTCGTGAGGAAGATATTGCCACCGTTCGAGTGGCGTTTTGCATTGTGCTCTTAATTGTTTGCGCTAACTTAGATCGTAGGCCATCGCGGCAAGCATCTTCCATGTCAGATTTGAAGTTGGTCCATTGGACTGCTCGAGTGGTCGTCCGTGGACCACAACTAGACAAGCCTTTGATGTTAAGGTAGATAGGAATGTGATCACTTCCTCGTGTCTCAATATTTGGAAACCGCTCGACGTATCTCGCGAGGGAATTGGAGAGGAGACAAAAGCAAGGTCTAGACAGCTGTTCGTTGTCACCCCTCGAAGAAAAGTGGGGCTACCGTCGTTCAGGAGAGTAAGGCCATAGTTGTAGGCGATGTTTGCTAACCTGCGTCCTCTTGCACTTGTCCGCGTACTTTCCCATGCGTGATGGTGCGCATTGAAATCACCTATGATGACCCGTTGTGCAGGACACACTCTCAAAATATTCGCTAATCTCCTGGAATTGAGATTATTCGACGGCGATATATAAACGCCTATGAGAGTGAACATAAGTTTGTTCTTTTTCACAGTGATGCAGACATACTGATTGTCATCGTGAGGCGCAATTTGTTGCACAACATACGTCAATTCACGACGAACAAAGACGATGATTTTCTGCACGCATCGTTTGTTGAAGACATGACAGCTTCGTACCCCGAAAGTCTTATTGGCTTCACCAAATTGGGTTCACAAATAACAATGAGTGGAAACACGTTTGAAGAGTAACTTGGCCTTTTTACTTCCGCAATACCCTCCGTAGTTTTTAGACTGTATCATGGGCTCCACGACTACCTTAAAATCTTATTTTGTCGCATAACAGTTTCAAGTTACAAGCGTCTTTTATTTTTTGGGTCATTTCATATACAGGGTACAGACTGGATTTTTGATAATTTGCGATCATGTCTAAAAAAGTCATACTAATATTCGTCAATGTGAGAAGTCAATATTTAGTCATTATATTAAGGGCGAAACATTTTTGTCTCCAAGAGGGTGCTTCGAACTTTGTGCTTGAAGGTGGAACTGAGAAGTGCTAAATATTTATACAAAATTACTGCTTTGTGTCATCACTGCGAAACAAGTCCTTCCAAATCTGAAAGCACAGAATTTTCAAGAACATGGTGATTTATTTATTTTTTTAACCTTCTTTTGTGCTTGTCGAAAAATTTTAAATTGGGGCATCTTAAATGGTATTTTACATAAAACTGCCATAATATACTGAGCAATATATTTAAACTCTGTGTTTTATATGTTCTTATAATAAAACATAAAAATACTGTGGAATGAAATGGAATATAACGTTGTCATTAAAGTAAGACAATGTTGCGTGAAACGGCATTTTAATTGATACTACGGCTTCGTTGTCGAAAGGTAGAAGTCCAAGTAAAATATGTCTTATATAATTTTGTTGTTTGCCTTGTTCTTATAAGGTGCAAAACTTTGAGGGGAGCCCCACCACGGTGGTCTAGTGGCCAAGGTACTCGGCTGCTGACCCACAGGTCGCGGGTTTGAATCCCAGCTGTGGTGGCTGCATTTCCAATGAAGACGGAAATGTTGTAGGCCCGTGTGCTCAGATTTGGGTGCACTTTAAAGAACCCCGGGTGGTCAAAATTTCCGGAGCGCTCCACTACGGCGTCTCTCGTTATCATATGGTAGTTTTGGGACGTTAAACCCCGCATATCAACCAATCAATCAAACTTTGAGGGCAGTAATTTTTTTTGTTTTAAGTGAGAAAAAAATGTTGAAATTGAACAACCACAAGAGTGTGCGAAGTTTGCCTTTGCCCCACCTTCACCGCATAGCACGCCAGCGCAAGATTCCAGCAGGTACCGTTCCGCAGTGACTAACGCAAGTCGTGCGACTGTTTGTGGCTCATTTTCATGCACCCCACAACACATTTCTGAGCCACAATGAAATAGTCCTAATAATAGTGCGTGACGCTTCACGAATCACATACCGCAAACATGTTTAGAACCTATTAGAACTCATGTAGTTTGCGCAGAGTTTCAGGCACCTAAACACACTACCCCGAGCGCTTTGTCTCTCCTTTCGAGCCACTGAGCGTTCTGAAAGATGTATACGCAAGGAACGAGATGACGAAAGGGCAAGAAGATGCGTCTCTTCGTCAGCGTGCGTTTTGACCTCGAGCACTACTAAAGACAATAATCTTTCTTGGGGACCTTCGACGCAAAAAATTTGGTCTGTTTGTTCACTCTTGACGGCACCCTAAAAGGCACGGGAGTGATCAGCCGATACCCCAAACGGGCGATCCCTCCTGCAGCGCCCACCCATATTCATCAAAGTTCCGCGTTCATACTTGTGCGATTGTCAATTAAAACGCAATTATTGCGCATATCTGATGCACCATAACAACACGTCAATACTTTGTATATCTTTTACTAGACAAGGCATACATAAGCAATTCTAAGGACTGTATTTTTTATCACGCAGCGCTGATCACGCAACGCTTGCACGAAAAGAAAGTGTTTCCAGCGCTTTCCAAAGACGACACTTTGGTGGCACCTACTCGTCGCCTTGTGTTCTACACCTCGTACCTCCGAGACAGGCGCGCACGCTGTGTGGGTGCTACGTTTTTCAAGATAACTGCCAGATGACGCTCATGTTTCACGTGTGACGCAACTTGATACGCTATTTCGTCTCCGCTGCACGCTCTTGGCACTCTAACGCAGCAACTCCAGAAATCCATTCACCGATTTTCTTGCGCAGAACATCAATTAAAAGTTTTGTTCACTCCAGACGCAAGACTATCGTCTTTCGACAGCATTTGCAGTGTAACATGCAGATACGGGACGAATTTTTTGTCTCTCTTTGAACGCGCAGTTTAATCTCAGTGTGATCACGAGTGTGCGCATGGGCACGTGGCGGCCTCTCGCAAAGGCCATGGCAACTATGCAACTCACGATGCTCAAAGTCAGCCAATGGTCGCTGACTTTGGGTTTACTGCATGGTCCTCTGTAACTTCAGTAACTTTAATCGTTAACGCTGGTTTTTGTGGATCGTAAGGCTTAGTTGATGTAAATCTACACTCCAGGCCTTTAGCCATGGTTTCTAAGGATTTCTTTGTTTCTTCCAAGGACATAATCTAGAACACTATATTATTTGGAGGTGGCATCATTTTACGTGATCTCATGAACCTGAACAGCGCCTTTTTGTTACAAGCTTTTGAAAGGTGATCATGATGTTTTCTATCATATTGCTCCTTAGCTAAAGAGACTGTGCATTTAAAACTTGCTGCGTGATACTTGTAATCAGACCAGTTTTGGGGGCACTGGTTATATATAAGTTTTTTTCAAGCTGCCTTTCTTCGTCGGAAATCGCGGGCACAGTCCGAGTTCCACCACTGACTATGAATTGTGCTCTTTGCGGATTCCACAACGAATTCTGCATTTTTATATGTTCTTTTGATCAGTGCACTTAGTCTCATGGCTTTGGTATCTTCTTGCTCTTCAGAATGAGTTGCTAAAGCAGATTTTAAGTCTTTGCTGAATTTGGTGTAATTAATAAACACTCGAGTCTGAGAGCCTGACATTATAACTTGGCTAGCAATCTCGAATAATATAGGCAAATGATCGCTGTTAGTTGCACAATAACACGCACTCCACGACAAACTAGTGAGTGATGAACTCACAAAGCTTAAATCTAAGGCTGAACGAGACCTATCACTAATGTAAGTGGGTGTTCTTGAATTCAGACAACACAAGTTATTATCCGCTGTCCACTCCCACAATCTCTTACCACATTGATCAGTTCGGAAACCCCAACACGTATGATGAGAATTGAAATTGCCGATTAGAATTTTATTTTGATAACTAGAAGTCACTGCAGCATCTAAACATCGAGTATCTATTACACCTTTAGGAAAGTATGCATTTACCACCAAAAAAGGCATGCAGCCTGGTAAGGTTATTTCTAAGGCGAGAATTTCACTGTCAGGTGACATGAGCTTATACGCAATTTTTGCTTTGAGACTTATTCTATTATTAATACAAAATGCCGAACCTCCACCTTTCGATGGACGGTATAGACGGAAAGATCTGAATCTATTTATTTGAAAAGACTGATGCATTGAAAGCCAAGTTTCTTGTAGTGCAATAATATCTGGTGAAAATTTCGATGCCAAATATATTAGATCAGTTGTTGCAGAGTGAATCGATCGGCAATTCCAACGAAGGATTTTAAGTGACCCTATTTCTGCTCTAAAATAGCCTCTGCGATGGCCTTGCTTAGAATATTTTCTTTAAGAAAATCAGCTTTAGACAGGGTGTTCTTCTGGTACTTTTTGGTTTTTGAATTGACAGGTGCGATGCCTTTTTTGTATAAAGGGGATCTCGAGCGCTTTAGCGATCGGGGATTTATCTCCATTTCGTCTGAGTCCTTCACTTTCCTGGTAAGCTCGCATTGAGATACGCTACCTTCCTCTACTGAATCTGCGCTACCGTAGGTTGCTGTGGCGTATCGAAGCCATACTCCTTTGCAAACTCCGAGGAGTCACTAATGTTACGTGGTGCACTGAGGTTGTTTTCCGCGGTACCCAACATTTGAGCCATCTGGTGCGATAGAATCTGGGCCAAGGACTCACAAAGATTCCCGGCGATGCGCTTTATTGCCTTCTCCACTGCCTTCTCAATCGCTTCCGCAATAGGGACAGAGAGAGCTTCCATTGTTGGCATATTACGAGCTGTTACACCAGCGTAGCCTTGCGTTCGAGCTCGTATTTCAAGTGCTGCTTCCTTACGCGAACACCGTCTTCGTTCTACTATCTCTATAATTTGCAGTTCATGTACCTTTGCCGAACAACTAGAGCTATCGGCCGCATGAGCTTCGTTGCATAGGCAACAATTTTCTTTATCACTCTGACAGTCGCTAGAATTTGACCTTCCCCGCATACCTTACACCTGATCGCTGACCTACAACCTTTCATTGTGTGGCCATAACGCCAACACTTTATGCATTGGAGCGGACGAGAAGAGAGCGGCTCTACTCTGTAAATTAAAGGCCAAGCCTTAATTTCTGATGGTCGGACTGATCCCGCAAAAGTCACAATTACAGACTCAGTTGGTATTTTGTTCTTATCGACCACCCGTCCACACCGATAGACTGAAATAGCACCTGCTGGCGAAAACAGCTCTAGTACTTCGGAGGGTGGCATGTTGGCGTCGACGCCACGCACTAGGCCTAGGGTACAAGCTAAATGTGGAGGTATGAACGCGCTCACCGGCAGGGATGCAAACATCGAGCACTACAGTAGATCTATAGGACACAGGACTGGTCTGGCGAAAAGCACAGTATGCCTCCTCTGCCGAACTGGCGGACCTCCGTTATGGACTGGAAATGGGCCGTCACTGACCGTAATTCCGCCTGAATGATTTCCAGGTTTTTCATCCGAATGGTGCCGTCATTGGTCGGGACTAGAGTCACTGGAACCGATGATGTTCCGTTCCACAAGAAAAGATCCACTGGCACCTCCTTCGCATCCGTAGAAGCAGACCAAAGAAAAGTCCCTGGCCCTGGCGAAGATAAGGGCATCTTGTCTTGTCTGAACTGCACAAAAACGTTTATCAAACAACTATTGCAGTATAAGAAACGTGATAGGTCAATTAACCAAACACAGCTACTTAATTCTTGGCCACACCCCGAGAGCAAGCTTCAACGTTCAGCCACGTTGCACGTTGGACGATAACTGCCTACTGTTTCGGCGTCTCCTTCTTCTTTCTTTCTTTCTAGCCATGGTGGTCAACTTCAGGCTTATGATGTTCGAGTCCTAACCCGAAATTGGGGGATGTAGTCTTGGCTGTGGCTGCCGCATTTTTCATCTATTCGAGAAAGTGGTCGAGCACCGTGTAGTTAGACTTGGGTGCATTTTAAAGAACCGCTGGTGGTCGATATTTTCAGAGCCCTTGACTACGGCATCTCTAAGAACCATCGGGGATATTGGACATCGAACCCCAGCAATTATTATAATTACTTTTCATCATTGAACACACCGTATTTAGTTATCCGTATGCCAGTTTCGTGGCAAAACATTACTATTCATGCCGTGGGGCAGTGGCATGAGGACCGTGCCTGAATCTTCGTGTATTTGTACTGCTTTCAAAAGTTCAAACCTCAGGTTTCCTTTTGTTTCTGGATAATCATCACCATGGATACAACGACGCTGTCATAGGCTGCTGCACCGACTGAGAAATCATGATAACCTGTATAACTGGGCGCAGAGACACCGCCCACTAACATTATCGACGATATGTACTCAAAGTAAACTTTTTTGTCCCGTCGCGGTGGCCTAGTGGCTAAGGTACTCGGCTGCTGACCCACAGATCGCGGGGTAGAATCCCGCCTGCAGCAGCTTGCATTTTGATGGAGGCGAAAGCGCTGTAGATCCATGCTCTCAGATTTAGATGCACGTTAAGGAACCTCAGGTGGTCCAAATTTCTGGAGCCCTCCATTACGGCATATCTCATATACATATAATGGTCTTGGGTCCTTAAACATCACATATCTATCTATTATGCCACAACTGCTCAAACTACCACCGTTACTATGGTGGCACTCATAGTTGCAAGTCCAAAATTTCAATGTTTACTTTCCAAGCACCAATTTAAGATTAATATTTCACCGCACCCAGCACCTCATCTAAAATAAACTCTCAGAAAAAAAGGCGACTTCATGTTCATTGTGCCACGACTGCATATTCACGCACATGCATTCTCATTCGTACCTCGAGCAATAAAAGACACCCTCCCACCATTAATTGTGCAGTGCACCTCAGCAGAAACCTTCGAACATTGCATAATAGCGACATTACAAAGCATGAGTGTTAATGCTTATTCTTCTGCATAATATATTTTTTTATTATTTTTGCCATGTAACAAGAATTACCTAAATCACGAACAACACATGTTGCTGTTCAAGTGCTGATTTCTTGTTTCAATGTACTGACGGCCTGAATTGGTTTAGTACAATTCACCTCATAATTTGATAACAACTGTTAAACTGTGAGTATACCTACATTTTCTTGTTCGAGATTGTATAAGTTTTGTTTTTGTTTAATTTTTACTTTGATGTTATTGTTTTGCTACCTTACAACACAATATGCGGCCAACGGCATTGTGAATAAAAATAACTACACTCTGTTCCCTTCAGAAACCCGGTCACTAGAAGCCCTTCATTTCAGGCCAAGTATATATCATTCTCTTTAGAAGCCATATTAAAAAGTAACTTTCAAAACGGACCTTAACTTAACATCAAAAGAAACAAATGCACTGATGGCGGAGTGGCAGTAATGGCAAGACTAATGAGCACCACGATTGGAAATGGTCTGCAAAAGAGGCAGTTGCATCAACCAAACCCCCACCAATGCTTGACAACCCGCCCCTCAAGCAAAAAAAAAGAACCCTGCTGACATTCAGGCCAGAGATACTCGAAAAGCACGAAAGAAATTTCACCAACCATACAAAAATATAAATAAAAAAGATGCCACCGTCATCAAAGCCACAATGAAAAATTCATTGGCACACCACCAGCCGAAAGCTCGCTTTCAGAAATTTTCATCCATGACGTTCAGGGGCTATGTCTTTCGGTGCAGCTGTACAACTAATTTTTATCTGTTCAGAGTTACAGCAGGTACATGGCAGCTTCGGTTCATCCGTACTGATGATTACACGGAACGAAAGAAGAGGAAAGCTTGGGCCAGTGAAAACACTGAAAATACACAATGATTCAGTCAAGGCAGTTCTGCTGCCGCTGCCACTGCCAGATCACCGCTGCCAGATCCGTTGTGCTTTGCTGCGAAATGGAGACACGGACAAATTATGAGGCATTGTTAAGTGAAGAAAAGTAATTTATATAATTACAAGGTTTAGTGTCCCAAAACTATGACATGATTGTGAGATATTATGCTGGAGAGCTCTCGAAATGAGGACCACCTGATGTTCTTTAGGTGCGCCTAAATTGATAAACGCGCTACTTAATCATTTTCGCCTCCCTCAAAACTTCAGCACCATGGCCATGAATCGATTCCACGACCTTCTGGCCAGCACTCGAGCCTCATAACAATTACAAAACCATGGCGAGTATAGTGAAGAAAAAGATGTGCAAACACAAGCAGCGTATAGAGTTGTTAACACAATAAAGAAAAGAACGTTGACGATGAAGAATGATGATGCCACGTAATTTTTGTTTATTAATACGTATTCCTGAAGTCATCAGTGAAGGTTACGACACGCAATGTTTATTATTATTGCAGTTTTGGGATGGTAAACCCCACAAATCAATCAATCACGCAGTCTTGCTCAATTCACAGAGTGTGGGTATGTATCATAATTTTGAGGAAAGAAACGAACGCGTCATTTCGCTATTGGGCCACGTGGTGTCCTGTTAGTCCAATAAGTGGTGACCGCGCGGTGAGCTTCGATTGGCCCATGCGCTCGTATTCCGCGACCGAATACAATGGGATTGCCAGACCAGTGTGCCACAAAATTTAGGTAGCATCGATCAAATGTAGTGAAACTTATTAAAAGGTTCCTTCATGGTCGTATAATAAGATTTGTAAATGACAAACAGTGGTAGAGCCACAGCCAAATTTGCTTTAGATTTGGACATTCAATCTGGAATGCGCACGTAGACCTTGAAAGTTGGGTTCACATTGCCCGGCATAAAAAACGGTACGCTGCGTTAGTTACCTAAGACATCAGTAAAGCATACGATAGTGTCGAATATTCTGTGTTAATAAATTGTTTCCGGTGCCATGGACTTCCTCCTTATATTGTAGCATGGGTGACAAAATTTTTAAAGGAAAGGGAGTTTTACTGCGTTAAAGATGGTTTTTCTTCCTGCAACCACTAGCAGACGCGATGCGTGCCACAGGGATAAGTACTTTCACCAGCATTATTCAACATCTTGATGTGTACTATTCCTATTCGATCAGGGGTGCAGACTTGGGTTTATGCGCACGACATTGCTTTTTTTTGGTATGGCTGCTGTTACGACCGGGGTTTGCAGGCACTGGAGGTCCCGGATGAATTTGTCGAGGCAGGTGGAAGAGAGCCTTGAAGAAAGTTTATCTACATTATGTACATTGTGAGCTCTCGTACATGACGAGCTCTTTTTTACAAGGCGAGCTCTCGAATCTGGTGTTACTCTTTATGGCGCTCCTTCGAATGAGCCGGGCGGCTCATTATAAAGGGTATGTTCTCCCCAGATTCCTAGATCAGGAAACACGTGCAGATGGTACTGTCCAATCACAGATCATACACAACTGGCGAAGGGGACGAGCATACATGGCCCACGTGAACGTCCAATATTCAGGCGTGACTCTGCAGTCCAAGGTGGCGCCAGTGGGGCTCTTCCTCGTCGTGTGTTTGCCGCTGGTCGAGGGGTCCCAAGCTCATGACAGCATACTTCAAAGGGTCCGCCAAACTTCTGCTTAATTAGCGGGGCGATTGGCGGCAGCCGCCGCGGTCTCAAGAAAGATGCTGTATTTGTTGTCCTCTCTCGAACGGCTTACGGCGTCGAGGCGACTTGACGTCTCACCCTCCGGCTTGGAGGGACAATGCCTGGCGGTCATAGGCAGCCGGCCGGTCGGCTACTTGTTTGAGGATCCAAATAGCGCCACTCTCTCGTCAGCTCGGGCGCCAGTCACAACACTGCTGCCATACATCGCCTTTACGAAACTTTACAGTCGTACTTGAGTGAACTCGAGAAGTGTCTAGATGGACTGCAGTTAAGTCTTAATACCAATAAGTGTGCTATTCTGGCTTTTCCGGTTAACGATCCGGTGAGAATATCTCTGACTTACAAGCTGCAGGATATACCACAAGCGGAATCATTAAAATACCTCGAAGTAATATACAACGAGCAACTGAACTGGCAAGCTCATATTAAATATATCACAACAAAAGGAGCATGGGCAATGGGTGTATTGCGCAGGCTGAGCAGCCGCAGATCGTGTATGAGAAGGAAAGCACTTTTGATGGTCTTCAAAATGTACGTACGACCGGTATTGGAATTTGGCTGTGTTCTTTTTTCTAGTGCGCCAGCATACCAGCTTCGACCACTAGTCCTATTAGAGCGAGAGGCTTTACGGCTGTGCTTAGGCCTTCCAAAATATGTGGCGAATACAGTATTATACCTAAAAGCGAGAACACTACTCCGTTAAACCGATTTAACCTACCCACGGTGCAGACGTTGCTACGGTTGTAGGAAACACTGTCTAACCATACTCAAATAATTTTCATCTCCAATTTCGATATATTTTTTTCGAGCACTGGCCTAGAATCCGCGAGCCACAAATCATATTTGCACAAACATTACTCGATTCCCTGAATGTACAAATTCGTAATGAGCGTCCTTTAACCATGGAACCTAAATTCACAGACATTGTCTACCAATTTTTTTCCGAAGCGCACGAAATTATTACCTCACGGAATATTTAATGAACAAGGCATCTAAACAATCTGCTGACGAATGTGGTTATATGAACGGATGAATCGCAAACTAAGGGAAAAGCTGGCATAGGAATATTCTGCCCTCAACTTGACTGGTCTTTTTCGTTACGACTGCCGGATTTTATCCCAGTTTCTAAAGCTGAATTTACGGCCATAATATTACCTCTCCAAAACTTACCCACTCTAAGTACAGTAGTAGCAATCATCACTGACTCATTATCTGTGTGTTCTCTCTCTGCATTTGGTGAAACGCCTCTTCTGAAGCTTTTAAAATACTAGTTTTTGCGCACATACACTGTCTCCCCTTAATTTGGGTACCATGACACAAGGGTTTGCTTTTAAACGAAAGCGCTGATTCTTTAGAAAAGGCAGCACTTTTGATGCCAATCATTCCGGTTTTCCCATTGGCAACCTACATTACAACTGCACGATTCCGCACCTTAACTTTCAAAAAATGCTTATCAGACCCTGTCTTCACATCTTCTCCAGAATATAAGCTCCTAATATTTCCCTGGAAAAGTCAGTTATCCCAGTCAAGAATAATGGAAGTGGCCATAACCGAACTCCGCTGCCGGGTTACCTCCCTCAACATTTACCTGCATATTGCATGTCAAGCGTTGTCACCTCTGTGTAACTTCTGTAAGGAGGAGGAAACAATCAGTCATTATTTTCTATCCTGTAGCCGCCATACGTCATTAAGAAGAAAATTCATAGCACCACATCTTCAAAACTTGGGTTTGCAAATATCCGAATCAGTTGTTCTCTCATTCGGCGCCTCTACTCTGCGATACAGTCACAGTGATGTTTACTACGCAATAGAGGAATTTATCAGTCAGACTAAAAAAATATCGTGTTAAATTCTTCGTTCTCTTAAACGTTCAAATATTATAATTCATTTTTATTTGTTGTGAAACCTATCCCTAGCATATACGAGTAGTATTGCAAAGAAGCAAAAAAAAAACGACTTCACCTAACACTCGGCCAAGCCCCTGCATTCAGTATGAGCCATGAGATGAGGAGAAGAAGAAGAAGACCACCACCGAGCACAAGCTATCTTCTAGGAGACAAGACAAGACAAGACAAGCTAGCGATGAGAGGTCCTGTAAGGCTGACGAAGCAGCGACAACATGGTATGGGTTGTGTTCCGGGAAAACCAGGAACATGTCCCGTAATGACTAGTCCCTGGGACGACCGCCAGGCCACACCGTCGGGGTACCGTGCACGCGCCTTCGTCGCCACCGCAGCTGTCGCCGCCGCATGCCCTCGCTCCCGTCCACTAGCCCGCACCAGCCAGGCAAAATCTTCCAGGCCGAGGCAACGTCAGTTGATGGTGAGAGCATCGATGTTACGAATGTTCTATCTTTTGACTCGACCGTAGGCCTCGCATGGAAAACGTTCTGCAGCCGTATTGTTTTTCTGTGCCCAAGCTTCACTTATTTAATGAGTAAGCAATTTTAAGCAATTTCCACAGCAAATCGGCCTCTCTCTCTGTGATGTTACATCTTGGGGTGTTTTGCGTAACTAAAACCAAGAATATTTTAATAAAATGGTCAAACGCGGCTCAATGAGACCAAGGGCGCATAGTTTGCTGTCACCTGGCGCAAGTTAGAGTGTTTTATCTTTAGGAAAGCAGCGTAAGTCCTCCGTAATTTCTTCAATGGGGAAACGAACTCCGCGTCATGATGGCGTTATCGCGAGTGCTCAAGCAACCGGTTGCACAGCTGTGTACCTGCTTTGTTACCCCGTGCACTGCTCCGCTACCGCCTCACCAGCCTGGGCCCTGTAAGCGACCGCCCAGTTGCGCCAAACGTTACGTCGCGACCAACCGAACATGCGCTCCTTAGTTCTGTACAAAGCCGTTGAGTGGCAGCTGCGCGACTTGGGGAGACCGGATGACAGAGACAGGGTGACGAAAGATGATGCGCTCTGCCGATAAGGAAGCCGCTTACGGGGAATCACAGTATGCTGCCAAGTGAGACTGCTCGACTCGTTTAAAATAGTTCATGATGTAGTAAGAATTACGACGGAAAGGACGATATATGGCTGTGCGGACTGTGTTGAATATAACTTTTAAAGCTGACAGTCTTTTTTGGGGAGCTTCGACGAAAAAATTTTGGTCTGTCTGTCTGTATATTTGTCTGTTTGTCCGCCCTAACGATACCTCAAGTGATACCAAACGGCCAACCCCATCCGCGGCACCCACCAATGTTGCTCAAGCTTTAGAGTTCACAGTTGTGCGATTGTCAATAAAAAGATATTATTATTGCTCATATTTGAGGCGCCATAACAACACGTCGACGTTTTCTATGTCTGTCTTTATACTAGAAGAGGCACACACAAGTAACTCTAAGGACTGTAGCGTTTATCGCGTGGCGCTGACAGTGCAACGCGATGCTCAAAAAGGTGTTTCCAACGCTTTGCTACGATGACACAATGGTGGCACTTGCCCGTCGCTTTGTGTTCTACATCTTCGGCGCAATTATGTACAAGTTCCAAATCCGGACAAAGGCGGTCTCTTCCATTGAGTCGCACGCGATTGGCCCATACAAGCTGTGACGAATGCTGTGACGTTATGAGTGACGTGGACTGGGGTGTCACGTGACTCTTTTTTTTCGGTTTTCGGAGAAAGGCGATGGAACGGTCGGAGAGACTGTCCGAAAGCAACCGGATGGATTGAAATGGCTGCAAGATGGCCTGGATTGGATTGAAATGGAAAAAATGCGCGACTTTTCGGCACCGGGGCACTTAGACAACATGGCGTTTCCCACTGACACGGTACTTCGCCTTGCCTGTGCGGTAGCTTTAACCGATCAGAGGCGACGACGCGAGGTAAAAGATGCATTTCAAAAGTTCAGCGAAGAAGAGTTCCGGCAATGTTTTCGTCTGTCCAAACGAACAGTGCGTAGCTTGTGCGACGAACTTGACCCTATCATCGGATGCCAGCGAGCCAGTGGCCTTTCCACAGAGAGAAAGGTGTTGTGCGCGCTGCGATTTTTCGCGACCAGTAGCTTCCAGCTGAGCATTGGTCGCGAGGAACACATCGGCATGTCTCAGCCGGCGGTGAGCAACACCATCCACGAGGTGACGGAGGCGATCATTACCGTGGCTGCTAGAAAAAGGGTGGCGGACTTCCTACTGACAACAGCTGCGAAGGATGAGGCAAAGGTGGAGTTTGTGCTACGCGGTTGCATCCCAGGGGTGCTGGCGTGTGCCGATGGCACGTTGGTCACCATTCGCAAGCCAGAGGGATTCAGACTGGCCGACACGGCGAGCTTCATGTCCAGAAGGGGCTATTATGTCGTGAACGTCATGATCGTAAGTACTGTTAGGATCGTTTATTACTCGCCCTTCGGAGCAATTGTTCAGTCGTGACGCCAAAGCTGGAAAAAGTAATAATGCAACGAATGAAAAAGAACCTGCAGGGAATTGGGTGCGAGCTAGATGGTGGCTCGCAAGGCCTCGGTAATAATAAGTGGCAAGTGTTTTGTGCGTGAGCCAGTTGCCGTTTTTGCACTGGCATGCATACGCAATTGAATTGTGCATTTTAGAGGTAATCGGTAATATGGGCAGCAGACGTAGCAGAAGTATATACACGACAGGGAAGTATTTCCAACACGAAAGTGCTTACAATCACAATTGGACGAGCTGGCTTTGGTATTTACGAGTGTTCTTTCCCAAGAGCAACGCGTAGCTTTTCACTTATCGATCATTCAGTGGAAGTCGTAGCCATGTGTACAGCAGAGGTGGGGTCGTTGCCCCCACACTCCCCCCTCCTCAGTGTGCTACACCCTGTGTTTCCTTCTAAGTGAAGCTCCTTGTACCAATGACTGTACTAGTACGCATTGTTTCCTGCATATGCGTAGAAAAAAGGGATTTATTCTGAGTATAAATGCAGTACTATTTTATATCGCTCCTCATCGCAGATGTGCAAAGCGTGGCTGCGCATAATTGTCATAGACCCATGATTCCCAGATTCGTGCCACGACTCCTGGGTGTGGGAACACAACCCACTGCGTGCACGCCTAGCTGCACATCTGCAGCCTGGTGAATATCTGCTTGGTAAGTATTAATGTGTACTATCTGGGCAGAGCACTCAGCTTTTATGCTTACATTTTATGCTTAGCGCTCCCAAACAAGATTCGGAATGTAGTTGTTGCATCTTAGCCTCATTGTGCTGAAATGAAAATATCACAGTGAACTGCAAAACAGTGTGATGCAAAGAGATATCGCATTACTACACTATGTGGTAATGCTGAATAAAAATCACAGTGAGCTAGAAAACACAGTGGGACAATACAAATATCAAAGAAACATTAACAGAAAATGTCAACTATACACTCGTGGTCTCCGTGTGAATGACTAGACACCTTTGAAATGTGGGTAAAAAACACTGCCACTAGAACAGCTCGAACATACATTAAGAAATGCATATATCTAACATAAAAAATGCTGCACTCCTTATACAAAGTAAATGCTAACCTAAATCTAGTAATATGTACTAAGTGCAAACAAAAAACGAATAAAATAGAACATGAACAGCAACACGTAAACATATAAAAAACACTAAACCGATTATGAATGATAAAAAGTTCAAAACATGGCAAAAAACAAACTAAACTATGTGTATGTCTCCCGAAGCGTATAAAATTGAACATGAACAGCAGCACCTAAACACATTGAAACCGACAAATCTATAATGAATGACGACAAGAAAAAATATTGAACACGTGACGAAAAATTAAACTAAACTACGTATCCCTTTCTCGCAGAAAGCCCTCAGCCATGGCCAGTGCCCTCCTGCGCTGTGCCGCCTTCTCCTGTGCCGCTGCCACACGCCGTGCTGCAGAAGCGATGCGGGTGGTTGGTTTTCATCTCCCACAGCACCTGCGATGAATCGTCATGGTGTAAATGTTTAAGTGAGCTGCCGGTAAACCCTTAACCATCTCGTGGCTGGAAGCTGCTCCTGCTGCCAAGAATTGCAACGGGCACAACAACTTCCCCTCAGTTGAAGATCAACTGGCCTGATGGCATCCTTTGAAAGTGGGAAGCTTTGTGTACAAGCTATGCCCTCCTCGTGCGGACCTACAAACATTTGTTGAAACTGCTCTTTATTAATGTCCTCAAATGCATCTCTCACCATGAAAGAGCCCCAGGGCTAACCAACCTTTTGCCCGGCAGTTTATCATTGCAGATACCCGATACCATGCCCTCAATACAATGCATGGTTCTTGTTTACAGCCCAAGTTGGTTTCAGTCATCATAATAGAACATGGAGAATGCTTATGCCTCTTATGTAAAATGTAAACAAAGGGTCTACTCACCTTGAGCACCTTGTCGCCCTGCTCAAGGTTCCAGTCCTGCACTCAATAAAGCACTAAGTTCTCAGATGCTTGCGTGTTACTGTGTCACTGCCATCTACAGCCGCTTCAGTGGCTTCCACATCCATTTCCACTGCAGCAGTGGGAACATTCGCCTGCTGGAAAGTGTAGTAAGCATGATCTTTCAGAAAGTGGGTATTCGTTACTCTGGCTATTTTGCAACCTTAAGTACTAAACATCTGCAAAAATGTTCTGCAGCTATTCAGTGGTCATTGATGTTATGTATTACCATTTTAGTGCATGCACTTGCCCGCAGTCATTGCGTGTTTTATGATAAATTAATACCCCTTGTACTGCAAGGGCTGCAAACTGTGATTTTAGTTAAACCTACCCACTTTTGATTACTTTCTCGTGCGCTTTATTCCCGTTTAACAAGGTTCCGCTAAAGGCACCCCTTCAGATATCAAACTCTGTCATAGTACCGCTCAGGAACCCGTGATACTGCGGCGGCAGAGTGCTTACCTGTTGATAGGTGAGACCGAAAACGCCACTGAAGCGTGTCATCCCAGTCAACTGTAGAACCCTGCCGCGGAAGCCAGGCAGCCAACCCCCTCCAGTGCCCCTGAAAATATGCACTAATGTCACAGAACAAATTGCCCGTGCCATTCGACGGTCACTCACGTTTGTGCGTCTCTGATGGCGGCGGTGTCACGGCGGGCCTCGTGCACCGGCCTGCGCCACCAAGCCTGCCATTCCTGCGCAGGCACTTCATGGTTCAGCGCGTCGCTGAGCTCTTGCCACAGCCGCCACCGGTCGGTGATGGTGACGCCGTGCCGCAGCTCGATGGCATTCGCCACGAGCTGGGGATGTTCGTCCATAAAGGCGAGCACCAGCGCGCGCTGAGCCTCGGATAACGCCGATGAGCCGCTGCTGCTGTTGACTACTGGTACAGTTGACCTCCGCCACGATTGCGCTCGACTGAGCCAACAACTTCGAAAGTTGCGCCGTTTAGGTTTGTATAGTGGGGGAGATATGAAAACAGTAACTGCTTGAAACGGGGTTGTATTTAGCGCCACCACGTACCGTCCCGCTAAATTTAGCTTTTTTTCATAACAGTAACAAGAAAAATACGTTTATATTGTGCCGTATTCCTTAATAAACTTTTGAAAACTTGTGCCAACACAATTTGATAATGATCAATTGTAGTTAAACATTTTTCAACACGTTACAAACACTTTTCACTTTGCTATACGGTCCCCAAGTCCACGTCAAAATGATGACGCGAGGCTTCATTTCGCTCATTGGCTGTTCACTTCCCTTCGTCCTCGCGACCGCTGCGGACCGCCCATTTTTTGACGTCACCGACAGACCGCCTCCGTCCGGATTTGGAATTTTTATATAATTGCACCACTTATCACCTCCGAGACGGGCACTCATCTTTCTCCGTGTGCGCACACGCCTTCGTTTTTGAAGATAACTGCCAGATGGCGCTCGTGTCTGACGTGCCTCGATGCGCTCGTTCGCCTCCGCTACACGCTCGAGGCACTCTAACGCAGCGCCTCCAGAATATTATTAACCGATTTTCTTGCGCAGATCACCAAATAAACGTTTTGTCCACTCTCTCCAGGTGCAAGTCTATAGTCTGACATTTGCAGTGTAAGATGCAGATTCGGGGCCATTTTTTTATTTCTTGATAATAATTGGCACCACGTTGTATTGTCAGGTCTGGCTAGAAACCGATCAGCGCCATTCTGTCATTAGCCTTGCGGCCACTAGTGCCAACTACACCCAAAATTTTAATTACGCCTAATAACCCTTTGTTGCATGGCGAAAACATGCGCATCTGAAAGTGCTGACTTTTGTTTATCTCCTACTTAGCATTCAGAAACAGCATAGAAAAATTTTTGGTTGAAGTCAAACCTCTATTTTGTGATATACAGATTCTCCACTACAACAGACAACATGCACAAGAGCTTTATTAGTGAAAGTTCGAAAAAACTTTCATTCATCCGTCGAGCACTCTTCCTCACGAAAATGAAAACAAAAAATAAGCTTTAGAAATGCGAGAGAAAGGAGAATTTTTTTGTCGAGCGGAGGGTTTTATTTTGAAAAATTGTTTTGAGTTTGCTAAGCCGTAGTATTCACAACTAATGACTACAAGAGCTTCTTTTAGCGTGAATTCAATAAAACATACCAAATCAGGATTTCATCGGTATTATAAGAAAAAATTTAGGAATTTGAATAACTCGCCAAAGCTGGAGTTTACCCACTGGTACAAGAGTGCATGAGCGCGGGACCGAGGCGCTAGCCAGTGAGGCGAATGAAAATACTATTTTACCGCGAACGCTGTTACGAGATCACAACTCGGGACACATGCACTAGTCCACCGCCACCGCTGCCACCGGTGTCCGTAACGACATCACACGAAATTATAATAGAAAAAAAACCTAGTATCAATGACACAATGGGGCTCCAACTCGGCTTCGCTGGGTGGCATGCCAGCCCATTATTCTACCACTGAGCTACGCTGGTGCTTGTGACTTGCTTGCAAACTTGACTTAGGCAAGCTTGTTGTCGGGAAAGCAATCGCGTTAATGCGGCTTATAAAGCGTTTTAGAACAGCCAAAGAACAACCAGTCGTCGCACAATGCTAATCACGTGATGAGTGGACCGTCCAATGATCCCACCCATTACAAAAGCTTCGGATACGCCATCAAACGCTCCAGCAGAGTCCACGCTTTCTGGGCCTGACGAAAATTCTCCAGAGCCTTTCATACCGGACGGAAGCCACCAGACGCGTCTACGCAACGCAGGCTCGCTGCGTTGCGTCACGTTTATAATGGTGACGTCTGCACCAGCACGACCGGCCCTCTGCTCCTTGTGGACAGCATTCTCGGTGCCCTGTGCGCCGTCCGAGACCCCGCCACGGCTGTGACACTTCAGTCCTCGGTCATCATGGGTGCGCTTCGATCCTTCACACCGTTTCGTCCACATCACCGGCGCGAGCTCTTCAGCGTCTGTCCACGCTTCCACCTGTGGGCACCTATGTCAGCCACGTCTGCTCGAACCGGAAGGAGCACCATCGAATAATCTCACTGCGTTGTCGGGGGACGCAAATGTCTATTCCCGCAGCGACCCGGCGTTTTCATCTTTGTCACTGGGTTTCTTTCATGTCACCCGCCAGAGACCCACTAGTTGCTGATAGTCCCTTCCTGTTGACAACCTGGACTGCTCACGGACTTTTTCGTTTCGCGAACCTAACTCACTTGTATATATGCTATCATTTTCATTCCGTGTTCACTTCCGCGGGGGGGGGGAGTAATCTGTAGTGTCATCATCAGCGTCATTCATCATAATCATTTCACAGCGACTGTGCCACGCCTCTCGCGCAGCTTCATGCATAGCTCGAGCTGCGCGAGAAAAAAAACAAGTTCACGCGCCTGGCTTGTCGGACGCTGGCAGCCGGCGCCGCTCCCCTTTCAGCTTACGAATGAAGTGGCGAGTTTGGCACGGCCCCCTCGGCCGCCTTCACTGCGTCGTCTCACATCTCTTCGCCCGTCTCAACCCTACATTGTTCTCCTATCAACTGTGCCGCATACCCACTTACCATAATTGCTCATTGACGCCAGCCACTGCGCGAACAATTGGCCAAACATTTCTTGCAAGTGTTTAGTGGATACCACTCTTCTCAGAAGAATGACGAAAAAGAGCATATTGAATGCCGGCCTACTGCCAAAAAATTATTAATAATGCTCTAGTTGGTATCAAGCAAGTGTGCTTGCCGCAGTTACCCAAAACGTGTTTCGAAAAGGCTCTGACAGGCCACTCTTCTAGCTTTCGCTGTGACTTTTTTGCTCTTTCCGCGCATGCCTGGCGTAGTATTAGCGTGCATTTAGTCTTGTATTCTTGTAATCAACTATCACAAGACAGTAGTGTTGCAGTAGGCTGCGGTGGTCCCGTGATGACGGTGGTTAAATGCCAGTGGCGCTTGTATTGTGTGTTGCCAGTACTTTTTAATGAACACGTACCAGACAGACAGAATTGTTCAGCCTCCCCCCTTCACACACACACTGTGTTTTCTTTTGATATAGTTAACGTGCCTTGACACAATAAACATGATAAAATGTCGAACACTTAGAGTCTGTTCCCTGTAGTCGTTCATAACCCATGTTTTCTTCCTGTTCTACCATAGGTTCCAGAAGAAGCTGTAATGTCCCGCCCATACGCGTCATCGGCTGAAGATGAGGGAATCGTGGCACCTGACAGCGTGGTCGTCAAGAAAGCGCAAGTGGCGGTGGTCATGGCTTCGGCCCCACAGTTGGCTCATCCCGACACCGGCAGTGGTGACAGTTCGCCAGTGTTCTGGGCCTACGCTGCACCTGCCTACAAGCAATACCAGTCTCCTGCCTTCGGTGCCCATAGTGTGACTGTCGTCCTTCTGCCTCAACAAGGCATCGAAGTCACAAGCCATGATGCATGATTATCACCGCTCCACGCCGGTGTTCTTTCTAGCTTTAGTTTTTCACACGAGTTGAAGAGGACTTTGAAATTTCTTGATGCCTACAACTGTCAATAAAACTTGGAGAAAATAATCACCTTGGTAGTCTCCTGAAACTTTTCGGATAATATGACTCCATGTCGTTTAGTTTTTTTTTCTGAAAACTAGCTTTGAACGTTATACGCCAATGGTCCAGTGAAGCATGTGAACAAATGTGGCCATGTGTTTTAGATGCCTGTATAATATCGTGTTCTCCAGAACAGCGTGTAAAACGAATAAAAAGTCCTAGATTTGCCACCAAGGCGAAGCAATGAACGTAATACCAACAAATTGGAAGGTAACGCGCAGAATATAAAGCAGATTGAACCATTCTTGGCGTTTCTCACGCACAAATGACGCATGAAACGTACTCACAGGTACAAATGACCACGATAAGCGTCTCAGTTGCTACTTTGCTGTATCTGAAAATCACGCCCTTTTCGCAAACGGATACTGTGCAACGATTGCAGTGACCTTTTTTGCGCCCTGTAACTACAACCAAATCGTTCCGGTGAAAAAAAGTGGCCCTGTATTTGCATGTTTAACTGCAAATGTCGTCGAAAGACGATAGTCTTGCGTGTGGAGATAGTGGACAAAACGTTTATTTGATGTTCTGTGCAAGAAAATCGGTGAATAGTTTTTTGGAAGCGCTGCGTTAGACAGTCTAGATCGGTGCAGCGAAGGTGAACGAGCGCATCGAGGCACGTTAGAGTGCCTCGATGCGCGCGTTCCTTGGAGTGTGGATTCACTCTTTGAAGGGGTGAGTGCCGCCTTCTGATCGACGGCCGCCATTCGACTCTCCCCGTCTCATTGCGGTTGGTTGAGTGAGACACGTGCGCGGCGTTTTCTCGAGCAAAATGCTAGGGAGTTGCGTACCACAATGCACAAGCCACTCACGAAATGGCTACAGGATGTCCAGATTCCCTAAAGATCCGAAAAGGTGACTCTTGTGGCTTGTAGAGATCAAGTGCGACAAGTGGCAAACGACAGACCGTACGTGTTTGTGCAGCGTTAAGCCATTTTAGCATTTTTAGAGTTTAACTTCAAGCGCTGTCACACGAGTACTTTCAATCGCGATCAAGCTTGATGTGATGGACTCTCTTTCGCCAGCTGCAGAAGGGCACCAATCACTGTTGAGAAATTTAATCACGATCGGGCTTAATTGCGATCACCAATGCAACGAGTGCAATACACGTTCATTTGGATGCTGTGTACATGCTTAATTTACTCGTTCATTGTGGATAGCACGAAACGCGTTGTACTTAATCGCTTGTTGTACAAAAGCTGCAATTGCGCGAAGCTGTGCGCCTACGTTGTGCACTTGTAGCTTCCGGCGCCTTCATTCATTTCTTGTATAAGCGCAAGGCTCCTTACGCAGTGTGTCGTATGTCCCGTGTCGTCGTAGTCGTCGTAGTCATAGTAGCCAGTTGCATTGCAGGTCAATAAAAATGGTGTCACAGCATATCCACAAAGTGAATGATATTGAGTCGAGAGAAGCGTCTGTCAGTCCGTCCGTGCTTCTGTGTGTCCGTCTCTGCGTTCGTCCGTGCATCCGTCCATTCTTCCATGCGTTGCAAGACATGCACTTCGGTCAACTTGCAGTGAGTTATAGCGCTTTTTTAAAGTCTACTAAAGTTATTGTGCAAATAAAGTTGTGGCATTCAAAATAGCCGTATTTTAAGTGTAATTTATTTGCTCATTGTTTTAAAGCCGTGTGGTCACTTCATTTTAACGATATCGATGAACGCTTCATATTAATTACTAATTTACAATATATTCCTATGGAAAACACGTTAAACCTGGTTTGACAGTCAATATCTGCGTACAAGCCATGATTTATTGCTATTGAAGTCACATGTAAAACCCCAAATATTATTTATTTTCAACATTTTTTTGCAAATCTGTTGTTTGGAGGAAGGTAAAGGAGATGAAAACAAAAATCAATATACTGTGCGTTGCAGGTTGTGGTCTGCAAATGGGGTAGCTAACGAATAATTCAAAAACAATATGTAAAAATATGGTACGTATTCACAGTTTTAGGGGCGAAGCTCGTAAACCCATGAGTTTGTCCATGCATGTCTGTGACCAGTTCGTAACCACCTACATATAGTTGCATGAATCACTTAGCATGTAGCGCTAGTGACAGTGACAGACAGACAGGCAGACAGACAGACAGACAGACAGACAGACAGACAGACAGACAGACAGACAGACAGACAGACAGACAGACAGACAGACAGACAGACAGACAGACAGACAGACGAACGGATAGACGAATGGGCAGGCGGAAGCATGGACGGATGAACAGAAGCACGGACGAACGCTTCGCCCCACTCATCATTGGATACGTTGGACGGACGGACGCATGGATGGACGCACGGATGAACGTAAGGACGGATGGACGCACGGTCGGGCACATAGACGCATGGTTGGACGGATGCGTGGACGAAAGAAAGAATGGAGGGACGGACGGAAACACGGACGGACGCTTCACCCCACTCATCATCATTCACTTCATGGATATGCTGTGATTTTTCTCTTTTGTCACGACAACACGTATTTTTATTCTTTTTTTGCAACCAGCTGGCAAACGGCAAGATGTTTTTACACTTTTGTGGAAGGCACGCAACACACAGACACATTGAAAGCTCATGTGACTAAGCTTCGTGTCTTTGACATCTTTAACCTACATAAATGGTTACCGACTAGTCCCAGAAGATGCTAATTGAAGGTGTTAACGTGGCTGGCATCGACGGTATTTTTCTGCTGCGAGTGACTCTAGTAGCTAGTGTCACTTTAAAAATTAATACTAGAGACTAGAAATCTTAGGCCTTTACACTCCCGACGCGAAAAATTTGTCTTTCTATTATGTTGTCTGAGTACCACACGTTTTAACGCAACAATTCTGTATGCAGCCGTGCAACACTCGTTGGCTGCCACTCGTGACTATAGGCAGCTTGCGGAGAGGGCATCGTAATGGCGGACGCCACAGCAGACGACGCGGTTGTCTTTACCCTCCAAGGATGTGGAGGAGAGCGCGTGCATCGAGGAACCCTAAGGCATGTTGGACAAGAGCGCCATCTGGCAGTTATCTTTGAAAACGAAAGAAGGCATGTGTGCCCATGGAGAAAGATGCGCGCCTGTCTACGAGGCGATAAGTGGTAGAAGGCAAAGGTACGGGCAGGTGCCAGCACGGTGTCGTTTTAGCAAAGCGTTGGAAACACTTGCCTTTTTGAGAATCGCATTGCACGGTCAGCGCAGCGTGATAAACGCTACGGTCCTCATAATTACTTACGTGTGCCCTCTCTAGTAATAATTCACACATACAATATATCGACGTGATGTTATGGTGCCTCAGATATGCGCACTAATTGCTTTTTAATTGACAGTAGCACAAGTATGAACGCTGAAACTTGAGCAATATTGGTGGGTGCTGTGGATGAGGTTGGCCGTTTGAGGTATCGTTAGCCTGGACAAACAGACAAATATGCAGTCAGAAAGACCAATATTTCGACGACGAAGGCCCCCAAAAAAGACTATCATCTTTAAAAAAACGCAAGGCCAGCCAAATTGTACGATTCTCCACACCGCGAGATAGGAGCGAGCCAGTGAGCGTCTCCCCCCTCCGCTCCACGGTGCAAAGTACATGTGGAAGAAAAGGCGACGCGCGCTCATTGTGCCATCTTGCTGGTAAAGATGAAAATGCGAGAGTATTTCCGAGTGGCTAGAGTATTAGAGTGGTTATTATATATAGCTTGCTGTTTGAACGTTGAAGGAGGTGCTCTTCCGTGGCTGGGTGTTTTACGCTTCGCACTCATAGTCCCAAGTTTCATTAAGCGCGTGGAAGACTTTTTCTCTCTTAGGGGCGAAGCTCCTTATAGCGGCACCTGTATGTTCCTCGTAGTCGTAGTGGTAGTCATAGTGTGTGACCAGTCTTACATTTTGACCTCCAAGGTGGTGCCGGTGAGAGATTTCTTCGGTGTGTTGTTGAACAATAAAAAATTCGCAGCGTGCGCGTTAACTAAAAGTCGAATTTTCCTGTCTCTCATTCCCCCATTAGCAGCCATTGGCATGTACAATGAGTACTATCTGACAAAAAAGGGTTGCTACGTTATACTCGCTGGGCATAACCTCCTTGGTTTTAGAAAGGTTTAGCGAGCGTTGGGCCGCAGTGTCATGAATACAGTGAACTAGTATATACCATGAACTCGAGGTGGTTAAAGATGGGAAGTAGACACGAAGCGCAAGCCGTAAGAAAGTGTGCGTGTGCCAAATTTTGTTTAGTCCTTGAAATGTCCGCTGGATGGCAGTGCATATGCGAAATATATGATGAAAAGATGCGAGATGGTGGTACTTGGAGTTTTGAATAGATGGACGAACGGACACACAGACAGATGCATGGAAGGACTCACGGATGGCTGCACCAACGAATGGACGCATGGACGGACGCAGGGGAACTCAGGGATGGACGCACGGACAGACGCACGCACGGACGGGCGAATGGACGCACGGACGGTCACACAGACGGACGCATTGACGGACGGAAGCAAGAACGAATGGACGGACGGATGCTTCGCCCCACTCTCCATCATTCACTCCGTGGATATGCTGCCATTTTTTTCCACTTTAGTTAACAATATGCGCATGCGCGTATTGGAGGCACCACAGCTGCGTTCCTAACATGCATGAAGCATATTGCGAAATTGGTTGTGAAAAAGTAGTTTCTCTTCACGAAGACGCAATATTCACAGCAAATGACTATAATTGCTTATTTTATCGCATGCGTTCAATATAAAGTACCAAATTTGAGTTTCATCCGTGCTATAGGAAAAAAAGTCAAGAAGAACTTGAGTTATCCGCCTAAGTACGAGTCAGCCATTTCGAAGAAAGAGTGCGAAAAAAAGCGCGGCATCGTGCCATGATCTATTACAGCAAATGAATCTCGTTATGCCCTCTTCAGTTACCGATATGCCCATGCGTGTTTCGGAGGTACCACAGCTGCTCCGAAAATTCCATACATCTGTCACTGTAGTGGGCAGTATGCAACAAAGGGTTGACTAAAGCCTATTATGCAACAATTTTTATATTCACTTTAGGGCCATGCGTGTCTTATTACGTGTAAAAGGCACTCCTCAGCAGCCAATTGAATTTCTGTGTAATGTCCAGCCACGTGGCCACGTCTGTGTATAGCGCGTAGACAGCCGGCCTTGCTCTGCGGTGCGGCAGCCAAGGGCATTGCACGTTGTGACGTCGCATGCACAAGAGCATGCGTGGCCTTACAAACATGTATAGGCCTGCTCTGCACGTATGATAACGTTGGAAGGGGTTCTTGTTTAATCGAAGACCCACGCTCACTCAGGACGCTTTCGTAATATTGCCACCTACTTCTAGTAGTGGGTCGTATGCCAAGGTGAAGGCCACACCACAGAGAAACGCGCTTGATTAGAGCCCTGTTGCTCAGACGTCATTAAACCTTGTCGACACCCCCTGGAGCGACGTGACAATTGGTGGAGGTGTGGGGTAGCCCCTCACGGATGTTTCAGACCCCTCCTGAAAGCGGCTCCACAAGCCCAGTGCGAGTCAACACTTCCGTTCATCGGGACAAGCCGCAGGATCAGGGGATTACCACCCGAAGCTGACCCTACAGTTCACACCAGTATGATGAGCACGTCTGTTCAAACCATTTTAACAGGTACGGAAAACCCCCCCGGTGACTCGGTACACCCTTGAAAGTCCACAGGTTCCGACACCGTTTCATGGCACCGAGCTCGAAGACGTCGAGAACTGGTTGGTCGACTTCGAGCGCGTGGCTGCTTTGAACGACTGGAACGACGCGGCCGAACTACGGCGTGTGTACTTCTATTTGGAGGATGGAGCACGTACCTGGTACATGAATCACGAGGAACAGATGACATCGTTGCCCTAATGCCGCCGCCGGCTGTTGGATACTTACAGAAGTGCTGATCGCCACGAACGAGCGGAGCGAGCGATCCAGGCCCCCATACAGATGCCAAATGAAACTGTCATGACCTATGTGGAATATGACGCGCCTGTTCCGACGGGCTGATCCGAGTATGACAGAAGAAAAGAAGTTGCGTCACCTGATGCGGGGAGTTAAGGAGCAGCTTTTCGCTGGCCTTGTACGGAGCCCTCCGAACACGGTCGCCGAGTTTTTGTCCGAAGCCGTCACGATGGAAAAGATGCTTCAGCATCGATCCACCCTGTATGAGCGGCAAGTGAACACGTCCACTGCTCAAGTTCTCATGACTATTGGGAGCAACACCGAGTGTCTGCGCGACCTTATCCGCTCTGTAGTACGCGAGGAGCTGCAAAAGGCTGCCACACCACCCATACCTACGGTGAGTTTCATCGCAAGCAATGTCAAGGATGAGCTGCATCATGCCCTTCGTGACCCTGTGAGTCTGGATAACGCCACACCCGCCCCTGCTGACTACCACCGTGCGACCTATGCGGAAGTCTTGAAGTGCCCAGCTTCCTCCTCCCCGCTGTTTGTCCAGGCACCTCCTACGGTTTCACTTCAGTCGGCGCAGCCTCTACGGTACTACGAGAACACACGCACGCCCCCACCCCTTTTTTACGCCAGCCCTGTGCATCTTGCAGAACAACCAGCACACTACCTTGATGACAGACGCGCTCTGCCTCGGAAATCTGATGTTTGGCGTACGCCTGATCGCCGACCTCTGTGCTTCCACTGCGGTGAAGCGGACCATTTGTACCGCCAGTGTCCATACCGGCGCTTCGGGCTGCGCGGATTTTCAGTATATTCAGCGCCTCCTCGGTATGGCCAGCGACCCCGGGGCATTGAGGACTACCTGGCTCAACAGCGCATGCCACCGCCTTTTGGACGGCAGTCGCGCTCACCGTCGCCGAGGCGCTTTTCATCTTCGCCACAGCGCCATGCTGGCGCACGGTCTCCAAGTCCCCACCGGGAAAACTAATGCAAGCGACCCTTGGAGGCGAGGTCGCTGGCAGTCGACGTGCTGAAGACCTCCGATCGACGCTAACAGTAAAAAGTGTAGATTCGACTGAGCGATATGTGCGGCTTTCTCTGGATACACCGGTGCTGATGGACGGCTATGCCGTAGGTGCTTTAGTTGATACCGGGGCTGACTATTCGATACTAAGCAGAAAAATGACCAGACTACTAAAGAAAGTAATCACGCCCTGGCATGGCTCCGTAATTCGAACGGCTGGTGGCCACACCGTCTTTCCGCTTGTAACCTGCACGAGCAGAGTTCGGGTCTGCGGTTATACTTTTGTTGCAAGTTTCCTTGTGCTCCGTGAATGTTCACGCGACGTTATTCTTGGTGTTTATTTTCTGCAGGAGTATGAAGCTGTCATTGATCTTCAAGAGAATCGCATCACCTTCTCAGCCGACCAAGCAATCAACAAACAGGACGACCAACGACGTACCGACGTTCTTCGTGTTTCTGCTGAAAGTATAACGCTTCCTCCAAGAGCCAGTGTTATAGTCGACGTCACATGCTGTGGATTGCGAAATGGTGAAGTGATTGCTGAAAGTAATTTTGAACACCTGCTGACTCAAGGTCTTTGTGTGACTAGGAGTATTATACAGCTACGTGATGGCCGATCTCAACTGCTCGTTACAAATTTCAGCAACGAACACCGACACCTTTTCCGTGGCACTTCTTTAGCGTTTGCAGGTTAATTAGGAACTGTTCCCATCTGCTTCTCGTCGGACGCAGTGGAGGCCGTCGATACGTTTCTAAACAATATCGATATTAATTCTAACCTCACAACAGAAAACCAGACAGCACTGCGAAAACTCTTGCTTGAATTCAAGTCATGCTTCGCTGCTTCCTCTAAGGTGCGCCAGACTTCGATCACTAGGCACAGAATCATCACTTACGACGACGCCCACCCAGGACACCAACAGCCTTACCGCGTGTCAGCGAAGGAACGAGAAGCCATTCGTACGCAAGTTCGAGAAATTCTTGACGACGGCATCATCAAGCCTTTCAACAGTGCGTGGTCCTCTCCGGTTCTCCTAGTCAAGAAGAAAGACAGAACGCTACGTTTTTGCATCGATTACCAGAAGCTGAACAGCGTGACTAAAAAGGACGTGTACCCACTGCCACGCATCGACGACTCGTTAGACAGATTACGCCGCGCCCGCTATTTTTCCTCTTTGGATTTAAAAAGCGGGTACTGGCAGATTGAGGTTGACGAGCGAGACCGCGAGAAAACGGCCTTTGTGACCCCTGATGGCCTGTATGAATTTCGAGTCCTTCCTTTTGGTTTGTGCTCAGCGCCCGCAACCTTCCAGCGAATGATGGACACTGTGATTACTGGTATGAAGTGGCAAACTTGTCTCGTATACCTTGATGATGTTGTCGTTTTTTCTGAAACCTTCCAGCAACATCTTCACCGCCTCAGGAGTGTGCTACAGGCTATTCAATCAGCAGATCTTACACTCAAACCGCAGAAGTGTCACTTTGGTTATGAAGAGCTCAAATTCCTTGGCCATGTAGTCAACGCGAAAGGAGCCCGACCCGACCCCGACAAACTTGCCGCTGTAGCCGCGTTTCCGCATCCTACAGACAAAAAGACTGTTCGGCGCTTTCTGGGCTTGTGCGCCTACTATCGACGATTTATTAGAGGGTTTTCGAAGATAGCGGAACCCTCGACTCGCCTTACACGCGACGACACACCGTTTGTATGGGCTACCGAGCAACAGGCTGCTTTTGCCGAGCTACGACAGTGGATGCAGTCAGCCCCTGTTCTCGCGCATTTTGACGATGATGCTGACACAGAGGTGCATACTGACGCCAGTAACATCGGCCTCGGCGCAGTGCTCGTCCAGCATCAACACGGCAAAGAACGAGTCATAGCTTATGCCAGCCGCTCACTGTCCCGTACCGAGGTGAATTACACGACCACAGAGAAAGAGTGTCTCGCAGCAGTGTGGGCGATCGCCAAGTTTCGCCCGTACCTCTATGGTCGTTCATTTAAAGTGGTGACGGACCACCATGCCCTCTGCAGGTTGGTAAACATACGTGATCCCTCTGGACGACTGGCCCGATGGAGCTTGCGTCTACAGGAATTCGATGTGACCATCGTATATAAGTCTGGACGGAAGCATGAAGACGCTGATACGCTGTCGCGTGCACCCATACCTTTAGTCAATCAAGAAGAAGAGGACGATGACGGTTTCCTGGGCGCCCTTAGCTCATCTGACTTGAGCAGACGCCAGCGAGAAGATGAAGAGATTTGACCGCTCATTGACTATCTGGAGGGTCATAGCGCCGCTATACCTCGCCATCAATCTCGCGTCGTGACGTCTTTCTGCCTCCGAGATAATGTCCTCTACAAAAAAACGACGAGCCGCGCTTACCTCCTCGTCGTTCCGAAGGACATGCGGGACGAAGTCCTCTCTGCGTGTCATGACGAGCCCACATCTGGTCATCTAGGTTACTCGCGAACGCTCGCCAGAGTAAGTGAGGCGTACTACTGGCCCGGACTTTCGGCAAGCGTGAAGCAGTACGTTAAAAGCTGTCATGAATGCCAGCGTCGAAAGTCGCCACCAAGCAAGCCGGCTGGTTTACTTCACCCAATTGATCCACCCCACAAGCCCTTTGACCAAGTCGGCATGGACATTCTCGGCCCATTTTCGTTATCGTCCGACGGCAACAAATGGGTCATTGTTGCAACTGACTATTTGACCCGCTATGCTGAGACACAGGTGATACCACGAGCCACGGCTTCTGAGGTAGCACAGTTCTTCATATGTCACATTGTTCTGCGCCACGGTGCTCCATCTACAGTCATAACCGACAGAAAAACAGCGTTCACTGCACAGCCTATTGATGAAGTTTTTCGACTAAGTAACATGAAGCATCGAACGACGACTGCTTACCATCCGCAGAGCAACGGCTTAACCGAGCGACTAAATAAGACAGTCACAAACGTGATCTCCATGTACATCGACGTCCAACACAAAACATGTGATTTCATTTTGCCTTATGTGACGTTCGCTTATAACACCGCCGCTCAAGAAACTACCCGATTTACACTGTTTCGCCTTCTCTACGGCCGCGAAGTTCAGACGATGCTGGATGTGATGCTTCCTTGTGAAGACGCCAACCAATTAACAACTGACGCAGAAGAATTTGCAGAGCGTGCCGAAGAAACTCGCCAGTTCGCCCGGCTACACATTGGTCAGCAGCAACAGGTCGATGCACGACATTACAATATGCGTCACAATGACGTATCTTAAAGTCCGGGAAACCAAGTATGGGTTTGGACCCCTGTTCGACGCCGTGGCCTCTCCGAAAAGTTGCTCAGCAGTTACTTCGGTCCGTATAAAGTATTACGCTGCGTGAGCGACGTAAACTACGAAGTGGTTCCGGACGCTATGTCGGCACGATGGGTACAACAAAAACAACCGACCACTGAATAGTTCACGTGGTGCGCATGAAGCCCTATTTGACGCGTTCCTAAAAGACCACTTTTCCTGTGTTTTTTTATTTGTGCTCCGACACTTGCCTCACCATTGGTGAACTTATCGCATCTAACATTTGATTATTGGTGCCCTTTTTCATTGTTTAAGCTACTTTGTTTTGGTTTTTTTAATAACTTTACAGCATCGGTACGATTCTCTTTCTTTTTTTTGTTGAGGAAGAATAATGCCACCTACTTCTAGTAGTGGGTCGTCTGCCAATGTGAAGGCACACACAACAGAGAAAAAAGAAGTGCGCGTGGGCACCCGCTCTGGCAAACAAGCCCAACCGACGCGCTTGGTTAGAGCCCTGTTGCTCAGACGTCATTAAACCTTGTCGACACCTCCTGGAGCGACGTGACAATATCATTACTTAAAAATGGTACTGCGGTAAAAGTGGTAATGCAATGCACATCTTATGGTTCTGGGCTTGGCCTTCGTCAACGTGTGTCAAGCGAACACAGAAAAACTCGTTTCGTTTATTAACTAAATTTCACGTTTCAGGTAAAGGTTCCCTGTGTCACAGCCGTTATTCCAACTGCCCTCTCTCGCCACCACCCTTCTACACGCTGTGTGACCAGATAGTTCAATCCTCTCATTGCACTCTGAGTGCTAACTTTGAGAAGTTTTTAACTGGACGAAGTGGGTGTGACTCTTGTTTTCACAACTTTGACTGTCAATACGGCTGTCTTACAAAAAAAAACCCTTTGCTCGTGCAATCGCGACAATTCCGGTTTTTAGCAGACGATGGCCGTATATTTTCAAATGAACGCCTATTCAGACTCCTTCAGATATCAATACTGTTTCAGTGTTTTTCCCGGCACAGGTGCACTTCCGGTGCAATCTTCAGCCACAGCTACGATATTCAGTCGCAAGAAAGCCGGTGAGGGGAAGGTGGAAAGGTAGGTGGGCAGAGAAGATTAGAGTTTGTATTAAAAAGGGGCACCAGCAAGAAAAGGACCGACTTCACTGGTGGAACATGGGAGAGACCCTCGTCCTGCAGTGGGCGCCATCAGGCTGATTGTGAAGATGATGATGATGATTTCTCTCTCAATTATTCTGTCTATGCAATGATTCACTATTTCCTGTCTCTTTTCCTCCTGCTAACCTTCACATCTCCACACCTACATTTCCCTTAACGAATTGGGGTTGTTGAAACATTCTCACCACGATCCGCGCAAAAAAAGAACAAAAGTGCAAACAAGCTTGTGTCATGCACTTCCTTGTGTGTGTTATTTTACACTGATCATGATGACTCATTTCTTTTTCTCGCTATCTACTTTGTTACCGTCCCCTCTTCTCTCCCTTTCTTGCTCGTCCTCTGCCTCAATATATTGCTCTTTCTTTTTTTTTACTTTATTTCTCTCTATATTTTTTTTTCTCATTCTGCCTATACTATGCTATGCTTCTTCTTTCCTTTTCACCCTGATATCTCTCTTTCTCACCATCACTTTCCTTACAAACTCCCTTTCCACACTATACCATGCAAGGCTATGCTATCCTCAGGATAGCCGAGTGATTAGAATGCTCGCTGCAGGACCATGTAAACACGGGTTAGAACCTCCTGGTAAAAAAATTTCTGTTTCTTCTTCTTTCGGTCTTTCTCTTTCTCTCTCATGCGCTCTTTCTTCCTCTTACTCTGTAAGTTCGTTCTCTCAGCCATCACGTTTTTGTACTCCGTGCAGGAGAAATGACCGCACATGTTCTGGGAGCGAAGCCGAAGACGAGGATGACGAGAGCACATGTGGGTATAGGATATTTTCGTTTCCAATAAACACCATCAAAAGCTCTACTGTTAATATATGTGTTTATAGCTGCTTGTATTCTCTAAACTGACACTCTCTATTGGCTAAAAAATTCTCACGCACTGTACAACCAGCATACGAACGTGATTTTCTTTGTATCTAGCAATTATTCGTCCATCACCAGGGCGAATCAGCCACTCTCTAAGGCTTCCGGATGCGACCTGTATATAAAGGTGCAACTCTTTGTGATCTGTCGTTTTTTTTTCTTCTTGAACAAACACGCTTTAAGATCTCTGGGGGTCGAGGACGTTCGCGCTGAAGTAGAAAATGGGCGTTTTATTGCTAGCGAGCTAAAGAGGGGTGGGGGGTGGGGGGTGGCAACATATCCGGCTCAGGCTCTTCGCCTTTCCCCAACAAACAACTTACTAAGGTAAACGGGCCCCCGCGTACGGGCTCGACTAAGCTTCCTCCTGGCCCGCTATCACCTCCCGAAGACGGAGCAGAGGCGGTGCATACCTATACAGTGGACCACAAGGGGCGGGCATTTGTCAGTTTAGAAAAATAAGCGAGGGCCCTCTGTGGCTGCACCGGGACATCATCAGCTTAATGTATACATAACGCTTGATTTATTGCGAATGAAATTTTTATAGAACCACCTTGTTTTCTGTCCGAAGAGCATTCTATTAAAGGGGGGATCTGCAAGTTTGTTTGGCATCGGGCTAAAGTTTGCCGCAAGCAATGCGTGGTGTTTGGCGTTGGTAAACACTCCAAGGCGTTGCCTAATCTCAGTTGAGCGAATACATAAAGGCAGAGCAGCTCATCGAACAGCTTCTTCTCGGCCCAACCAGACACGCACGGAAGAAACAAAAAAACTACACAAAGTGTGGCGCAAGCATTGGTCTCGTTTTGCGTCGGTCAAGGCTGGATCATTCTGAGTTTCTGTGCGCTTGTGTTGATCCAGTGAATGAAAGATTGCGCAAAAAATAAAATAAGGTGGCAGTAGAGCAGAAGACAAGAACGAGTAAAATAATCAGCGGCGCCTTTCTTTCTGCCAGCTCTTCCTGTGCGGAGGGGCGTTGTTATTTAAGGACCCCCTCCTCCCTTCTCTGGGTGGCATTCGTTGGCAAGGCGAGCCGAAGTCTGCGAGAGGCGCTCGCCAGAGAACAACGGCGCCCGCAGGAACAGGCGGGCCACAGGTTCCCCCGTTCTCTGACAGGCCTGTCATTTACGGATGCCTCGTTGCCGTTGCTGCCCAGACACCCTGCTCGTGCAAGCGTGCTTAAGACGCTGAAAACGCCACTCTTGTTCGCGAGCTTCCTCCGGCTGCTGAACAGTCGACGTGCGCCTCCCACCTTGCCTTCCCGATCTCATTGATGCTCGCAGCCAACGGGGCAACCAGAGCAGCAGCACTTGAGTGTGGTGTGACACCGGCTCCGCTGTTTTCCACGGCACGAACGATTGCGTAACCGCTCCTGACAATAGCTCAAAGCTTGATTGTTCAGCGGCAACGTTTCAAGATTTGCGCTTGGTGAAACTGTAACAACAGGAATATTTTTAACATCCAGAAGAGTGAAGAACAGTACTGGTGTGCATTGCTACAGAAAAAGAAGATCAGTATTCAGGATCTGAGGTTAGCCGAACCATCTTAGTGTCACTCACCCGTCTGCTGATCAGTATTGTATTGCGTGCACCTATACCGAAGTGACTGTAAGCCACGCGCATAACAACCTGCAGCCCCTGCCGGCACCGACGCTTTTGAGTGACTTCGACTGCCGCGTCCATCAAGCATCAAGGCCAACACCACGAAGGGTCAAAACCCGCGCCAAGAGTCAACGCTCCCAGAATGATCTACTCGATTCCACCCCCCGGTATGTAAATTCACTATCTCAAGTAATTAGGTTGAATCACGTGCGTAATGACGCACGTGCGTCAGCCTAATTCACGCATGTGGATGAAGGGGAGAATTCGACACATCCACTGGAAACTTGCGGGACCAAGTCGTCTGCCATTAACAAGTTCGTGCGTTGAACGCGGAAAACTCCTTAGCTAACGTACGGTTCACTTCGAGATAGACAAAAACTTAATCGCAAAGGCCGAATAGTTCGACTGTTATTTATCAAAAACCTTCTCATTCGAGGTGTTCGCCATAATGCAGAAATGTCTACCACTGCTTTTAAATTTCATCAGCAATGTTACATGGTAACTAAGTACCTTCTCCTAATTACCTGAGACGCGGTGGCCTTTGAAACATTTTATGCGAACGTATATCATGCAAGTTGGCTTCTCGTTGCGTTAAGCAGTTATGATTCCAAAGCCCTGCTTTGTACATAACATGACAAATTTGCAAAATCACACTTGATTCCACAGACTACCGGTATCGGTGGGCCCGAAGGCTATTAAAGGTAGGCGCTTAGTGTCAACAATATATGTGACTGGTTAGGATATAGCAAGAGATTTTACATTCATGTAAATATTTTGTTAAATGTGCAAACAAAGTTTCTACAATATATGCCGGCAATTGGTACTTACTCATATGGAAGAAATTGTGTGAGAAACGAGACAAAGAATGCAGTGAACCCAAAGCGAAACTAAGGCCGTCATCGTACTGGTTTCACTTTCTTCGTATTCAATTCTTTTTCAATGCTAAATCTTTACCACCAACAATGATGATCATAGTGTACGTGTTTTAGCTATATATGACAATGATTTACTTATCTTTCATTAAAGCTGTCGATTTAGTAGTCTTCGACAGAGTAATTCATGGCTTGCCAGGTTGCTTCCTCGAGTGATTCATACGCAGCACTCGATCACTTGTAAAGTGAGTAACCCGACCAATAGAGTCCCGTGAGGCGTTCAATAGACTAACTCAACTTCCATGATTACATTTAGCGGTATGCAGTCCATGGATACTAAAACAAGTATGTATTGCTGAAAATAAAGAGGCTGGCTGATCCGCTGACTTTCTGAGCAAATGATTCATCATCATCATCATCATCATCATCATCATCATCAGCCTGACTACGCCCACTGCAGGGCAAAGGCCTTTCCCGGGATCCTTCAATCAACCCGGTCTTGTGCTTTCTGCTGCCACGTTATACCAGCGAACTTTTTAATCTCATTGTCCCACCTAACAATCTGTCTTCCCTTCGTGCGTTTGCATTCGCTGGGAACCCAGTCAGTTACCCTTAATGACCAGCGGTTATCTTGCCTATACGTACTACGTGCCCGCCTTATGTCTATTACTTCTTCTTAGTTTAAATGATATCTTTAACTCCGGGTTGTTGCCTGACCCACTCTACTCTCTCCTTGTCTCTTAAGGTTACACTTATCATTTCCATTTCCATCCCTCGCTGCGTCGTCCTCAATTCAAGCTGAACCCTTTTTGTAAGTCTCCAGGTTTCTGATCCGTAAGAAAGTACTGGCAAGGTACAGCTTTTATATGCCTTCCTATTCAGGGCAAGTTTCAGATTACTATTCATGATTTGAGAATGCTTGCCAAACGTGATCCACCCCATCCTTATTCTCGTTATTTCACTCGCATGACTCGGCTCCGTGGTAACTACCTGTCCTAAGTAAACATATTCATTTCCAACTTCTAGCGTCTCTCCAACTATCGCAAATTGCTGTTTTCTTCCGAGACTGCTGCACATTACTTTAGTTATGTGCATTTTTATTTTCCGACCTAATTTTCTGTTTTACATGTCCAGTTTTGTAATCAAGAGGTGTACTTTGTCCCCTGAGTTGCTCATCAAGGCAATGTCGTCAGCGAATCGCAGGTTACTGAGATACTCTTCATTAACTCTTATACTTGACTCTTTCTAGTCTAAGGTCATGAAAACCTCCTTTAAACACGCGATAAATAGCACCAGAGAGATCGTGTCTTACTGCCTCACACCCTTTATCATTGGTAATCTGCGCTTTCTTTATAGAGAACTATGGTGATCGTGGATCCACTGTAGATTTCTTCCAGTATGTTTATGTGGAGTTCTTCGTTGTTCTTATTCCGTAGTGCCTGCATTACTGCTGAAGTATCTGCTAAGTCCAACGCCTTCTCGAATATATGAAGGCTATGTACAGGGGTTGCTTGTGTTCCGCGCATTTCTCTATTACCTGATTGATAGTATGAATATGATATATTGTGAAGTAGCCTGTACTAAATTCTGCTTTGTCATTTGGTTAATTGAACTCTAATGTCACCTTAATTCTATTAGCTATCATTTTTGTAAATAATTTGTAGAGAACAGACAGTAAGCTGATCGAACTGTAATTTTTCAAGTCCTTGACGTCTCCCTAGCTCCTTATGGATTAAGTTGATGTTGCCGTTCTTGCAAGGTTCTTGTACCATTCTCGTCAATAGACACTTCGTGTAAAAGGTGGCCAATTTTTGTTAACACAATTTCTCCGCCATCTTTCAAAAGTTTAGTTGTTACCTTATCCTCACCAGCTAATTTGCCATTTTTCATTCCATCTAGGGCTTTGCTAACTTCCCCTGCCATTACTGTTAGGATGTCGAATTCCTCTGGACTATTATTGTTTCACACAATATCATCCTCATTATTTTGGATTCTGTGCCGCCCTCTGTAGAACTCATCCGCCACTTCGACTATCCATATTGGTTATGGCATTGCCTTCCTTGTTCCTCAATGCATACGTACGATTCTTGCTTATGCCCAAGTCACCCTTGGCAGCTTATAGGCGGAGAGGAGGAATAAATGAGGAAGGACAGGGAGGTTAGCCAGTTCTCAGACCAGCTGGATACCCTGTATATAGCAGCTTATAGGCTTCCGCTGCTTCTTATATATAGCCTGCTCAATTCTATCCTTGTTATACCTTAAGACCTCGGCTATCTTACATTTATTGATGAACTTTAAAGCTCCATAAGCTCTATTTTCTCGGTAGCATTCGATACTTTCGTGTTTTGTTTTGTTTTTTGTCTCTTAATAAGGTTTTTTTATCTCAGATGAAGTCAGGTGAAGTTGGGGGCTAATAGGTGGTTAGGCGGTGTGCTACAGTGCTTAGAACGAAGAATTAGAGTGCATTAACGTTACCATGTTGACTCCCCCCCGAAAAACATGGTTCCCTCTGCCCTCACAAAAAAAGTGCTGACTGAGACCCATAGAATATGTTTAAGGGGACAGGGTAAGCAAAAATATCGCATAATAACGTTTTTTTACTTTTTTCATATTTCAAATCTACAGCCTTTTCTGGACTAGAACCAGTCGTGTATTTGCCTTAGTTCGATTTTTTTCTGTAAATATGACATATTTCAAAACTTGTGTTGTGGCTTGCCACGCCCCTATTCTTATGTAGCAAGAGACTCCTTGCTGTTCAGGCAACATAGTCACATGAAGAAGTAACAGTTTCTACGCTGGAGGGCATTTGCCACATTCAAAAAAGAATGAGCCCAGAAGTGAGAAAATGAAAGAAAGCAGAGGCATCAAGCTTTGTGTCAGGAAGTCTATATCTAGTTGGGGATGTTCTATAATGGTTCGTAGGGTAGCCAACCAAGCCAAGCTTGGTTAACCTCTCTGCATTTGCTCTCTATTTATCTCTCTCTCTCTCTTTTCTATTGGTGTCATCATAGGCAGTCACCAAATCTAACACAATTGGGTCATTGAAAGAAGTAGAGCGAGCTTTGAGTACCTGCGAAGAGCTGTCCGGTCCACATATCTTCACATGGCATCTAATGGTATTAATCGATTCCACAGCATTTGCTCAAAGTACGCTGAAACTCAATGTAAATTCATCAAAGCCCAGTTGACTGGTAAACCATTCGTTCATAAAGAACAACTCCCATCGTCTGTTAGTGAGGCTGTTAAGCCAAATTATTTGGAGCCAGCTAATACAGAATTACTTGATAAATGCCTCAATGGGAAAACTCAAAACTATAGCGACTCGTTGGATTGTCGTGGGGGAACGCGCTCCAATAAAACATTTTCTTGGGCACTAAACACGGTAAATATGCACGATTGATGCTGTGTTCACTTTCACTTATGAAAATATAGCCCTTGTGAGTGTGTTGAACTATTTTGAAACTTTGCCGGGGCACTGCCTTGAACTGCGTCGACAATACCGTGCTGACAAGGCTGCATAGCAGGCGGCAAATGAGGTTTGTCAGGCAAGACGTTAGGAGATAAAAAGAAAAAAAAATGATATTGATGATAAGTATCTGGCAGGTGCATGTTCAACGGGTTCGTCCATTTTCTGTTATCTTGTGGTATTTTAAAAATAATGCAGATTTTGACTTCAACTGCAATTATCTTAAAACACGCTTTTTTATACTTATGTTCTTTTTTCTCAGTACCCACAGCATCTAGAGTCATATATTTTGGTCAGTATTTAGATAACAAAAGAGTAAATGTGCTGAAGCAGAATATTTGTGTGAGTAATGGTCTCTTGCAACACGACACCTAATAGCTAATATCGTGGGATAATTAGGTGCCTTAAATTTAGAATTCAGAAATAACGAGCATTACAAGTTTGAAGGCTAAATCTGCTTCAGTGAAACAAGGAATGGCTCATGATCACAATGATAGTAAAATAAATACTAAAGCTCTTATAGTTATAGAGAAGAAGGTACACATGTTTCGCCTAAAATGCATGGTGGGTATAGGGCTTACCCTGTTCTCTAAAAAGGTTCTCTTCCTCATACCTTTTTACGTCAGGGACGTGCGTGGAATAAATGTGGGCGGCACCGCATGAAGCACAGTATGCAACCATGCTGCGTGGTTTCACAGTGTGGTTGCATCTTGTGCTTCCTGCGGTGCCACAGAGACAGAGGAAGAGACGAACGAGTGGGAAATACATGGAGGTGAACTAAGCACATGTTCGTTCCGCTACCCCATTCTTATGAAGGGTAAAGAGGAAATAACAGGTAAAACAGAGAAAAAAACAAGGAAAATATCAAATGAACAATTACAGAAGAACAGACGCTAGTAGGCCAGAAGGGTTCGTCAAGGTCGTATGACTTAAGCAAGCGCAATGGGGCTTTTGCGGCCTTCTGCAGGTACTAAAAGGTAGGCCACGGTCATGAGATCTTGTTTCCGGAACGTTATCTTTCTTCAACGTGAAATCCACCATCTAGTACACCTTTTCAAGCTATGAAACATGGAAACTTGGGTGAATCGGTGAGAAATAATTGCAGCGCAACACACAAAAACTGACGAAGGTATACTACGCGCTGTGTTTCGTCACCCTATCAGCGCTGAGTTTTTTGCCTTCGCCAGTCTTTGCCTTTTGCGATGTTCTTATATTCATTCACGTTGTCAAGTTTCGTGGAATGGTTAAGGACACACAGGGTCGCCGTTGGTGGCTACTCAGTGACAAACTGGCTTCTTTACGACCCATCTGAAGCGGAGAGTTTAGGTTGGCTTCACGGCTGTCTTGAGCTCTACGGCTACCTTAAAGGAGCACGGCCATCAAATTTACTCGTGTCAAGATTTTTGCATCAACGAGTAGCGATCAGCCCCCTAGTAGCGATTCGCGACCTAAAACTCATCTGAGTGACGAATGAATATCTGTATTATTGATTATTTTATTCACTATCGAACGCGGTTCAAAATGGGTGGAAATCGCGGCGAAGTGTAGTGCTGGCAGCGCTACCTCGCGGTCACGTCGAGGCCGCTGCACAGCTGATGCCGCTTTTACAAAAAATGGTGACGTCACACTGGCGTTTCGTCTGCTGGAAGCGCACGTACAGTCAGTCCAGCTGTGTCTCTAAAGGCGTAGACATGCCTCTGTCACCAACATCGTCGTCATCGCCATCATCATGGTCAACATTGGCAAGTGTTGATGACAGGGACCTGGAATGGGGTATCACCGCGATTCATGACGATCCTTCTTGACAAGCTCCGCGTTAAATGCTATGTATTTATCAGTCTCGGTCGTACTCTCGGAGCGCAGGAGCACCAACTACGCACCTTATGTCACGAACGTTTGGCGAGTGAATCGCTGCTTTCAGCTGCAGCAGAGCACATGGTAGGAATAGCCCCGGCCTCGAAAAGAGTCCTCGTACTGCCAGTAAAACCCAATCGGTTTACCAACACAGGATTCACCCTGTAGCAGCTCGCCGCAAACTGAAGGGAGCAAGTGCGGCTGTTCTTCACAAGCATCCAGTCCCTCTGTCCAACGGCGCGTTCGAAGTCAACCCACTGGCTGCGTTGAGGTTCATGACTGGGAAAGGCATGAAAAGCCATGCACTTTCCGCTTTTTCCGTGCCTCGACGTCCAGGTTCTCACTACGCAGCGGTTCCCCGACATTCCGGCACGTATTGTCACTCTGAATGATCGCACTCACACCCAGTGGAGCACAACGCAAATCAGTCGGTGCGACACGATGAATAGCACGCGCGCTTCAACTCAGCAAGGAGAGCCACTAGTGAGAGCTTGGCTGGAAGTCGGCTCCAAACACACTCAGAGATCGTCGACGTCATCATTACTAGCTTATCATTACTCAGGATGGTATTTGTGGAATGTATCACACCGAACGCATAACACTAGTGTAGATGTCGCAGGGCAGTCTATTTTTCGTTTTTTCTTCGTAGCATTTCTAAGCTAAGGTACTCGGCTGCGGACCCGGTCACAGGTTCGAATCCTGGCTGCGGCGGCTGCATTTCCGATGAGGGCGGAAATGTTGTGGGCCCGTGTGCTCAGATTTGGGTGCACGTTAAAGAACCCCAGGTGGTCGAAATTTCCGGAGCGCTCCACTACGGCGTCTCTAATAATCATATGGTAGTTTTGGACGTTAAACCACACATATCAATCAATCGATTGAAGTCAGCAGGACAGCGTATGTCACCGACATTTGCTCACTCTTTCGAATATTAGGTACAGTTCTCATATTCCAGCATGAATTTGTAACAGTGAACCATGACCAAGACCACTAGTGTACTGCTGTAGAGATCATGTACCAGCTATAAACATCCCCATTTTCTAAAAAGAGACTACTAGCAGTAAGAATAAATATTTTGAGGTTCGTTCTGCACTATTTCTTGACCCCAACTGCATGCCGACGTTCGCGAAAGACATGTGCAGAGGCATTATTTATTTGGAGGGAGACCGAGCTGTCCGTCGCTAATTTGTGTACGTCATACTTGACCTTGGCGCGCGTTTCGGCATTCACTTGAAGAACGATGTGATGCTGAATAAAGGTAAGAATAGCCACTCCCCATAAATAAGATCAGTTAAAGGCTGAAAATGAGTAAAAAGCACTCTATATAGCGAAATAATGCGCATAAATTATAATTTCACAAATAAGTAGTCCTTGAAATGCTAAAAAGGTGCTGCTGCCCCAGCGTGCAGGTCGAGGCAGTTCGTGCGTGCGACATGCAAATGTTAGAGTAGGCACGCTAAAATACCCATGCAACGTTTACGTGCGAAAGCGAATTGTCTTCAAAGAGCTGAGATTAGGCTGCTGTCACTGACACTCATGTACCTCCCGACACAATCAGCCAAATTTCTCACAGCACACGCACGTGCGAGAAACATACGCAGGTTTCGACAGCCGAACACAGCCTCGTCCACGAATTTTGGTGAGCGTAACTCCCGCAGTTCACGGGGAAGCACTAAAACGACGCACAAACACACGATAATTGTTTTTGTGGAACGGCGCACCATAAACCGAAGTCGGAGCCGAAAGCGCTCACCATGGTTGTCTCGAATCCATGAAGCCCTACAAACTATTCGCTGATCAAATGCATGCACATGGAACAAAAAACAGCTCAAGGTTCCGAAGACGGTTTGCAAAAACCCACTTGGTAGATAAATACCCGCAGAAAGAATCGCCGCCATGCGGTAGCGTTGCGGTGCAATCGGTAAGACATCTTCTTCACGTGCATGCGGTCCCAAGTTCAATTCCAGGGCTGTGCTTTGCATGTTAATCTCCCAAATATAGGTAATTGTGATACCAATAGTTTTCTAATTACCTGTAGTCGTAATATCCGCCACATTCTAAGCGAGAAACCGCTCTGAAAATCGTAAAATAGTACCTTTTTCCACCACCGCAACAAGGCTGGGCCGCCTGCAGAAAGTCACGCCTAACCACAGGCCGTATGTTGCGAGGAAATATTTGACCTAAAATCCCGGCTACTCTGAAGACCACTTCGAATCGGGCTGGTTTCTCTGCAACACGGCTACGGAGCCACCTAGAAGCGGCAATAATTTGGCACGATTTTCTGCCTGCGGGCGTGTAGTCTCTCCAGGATTTGATTTAGAGTGTAGTGTGAATAGGAAAACGTGTCGAGCACTTCGAGACTCAGCGACAACATGGATGTTGTCCATCTTTCGTATGTGTCTCCGGACGACTTTATCGGAGAATGTGCGTGGATCAGGCAAGTCACCGAGGAGCAGAGTTAGCAGAGTGCTTGCTTACCAATCACTACAGATTTCATTGAAGGCCCGTTCTGTAAGCTTCGTAACGAAGGGGCTGTGTCTGCCGTGCTACCCGATCGTTTTCCCTATCTTTTTTTTTTCGAATAACTCTGAGCAGCTCCTCAAAGAGCAGGGTAAATCGTTCTTCTCCAACTTAGCGTACATGAACCTCACGTGACAGCAAGAGTGGAAGCTGTCGCAAGAACTTGATCTTGTTCAATGTAGTGAAACACCGCCTGCAAAAGCAGCTGATCTGCGTGACCTTGGCGGCGAGTCGACGGAACATCGGACAGGAAATTATCCGGGTGAGACACTTGAGCAGTCACTCGAGTGGCCCGTCGCCGAAGCGACTGGTGCTCTGTCAGAGTGTTTCTGTCAGTGGAGGAGACGACATGGCACCATTGAGTCCAAGCGAGAGGGGTGCAACGCTCTCGCCTGTAGCAGAAAGTTGGAGTGAGTTGTCGAGAGTTGATCGAGAAACGCTCATTCGAGAGCAGCGGACGACCTTTCGATTAAAGCGCTAATGAAAATAGTAAAATTGGGAACAAAGAAAAAAAATGTTTCCTTTTTTTCGAGAAGGCAGAGCTCCTGCATTGGAGCTACACAAATGGGCAAGGTCGCAAGTATGAGCCGCTCTGGTTGCCACAAAAGTATCGCTGCCAACTATTGGGACTGGCACATGAAAAGTCGTGGGCGGGGCCCCTCGGCATAAAGAAGACCATGGCTAGAATTTCCCTTGAGTTTTATTGGCTGAAATGCTGGAAGGATATCGAAGGCTTTATACGCTCATGCGACACTTGTCAGAGAGCGGGAAATCCACGGACATGTGGAAGGCACCCTTGAAGCTTCTGCCATTTATCACTCAACCATTTCGGCACTTAGAAATTGATATCGTCAGGCCATTGCCAGAGTGAAAACAAGATTGTCGGTACATCCTGGCGGCCCTCCGTGTAGCCACAAAATTTCCAGAAGTGATACCACTTAAGAAGCTCAATTCTTTTCATTTCGTGGATGCTCTGCTCTTTATACTCGCACGCGTCCGGTTTCCATCTGAAATCCAACGCGACAATGATAGTGTTTTCACCAGCTGCCTTACCTCTACCTTTTTTGGATAAATGTTTAATAAAAGTAGTGCACAGCTCGATCCATCACTCGCAATCTAATCTGGTATAGCGTATGCATTCTGTTCTGAAATGGATACTGAGAGCTCATTGCTGCGAACACAAATGCGACTGGGAAGCATGTATTTCTCCCGTAATGTTCACTTTGAGATCAACTCCTCATGAGAGCACTGGCTTTGGCCCTGCAAAGCTTGTGTATGCCAGGAGTTTGAGAACACCATTGCGAATGCTACGTGAGTCCTGGGAGGAATTCGATTAGAACCCTAATTATGTAGTTGCGTATGTTCTAGACCTCCTTCAGAGGCTTGCAAAAACAAAAGATCTTGTGGAAAGCCACATAAAGGCTGCAAAAGTGTTGTGGAAGGAGTACAACGACAAATCAGCGAAGAAGCGCTCCTTTGAAGTAGGTATTCAGGTAATGCTGCTGCAGCCGTCCAAAAAGAGCAAGCTTGAGGTTCATTAGGAAGGGCCCGCCAAACTCATATCGAAGCTTTCTGATACCTATTATGAAGTGAAATTAGGAAGGCGGGCGAACAAAATTTATCGCAGTGACTTGATAAAACCATACGTTCGACGTCAAGCGGTCGTGAATCTGCTTTTGAACGCTTCAGAGAAAAAAGGAGCAGAAATTTTGACCTCTAGTGATGTAATTGAAAGGGGATCAGAGGTAATCTTGGAGCAGTTGAACCTAGAGCCTGGGCTAAGTGACGCTCAGAAGGAGGACTTGAGAAGGATTTTTTACGAGTTTAAAGTCATGTATTCGGACCATCCCGGAAACACGATGGTGATTGAACACGATATCGAGGTCCGAAAACACGACGGTGATTGAACACGATATCGAGCTAACTTGCGAGGAGCCAATCCGTAGCAAGCCATATCAATGTTCCCCTCCTGCAAAAGCAGATTGTGAAAAAGGAGATCGAGAAAATGCTGGAGTTAGGAGTCATAGTACCGAGCGAGAGCGACTATACATCCTCTCTAATATTGGTTCAAGTGCCGGGAAAATATTCGAGGCCATGTATCGATTATCGGCGTCCTAACGCCATAACTCGAGACCAAACTTACCCGATAACAAATCTATAGAGGAGAGGGTAGGAACTGTGTCACGCTCTGGTTATATTTTCACGTTAGACCTCGTGCGATGGTATTGGCAAGTCCCCCTTTCGAAGCGTGCTAGACACTATGCCTCATTCGTTTCTCCATTCAGAATGTATCGTCCACTTAAGCTGAGCTTTGAATTGAAAAATGCGCCCTTTTGTTTTTAAGCTTAATGGACCGCGTTCTTAATGGCCTCTCTGAGTTCGCTCTGCCGTATCTCGACGATGTTGCCGTCTTCTCAAACAGCTTGGAAGAACATGTCGAGCATTGACGAGTCGTGTTGAACAGGTTGAAAGAATGTGGTCTTACCGCGAAATCTGCTAAATGTCACTAGGGTGTGGCGAGGTAACTTACCTGAGACACGTTGTGGGGCGTGGCTGCCGTAGGCCTTCAGAAATTAAGGTAGCCGTCGTCGTGAACTATCGATGACCAACCCCAATATCTGAGATAGGGGCATTTTTGGGCCTAGTTGGATACTATCAGCATTACATGCAAAACTACTCTAGCATTTCCAGCCCTCTAACTGACGCGCTTCTAAAGTCCGAGCCTGTTAAAGTGGTATGGGACTCATAAAAAGAGAATGCGTTTTGCAAGCTGAAACAAGCCCTAAGCAAAAAGTACGTTCTCATGGGAGCCGATTTCTCTAAGGGCTTTGTTATTCAATGGGACGCGAGTGATTGTGACATGGGAGCTGTATTTTGCCAAAACGACAGCGCTGGTAACGAGAGGCCGGTTTTGTATTTAGGTCGAAAACTGAGCTTCAGGGAAGAGGCATACAGTACCTCTGAAAAGGAATGCGCTTGCCTCGTGTGGGCTGTCAAAAAGCTAGCCTGTTATGTCTCCGTTTCGTGTTTTGTGGTCGAAACGGACCACGGTCCTCTAACCTGCTTGAATAACATGTCGCCTAAAAGTGGCTGGTTACTGAGGTGGAGCATGATATTCCTACAGCACAACTTAGACGTTCACTACAAAAAAGAAAAGGCTAACGCTAATGCACATGCATTGTGCCGTGCGTTTTAGTTAGTACCTTCTCCACCTTTTGGTCTTTCGCTGGCGAGTCGGGGCAAAATTTAGTCCTCATCACGGCCTTAGACGCGCGCTCTCGTCCAGAGTGATCTCAAGGGGCCAACTTTATGTTACATTTTATTTCATTACATTGTTGTACGTGTAAAAAATTGAGTTCGCTTTTTAATAGTCTTGTGGCCCACATGTCTCTCTTGATGTAAAGGGAACAAAATTCTGATAGACACGTAGCTAGGTATATGTTGTACTATATTTTGTCTGGTGTTCTGTCGGGTAACCAAGGGCACCTGCTTGTGTCGTCTGTTGTTGAGCCGTTCTTGACAAGTAGCAAAACCATCGACAAGTGTTGAGACAAAAACTCGTCAGAAGAGACGAGCGAAGCTGGTCGAGAAGTTTTGGCGATATACCAGTGGAGCTGGAATCCACCATCAAGAATGGGATGTGTTCACGGATCTGAGCCTCGAGTACATCCTCCCCCCCGTGGCCCTGGAGGCGAACATGAAGGGACCTGGTGAACGAGCGCGCCCGACATCCGAGCTACGTGGAAGCAGCTCACCTTTCCAGCGCATTGTTTGGCGGCGGGAGTTTTGTTACGCTTGGGAATCCAGACTGAACGTCATTGCCTCTGCAAAGGCAATCTGTGTCAAGGCCAGCGAGCGAGCCCGCCTGACGCCATCAACTCAACGACGTCACCAAGCGGTGCGTCGAGAAGCAGCCGACGTATGCGTCATAGAGAAGACAACTCGGCTCTTCAAGTCCCTAAGCTGTCGGCCCAGTGCCGAATATGTAACGCCTCTATTTATATGCTGTATATAAATCTTGTGTCCTGAGCGATAAACAACACGGATGTCGTATTCCTCAAGGCGTAAAGCCTACGAGCAATACGGCCAGTAGGATCTTTCATGGACGCTAGCCAGCATAAGGCATGGTGATCTGTGACAACATTGAACTGGCGTGTGTAAAGGTAATTGCGAAATTTTCCTATAGCCCAAATGATAGCCAAGCACTCCTTTTCCGTGACGGAATAGTTGTACTCTGCCTTCGTTAGGGTATGGCTGGCATAGGCGACAACGTACTTTTCGCAGCCATCTTTGCGTTGAGCGAGAATGGCACCGAGGCCGACAGCACCAGCATCCGTGTGAACTTCAATGTTGAAGCATTGGGATCGAAGTGGTAGAGAACTGGTGCAGACGTGAGTAGCCAGCGCAGCGTCGTGAATGCGACATCGCTATGGGAATTCCAGCCCGAGAGCTCCGCGTTACTGGAGAGAAGCTGAGTTAGGGGGGCGATTATTTAAGCAAAATTGCGAATAAAACGCCGAAAACACGAGCACAAGCCTACGAAGCAACAGAGCTCCTTCAGGGTGGTAGGCTTGGGGTACTCGACGACGGCACGCAGTTTGGCAGGGTCAGGTGATATTCCTTCTTTCGAGACGACGTGACCGAGAATTGTGAGTTGGGCGCCAAAATGACATTTTTTTAAAGTTCAGTTGCCACCCGGCTGCTGTAAGGTACTGGAGAACTTGTTCCGGACGGGAAAGATCAGTTTGGAAATTTGTAGAGAAGTCAACTATGTCATTTAAATAGCAAAGACAGATGTGCCATTTAAGTCCCCTGAGGAAACTGTCCATCATCATTTCATAGGTCGCCGGCGCATTGCAAAGACCGAAGGGCATTACATTAAATTCATATAAGCCGTCAGGGGTCACAAAAGCCGTTTTTGGACGGTCTGGTTCGGCCATTTGCACTTGCCAATATCCCGAGCGCACATACAGTGAAGAGAAAAACTCCGCACCTTGAAGGCAATCCAGGGCGTCATCAATGCGTGGCAGGGGAGAGACATAATTGCGTGTTATCTTGTTTAGTTGCCGACAACCCACGTAAAATCTAATGGATCCATCTTTTTTCGCACGAGGACCACTGGCGAAGCCCGAGGACTGTGTGAGTGTGGAATGACACCACGTTGGAGCATCTCATCGACGTGTTGAGTGATGACGTCACGCTCAACCTGCAAAACGCGGTAGGGGCGCTGACGAAGTGGATTATGACGACCGGTGTCAATATGGTTACCGACAACTGACGTGCGTCCCAAGGGAGGTTATCCGTGGTCGAAGAAGGCGCGGAAACGGTCAAGTAGTTGAATGAGCTGATTGCGCTGGTCTTGCGTAAGCCCGGTGTCCACGCTGCGCGATAGAACGTCTTCGTCAGGTAGTGAGGGTGCGGTGGCAGCCGTGACCGCATCAACGGACATCGGCGTCGTATCGGAAGGGGCATCGAAAGGAAAGATGGCATCATAAGTGCCAAGATGCCCAATACATTCGCCATGTATTAATGTAGCGGGACAAGCTTCCGGCGACGAGCGCATCCTTGCGACGGGATAAAGAGGGCAGTTGAATCAGGGATGCAGTTGCACAAAATAGACACCACGGCGACCGAAAAAGTAGAGATGACGACGTCAGTGGCGACGGTCACCTTTTTAGGTGAGCAAGGGAGATCTAGGAATGCCGTGCTGAACAGAAACAAAACGAGTTGTGCACGGGCGCAGTCGACAACCGCATGATTAGCGGAAAGAAAGTTCCATCCCAGGATGATTTCATGAGGCGCATGCGGAAGCTCGACAAATTCAACGATGTACAGCACCCCTTGAATCACAACACGAGTAGTGCCTGTGGCAGAAGGCTGGACGTGCTGCGAACTCGCTGTGCGTAAGGAAATATCAACCAGTGTAGTCGTCACTTTGCCCAGTTTGCGGCCTAACACTTCACTGATTACACAAATAGCGGCACCTGTGTCGACAAGAGCAGTTGTGGCGAAACCGTCCACAAACACGGCAATCTCGTTAGGGGGTGAAAGATGAGGCCTTGGAACTTTCGTCGGTGGCGCAGTTCTTGCCTCGAGATCTGCGACTGTTAGTTTTCCTCGTGGGCGTGGTTGGAACGGCGAAGTATGAGTGAAGAAGACCGAAGACGGGGTGAAGGAGATCGACGTGGGCTGAAGTTTGGTCGACGGGGCTGGGGTCAGGTGCATCAGGTGTAACATGTAATTCTGGTTGCCGAGGAACGTTGCCGGAATGCTGAGCCTCATTAAAATATAATTTATAGCGGCGACAGTAGCGCGCGACATGCCCTGTAATACCGCAGTTGTAGCAGACGGGCTGGTTATCCGGAATACGCCAAGAGTTAAGAGGTGCTCGAGGTGGCGAGAAAGGTTGAAAGGAGAACGCCGAAATATCTGCTGTTTGCGTATTAGCGCGACGTGTAGAAATTAGCTGCTTGCACAGCTCATCAAACCTTTGACAGAGCTAAATCATGGCCGTGACGGTCTGTGGGTCTTTGGCCACAAGCATATGAAAAGAGTCGTCATTATTGCCTTTCATTATATGCTTTATTCTGTCCGCCTCCGTCATTCTCGCATCCACTCGCCTACAAAGGCCGACCTCATCCTCAATGTAGCTCGTGACGCTCTCACCATTTCGCTGAAATCGTCCCTGCAGGCCAAGTTCCGCGCGAAGCTTGTGCATAGCTGTACAACCGAAAAACGAAGTCACGGTCTTTTTGAAAACCGACCAGGTGGGGATGTTGGTTTGGTGGTTGGTGAACCATAGGTTGGCCAAATCTGTCAGGTAGAAGATGACGTGAGTCAGCTTCGCAGGGTCATCCCACTTGTTAATCGCGCTGGCACGCTCGTACACTGCCAGCCAGTCCTCGACATCATGATCTTCAGTGCCGTTGTAGAGTGGTGGGTCACGCAGACAAGGTACACCAGGGCACATTACAGATGGCGGCGTGGAAGATGCTTGTTGAGGATCGACGCGCTCGGTCATTGTGGTATCAGAAGGTAGCTTACGGCTGCGGAGCTCCAGGACGTTACTCAGCACCTCCACCAAATGCAACGAGCGAGATGACGTATAAACACTTGTAATTATTCAATAAGCGTTAGCCGCAACAAGCTGGTTCAGGCAAGAACCCGGCAAGCACGAGCCACACGTACGTCAACGTCTTCTTTCACGCTGGCGCAGAGATGGCACCACTATGTTCCAGTACAATATATATATATATATATATATATATATATATATATATATATATATATATATATATATATATATAAGGGAAAGTGGTGTGTATCTAAGGGCTCGTTTTTCCGTGTTTTGACAGAATATAATGAGATCTAACCGACAATAATGCGAAGGAATGTGTAGGGGAAGTTATTAGAACAAATATAATGGAAACTAGAAAGAAAAGTGGGTGGAAAATGACCAGCCGTGAGCAGGAATCGAACCTACGACCTTCGAATAACACGTTCGATGCTCTAACCACTGAGCTATCACAGCGGCCTTCCCCCAACCCACTTTTTGGGGGTTTCTCTGTGAACTTGAACGTGGGAGTGTCAGCCAGCGCCATCTGTAGCCATATATATGTATATATATTGTGGGCATTTAGTATACGCATCCTCTTCACCGGTACATTATCATCATTATCATGTGTGGCTCATGCACCCTCATCGTTGTCGCGTATCATCATCATCTTGGGTCATTCTTCGTAGCTGTCGGCTGCCGGTTCCTCGGGCCTAATAAAGGTCTTCCAAACCAAGACTTTATACGTGGTGGAGGTGCTGTTCGATCCCCCGCCATCCTCTCGACCACTCTACTCTCTGGAGCTACGTTCAGGTCGCCGCTTGGGCCAGGTGTCCGGAAATATGTCGCACCAAGATGAGGCCGGTGCTGCAGCCGTTCCCACTGTACCACCGCGTGCCGCGACTGGTCATGTCATCATCAGCCTCCAGCGTGAGCCCCATCCCTTCGCTGGTATGCGCGGGGAAGATGTGGAGGAATGGCTCGACGATTTCGAATGTGTCGGCGCTGCTAACTGGTGGGATAACACCTACAAACTCGCTCACGTGTCAATCTACCTCACGGGTTTCGCGAAGATGTGGTTCCTCAACCACTTCATCGACATCCCCGACTGGTCAGCCTTCAAAGATCAGCTTCGCCATGTCTTTGGCACACCGGCTGTTCGTTCGGCTCTCGCAAAGAAAGCTCTCGCGACACGGAAACAGCACATCGGGGAGTCGTATACATCCTACATCGAGGATGTTCTTTCACTTTGCCGCCGGGTTGACACACCAATGACAGAATCAGACAAGGTGCGACAGCTTCTTAAGGAAATTGCACTTGTCGCATTCAATGCCCTTGCAATCCAGAATCCGGCTACCGTTGCTGACGTGGCGACAACCTGTCAGTGCCTCAAAGAACTTGAGTCTATGCGCTTACAACCAGACAGTGACGCGGCCCGTATTACGACTGATCCAAACCTGCGAGACACGATAAGGGCGATTGTACGCGAAGAATTAGAATCAATGGGATTCACACTACCTTCAGTGTGTCTCATTCAGTCTTCTTCAACGTCATTGCGGGATGTCATCAGGGAAGAGCTCAGGTCCATGACCCACATGGCTAACCTGCATCCCACTGTCTCTCGTACTCTCCTATCATTCCCGCACACCGCCGCTGCGCCACCAGGCACCGTCAGCTCGACGTCCCCGCCACGAACGTATGCGTCGGTTGCTGCCGCACCACCCACAAGCTTTCCCACGAGCTTTTCATCACCACCGCCTAAGCCATCATCTGTCCCTCTGACTGCTCTCTTTCCCGGTGCAGTTAGCGCAAGCTACTACCCTCCTTATCGATCGACTCGGCCTACGTGCTATTATTGCGGCTATCGTGGTCACATTTCACGCTTTTGCCGCAAGCGCCAGCAAGACGTGCGCCGAGGGCATGACATACGCGAACGGAACTATACCGCAGGAGCCTTGTACTAGGGCCGCCGCTATTCGTCACCGCCGCGTCGGTCTCCTTCTCCGCCAGCATCGGGTGAAGTGCGCAGTAGTCACCGATCAACCCGACGCCGTTCACCATCGCCCTACCGTCGCTCCTCCTCTCCTCTTCAGCCTGCTTCCCTTACTTCTGATCGGCGTCCGGAAAACTAAGCGATGCAGCTTTTGGAGAACAAACTGCATTCCAACACAGGACTCCAATTCCTCCAGCGCGCCCCTACAATATGATTGCGGTCACAGTTGAGGTAGTGGACGTTGATGCTTTGGTGGACACTGGGGCGGCGTTTTCTGTTATTCATGCTGATTTGTGTGCCCGTCTTCGAAAAGTCACGACGCCTTATGATGAACCGACACTGATTAAGAGCAGAGAACAATGATTCCCCCTTCTGCTCTCTGTGCTGTCCGTGTACTAATCGACAAAATTCTTCATCATATAGAATTCGCTGTGCTATCCCCGTGCTCCCATGAACTAATTTTAGGCTGGGACTTTCTTTCCTATGCTTCTGTCGCTATTTGTTGGCAACAAAGTGTCGTCCATCTTACTGACACGAACCACTTGCTCAACGACGAAGCCTACAGGCCACTTCGACTCATCGCTGCTGTAGACATCGAGTTACCACCAAAGGAACATCAATTAGTCACAGTTTTGTTCAACGACGTCGACTCTGGTGACATTTTGGTCACTCCGTCACCGCGTTGCCTTAATAAAGGCATAGCTTCGCATCAGGTGTGGCTCGCTTCAACAATGGATCAACTGTCCTCGCTGCTACCAACACCACACAAGATAAAATTTTACTGCCACGGGGCACTACTGTCACCTGCGTTGCCGATCTGCAGCCTGTGTGCGTTGTGCCTTGTACCCTTGTCTCCTCTAAAGGCAATCCTGCAGATCATGCTGCATCCTCGGCCTTTACAGCAGCCATCAACAAAGACTTGACAGACTCACAGAAGCAGCAGCTGCTTGATTTGTTGGAAAAGCATGCAAACTCCTTTGATGTTCATTCATCCACACTGGGCCAGACAACTGCTACAGCACATCGTATTCAGACCGACGGAACATCCATTGTGCGCCGCCATCCGTACCGCGTCTCTCTAGCCGAACGAAAAATCATTGAAGAAAACGTAGACGATATGCTCCAACGAAAGATAATCCGACCCTCAACCAGTCCTTGGTCGTCGCCCATCGTTCTGGTGTGTAAAAAGACGGTTCCGTACGATTTTGTGTCGATTACCGAGCACTCAATAAGATCACTAGGAAGGACGTATACCCCATGCCACGCATCGACGACGCCCTAGATTCCTTACAGGGTGCTGAATACTTTTCGAGCCTCGACTTGCGTTCCGGCTATTGGCAAATCCCCATGCACGAAGATGATAAAGAAAAAACTGCGTTTGCAACCCCGGACGCCCTATACGAATTCAATGTTATGCCGTTCGGTCTATGCAATGTGCCCGCAACTTTTGAGCACATGATTGACACCGTGCTGCGTGTCCTGAAATAGAAGACTTGCCTTTGTTACCTAGATGACATTGTTGTCTTTAAATCGACGTTTCCTCAACATCTGCAACGCTTGGACGAGGTCCTGACTTGTCTTGCAGGCGCTGGTCTTCAAATTAAGACCAAAAAGTGCCATTTCGCCAGCAGATCTATCAAGGTACTCGGTCATGTTGTGAGCAAGGACGAAATCGTTTCCCTCGCCCTGACAAACCGAAAGATTCGCGAAGTTTCCTTAGTCTCGCCTCTTTCGGCGATTAATACAAAATTTTGCCTCCATAGCCGCACCACTTCATAAGCTACTTGCTTCCGGTATGCCCTTTCAGTGGTCTCAGGAATGTGAATCGGCTTTCGACAGGTTGAAGAGTGCTCTTACGACCGACCCTGTACTTTCTCATTTTCACGATGATGCACCGACCTTCCTGCACACAGACGCTAGCGGCAGCGGTTTACGAGCCATGCTCCTGCAACTCGACAACTCTTCGCGAGAGCGAGTCGTTGCATACGCCAGCCGCGTCCTCTCCGCAGCCGAGAGGAACTACACGATCACCGACCAGGAGTGCCTCGCCATTGTTTGGTCAGTACAGAAATTTCGTCCATATCTGCATAGCCGCCATTTCACCATTGTGGCCGACCACCACGCTTTATGTTGGCTTTCGACACTCAAGAACTTGTCGGAACGCCTCGGACGCTGGATTCTACGCCTCCAAGAATATAATTTTGAGATCGTGTACAAGTGTGGCAGGAAGCATAGTGACACCGACGCTCTTTCTCGCTGCCCACTACCAGCGACTCCACTCGTGGTTTGCGCAATCAATTTGCACAACACGCCCTCAGAGTCCACGTCTACGGCGGTTTCCTCTCTTGCCTCTATGGACCAGCTGCATTCGGACGACCCCCACGATTTTCCTTCTCGACAGTTGGCTGACCCATACTATCGACGTATTATAGGCTACCTCACTGGCAGTTACCGTCCACCTAATGCAAGGCTCCGTGGCCAAATCTCGCAATTTAAACTGAACAACTTGGTGCTGCACCGCAAAATTTACCATCCTGACGGTCAGCGCTGTGTTCCCGTTCTACCCCGATCGCTTCGGTCCGAAGTCCTCAGAGCGCTGCATGACCATCCCACTGCTGGTCACCTTGGTTACCATACAACCTACGATTGCCTTCGAAGTCGGTTTTATTGGCCAGGCATTACCACTAGTGTAGCTCGGTACGTCGGGTCCTGCACTACCTGCCAATGTAGAAAACTACCAACATCTGCTCCCGCCGGTACACTGCAGCCTCTTCCGTGCCCAGCCACACCATTCGAAGTTGTAGGCGTCGATCTTTATGGCCCCCTCCCAGTCAGTGCTTCTGGAAATTGGTGGATAGTAACAGCCGTTGACCATTTGACGTGCTACGCCGAGACGGCATGCGTTAATACTGGTTCAGCTTCTGAAATTGCCGATTTCATCCTCCGAGCCATTATACTGCGTCATGGTGCTCCACGTGTGTTGCTCAGTGACCGTGGAAGGGCCTTTTTTTCACAACTAGTGAACGAACTTCTTCACGCCTCCGGCACAACTCACAAGACTGCCTCCAGTTATCATCCCCAGACTAACGGCCTCACTGAGCGATTCCACCGCACTTTTGCTGACATGATCGCGGCCTCTATTCAACCAGACCACAAAAACTGGGACGTAGATCTACCATTCGTCACTTTCGCCTACAATACGGCCATTCAGAGGACAACTGGCTACTCGCCATTTTACCTAGTTTATGGACGCTCCCTTACTTCTTTCCTGGACGTCTCTTTACCTGCCAAGCGAATTCATCTCCATTCTCTTCAGAGGAATACGTTTCACGACTCGTACAACGCCGCCAACGTGCTCGTATAAACACTGAAGTCCGACAGCAAGACAGAAAGCTAGTTTATGATGAATCGCATCGTGCTGTATCCTTCCAACCTGGAGACGAAGTGCTCCTTTTGACGCCTGTTCGCACACCTGGTTTGTCTGACAAATTTCAGCCTCGGTTTATCGGGCCATACACAGTTCTTGAAGAGACTTCACCAGTTAATTATCGCGTGACGCCACTTGTAGCCCCAGCAGATTGCCGTTATCGAACTACAGAGGTCGTCCATGTCTCCCGTATGAAGCCCTTCATGCGACGTTCTTTGTCGCCTTGACTTGCCGCGGCCAGGCAGGCCGCTTTCACGTGGGGGGAATTGGTGTGGGCATTTAGTATACGCATCCTCTTCACCGGTACATTATCACAATTATCATGTGTGGCTCATGCACCCTCATCGTTGTCGCGTATCATCATCATCTTGGGTCATTCTTCGTAGCTGTCGGCTGCCGGTTATATATATATATATGTGTGTATGTGTGTGTGTGTGTGTGTGTGTGTGTGTGTGTGTGTGTGTGTGTGTGTGTGTGTGTGTCGTCCGGAATGAGCATGGCTTGACAGGGTATTTCCGTGAATCGTCAGGTCGTCTACCGCGGTCACGACGTCCTTATGAGGCAAATGGTGAGCGATAGGAGCGCTTAAAGAGCCGCGTGACGAAAAACCGCGTGGTGGACCGCGTATTCGAGACAAAGAATTACGAGCATCAGCTCAGTGAGGAAAGTCTCGAGACATATGCTGGAGCGAGGACGTTCGAAATGCCGACTTTCGTGCAGAAGATAGGAGCGCTTGATGGTTGGGTTTTTCCCAAAACACGCATGGTCTTCTGAAAGTAAAGTCATGGGCCACTTCGTCTTGTGGCAGTTGTTGATTCCCGCTAGGCTTTCGAAGGCTTGAGGACTGCTTAGGAAATTGACGATAGTGTGCGGGTTTCTCCATATGGTCGGCAATAAATAGGTCTTGGTCATAGTCGTTAAAACGAGTGATCATCTCCTCCTTGATCTTTTGCCATGACTCGTCATTTTCAAAGATGTGGGTGAGGCAGAATTTAAATGCCTCACCGGAGATGTAGTCAGTGAAGTTAGTGATCATCTCCCGTTCTGACCAGGATGCAGCGGCGGCATGGAGCTCGAATAGGTTGAACCAGTCCTGTACGGGTCCGTCTTCCGCTGATCCAGTGTACTTGGGGATGTCAAGGTCAGCCGATGGTTCTGTCATGGTGCTGGTCGCTGTGTGTGGCCGGGATATAATTCCGTAGTCGATATATGGTCAGGGCATCTTTTGGAGAACTGCGTCGATGATGAGACATTGATGAAATGGCTGGGAGGTCTTCATCCTGTCGACTCGTGTCACGCTATGATGACTGGGCGACGGGGCCTGGCTCATACCCCATGTCTATTCCATTAACCACTTCTTCCTGCTCGCCCTCTGCCAACCATCGCTTCATACCTCACACACACACACACACACACACACACACACACACACACACACACACATATATATATATATATATATATATATATATATATATATATATATATATATATATATATATATATATATATATATATTCATATATATATATATGTGACGCTATGATGAATGGGAGACGTGGCCTGGCTCATACACCATGTTTACTACTTTCTCACTTCTTCCTCATCTACTTCTAACTCCTAACCATCGCTACCTTCTTACGTTACAGGATTCCCCCTTCCCCCAGAAGAAGTCGCGTCAGACACTTAACAAAACAACAAAAACGGGTGATAGAGTGAGCAAAAAATGTCATAATGCCCCTTAGTTCCATTTCAGAAGGGAGTTCCTTAACTCGGACAAAACTACAGCAGAGGGAAGCAGTCCGGCCATATCTAAGAGAATTATGGTGGAAGAGGCTGGCTGTTGCGTCCTGGATGGCATAACCATGCATTCGACGTAGAAAATGATGATGACACAGCCTGGATAGCAGCGAAAAACGAACAAGGTTGTGAGTCCTTGTATCGTTGGGAGGTTGGATGTATCATGCGTCGGATTTCGAGTCGTGGCTGCGACAGAGGCATTGTATCTAGGATGCGTGCTTCTTGAGAGATAATCGCGGCTAGATGCCTGTGTTCTGGCGGCGTGCAATAAGTGCTTCCGCGTCTTTCTGGACGTTTTCTGTGGTGTGGTCGTCTGTGTAACCACAGACGTAGAGAGCGTCTGTGGCGATGTTCCTTCGTCCGGAAACGTCTTACTTCTTGAAATGGCCCTTGTATCAAAGTCCTTAATTTTTTAACTTGTTCAAGTTGTGAGTGTGCTTCCGTTGAAGTTTTCGTTCGTCGTCGTATTTTCTTCTTTTGGTGATGGCTCTGAGAAAATTGCGGGTGGTCATCGTCGTTGAATAAGGAGACGCCGTCGGTAGTCCCAGCATTATTTACGAGTGGGATGCAAGCATTATTTCTGTCATGGAAAGCAGTAGATACATTTTCGTTTTTATCGGCGAGACTTGCAATGAATGGTGACTCCGTAACGTTTCGACTTTCGGTTGGTCCGGTTCCTGAGAATGACATCGCCGCAAGCATGGCTTGACGTGGTTCCGATTCCGTAGGTTTGTTTCTTTGCGACAGAATTGAGCCAAGCGTTCCTGAAGTACAATCGTTTTCGGAATAGCAGTGGCTTGACAAGTTATTTGGCCGATATTTCATGTGGTCAGTTGCGTATGTGGCGATATCTTGAGGGGTGCGATGAGAGTGACGAGCACCAGACGAGCTACTTGGCACAAAACCAGGTGGTGGCTTACGTAAGCAAGATGAAGAGTCAAGTACATTGGGTGCTTGAATATTGTCTTGATTTGTGTATTTTATAGAAGAGGTTAGCGTCGGTGACATTTGGGTAGATGAGAAACCAGGTGGAAGGTTCGGCCTTGTAGAAAAACGGCTGGGATGTCTTTCTATGAGCAGATGACTGACTTCGCCTGACGGGAATTGTAAACTTCTGCTCTGTGCTCGAACGCGTGAAGGCTGTGTATGACTGTGATTACTGAATTTGAATGCATCGATATGGCTGGTTGTAACTGAATCTTCATTAGAGTCTTGAAACCATATGATCATTTCTTCTTTTATCTTTTGCCAAGACTCGTTGTTCTGGAATATGTGGGTAAGGTAAAATTTAAATGCCTTACCGGTGACATAGTCGCTGGTCGCTGAAGTTCATAACCATCTCCCGTTCCGACCAAGATGCAGCGGTGGCGTGGTGCTCGAACAGGTCGAACCAGTCCTGTACAGGTCCATGTCCACTGCTCCGGTGTACTTGGGGATGGGAAGGTCGGTCGATGCTTCTGTCATGGTGCTGGTCGCTGTGTGTGGCTAGGAGATGATTCCGTAGTCGATGTATGGTCAGGGCGTCTTGTGGACAACTGCGTCGATGATGAGGCACTGATGAAGTGGCTGGGTCTTCATCCTGTCGGCTCGTGTGACGCTATGATGAATGGGAGACGTGGCCTGGCTCATACACCATGTTTATTCCTTTCTCACTTCTTCCTCATCTACTTCTAACTCCTAACCATCGCTACCTTCTTACGTTACACACACACACACACACACACACACACACACACACACACACACACACACACACACACACATATATATATATATATATATATATATATATGTGTGTGTGTGTGTGTGTGTGTGTGTGTGTGACAAAATCCAGAAAAAGACTCTGGCACGCGTGATCAGACGTGGGACCTCTGCGACTTGAATGCGGAGTGTTAACAACTGAGCCACCAAGGAGCACATCCTCCAAAGTGTAAACGGTAAGCTATTTATATCTACCACTTCCCACTGCTGAGAGGACTCGGCGGGCATTAGCGTGTTTTCAGCATTACCAGCAAGATGGCGCAATGATCACGTGTCGCCACACCACGCGGCGGCGCGCGCTCTAATCTCCCCCGCCTAGTCTGCCTGATTAGAGCATGGGGGCGACGCTCCGTTGTCCGTTCTTATCTAACGTGGAAGATCGTACGTCTTGACTGGCCTCGGGCCTTGTGTGGAACGATTCTTTTGTATACTTACCGGGCACCCAAAGTCACTGCAATTATTGCAGTCGTCGTTTGCGAAAAGTGCACGCTTTTCAGACACAACGAAGTAACAACTGAGACGCTTATTCGCGTGCATCTGTACCTGTGAGTACGTTTCGTGCGACATTTGCACGTGAGAAACGCGGAGCACATTTCAATTTTCTTTTCACTCTGTGCGTGACCTTCCGATTTGTTGCTATCACGTTCATTGCGTCGCCTTTGCGGCAAAGTTGTGGCTTTTTTGAAAGTGCATACGCTCAAGTAGCCAGCATGATGTGTGCGATCTCGTCAAATATACACATCACTCGCGCATATAACAAACATTTGCGATAAAGATGCTTCATATTAGCGCGTTCAATCACAGAAGCAGACTAAATGATGCGCATCAGCAAAGTGGCTAAAACATAGATTCGTTCCAACAAGGCCAGCTAGCAGTTCGACCCATCATTTATATTCGTCATACACTAAATAATGTTATGCCTTGTCAATTTTGGTATATGTATCAAATATAACGGCCGAGAAAGCATTAAGACGCAGGTGACTTGATGGACATGTATTTAAATGTGGTCAAGGTGCCTTTATTTCACCGAGAAACGCTTCACCCATAAAAAAGTGGAATCTTTCATGCTTTCATCGGGACAAGTGAAAGTTCTGGCTGTTTAGAGGGAAACATTATGTAGAACACGGTACATCTGAGAACAATAAATTTTTAAAGGTATTGATGAGAGGACGTTGGCGCTGCCCTTTCAGCGGCATAAGCTCTTTTCCTTTGCTTGAATCAGCTCCTGCCAGCGCGCCCAATCGACATTCTCCCTTTACCCCTGCTGGGCTGGAATATAACTCGCGTATCGGCCGAGATCTGCTTTCACAAGTTCTACTAGCACCACAATGGCAGTGCATGATTTGAATCTAGGGTTTTCTTGGTGTTTGTTTTTCGTAGGCATTTGTGAGCAGTGTAGCGACATCAACGACTGGAAGATAATGTGGTCGTAAGAATGTTCATTTTTATTTTTGGTTGTTTTACACATTAGTGCAGTTTTTGTAATATATACAAAAATATTTGTTTGCGTTTCCCAAACTCGTAGAGAAGTTAGGTTTTTTTTTTCAGTACAAATTTCGTAAGTTGCATGACGCACGCATGAAGAGCATGTCCGGTTTTTTACGTTGGATTGTCTAGCGAAGCCAACATAACTTGCCCGGCAAATGGCAATGTACATGCTGCTGTTAAGGAATATTCACTGCTATGTTTTGTAACGATTAACTTTCAGATGTGTAATGAAACTGCGGCAGTCAACTAAAACACTTGCAGATCAATTAGAAATAACCACTACTGTTTTAACAGCGCTCAGATTACTTAAGAATTTCTGAGCATACCCATGACTTGGAAGTGATTTCACGTACCACTTTCATATATATATATATATATATATATATACATATATATATATATATATATATATATATATATATATATATATATATATATATATATATATATATATATATATATATATATATATATATATATATATATATATATTGTGTGTGTGTGTGTGTGTGGGCCTTGACGCTTTCGTGATCGTTTTGATTGTTAATTGTCGACTTCATAAAAACAATTTAATCTACCCACGAGATAAATCCAGTGACAAAGACCATGACCTCCCCTTCCAGCTTCGCGGCTCAGCGATCTCCGCAGGATGTAAGGGTGGAGATTTTCATTTTTTTTCTTTTTAAACGACTTTTCTAAATCACAAATTCCAGTGGCAGCGTCGTACGTGAGAATCCGGTACGCCGGCGACATGCGTATTGGTGCGCGCTGTCTTTTAACAACTGATGCTCTAGCCGATCCGCACCGGTCTAGTGGCTAGGATACTCGGCTGCTGAACCGCATGTCACGCGATTGAAGCCAAGCTGCGGCGGCTGAATTTTCGATGGAGGCGGAAATGTTGTAGGCACGTGTTCTCAGATTCGACAGCACATGAAGGAACCCCAGGTGCTAAAACTTTCCGGAGCCCTCCACTACGGTGTCTCTCATGGTGGGTTTAGGACGTCGAGTTCCACAAATATATCAAACAACTGATGCTCTCACGGTCATGGGCTTGTGGGCGCGGTCAGCCAATACTGATATGGACACCCGATTGTTTATCTAGGTGACTTGTCATTTCACGTTGCCACATTTCATGATTGGTGCCTGGATATGAGCGCATGGCTTTCCTTCTTGCCCAACTGAAATGCTGCGCGGCAAAGCACCGGAAAGAAAATCCACTTTCGAAATAGAGGAGCGCAAAGGTTTCGGGGGTGCACTGCGCAATGAGAAAAAAAAGTTGGTAGGCTGTGCTCCGCTCCCCACTCCCTCTTTTTTTCCCATTGTGCCAGAACTCTCTTGCCAGAGATCCGTACACGGCTCATACCCTTGCACGTGTTGTGCGTTCATCGCCTACTTACCTGGCGTTGAAGCGACAGATAGCACGAAAACCATTTACCTCGCTGGAGCAGTCGTATTTTCTTAGGCCATGGTTTCGTATAGTGTATACACGAGACCAAATTCAAATGAGTTAGTGGCTAACTTTACTTCGTATAACATTCTAATTCGTTACCACCGCATTTGTTACTTCATTACTGCAGTGAAAATATCTTCTTTGTTTATTGGTAGTATTGACAGACTCCTTCTCTGCATGTGCTCTGTCGGCAGTGTGTGCCTAATTGTAACTGCCTCGCAGAAGTCTCGTCGTAGCGGTTAGTTCCTCGTGTCGCTTTTTCTGACGCGATTACCATGGCCTTCGACATTAGCCGGCGGACACGTGGTTACGGCACACGTAGCGAAAACGACGACTGGTTGTTGCTCATGAAATTTGAGATTTTTTTATTTTTTAACGTAGAGGTTGCGACGAGGCTGGTTCCAGCGCCGAGCTTGCGTTTTTATGTCGTTTGATTAGCATACTGAGGTAGGAAGCATCGCAAAACCTTGTGAAGCCAAGCGCATAAAATTAAGTTTTCTTAGCACAGCTTGCGTTTGTAGATTTAGGCCAGGATTAACTTAAGTTAGCCTAGTTAAGTCAATATCATCATCATCATCATCAGCCTGACTACGTCCACTACAGGACAAAGGCCTCTCCCATGTTCCGCCAGTTAACCCGGTCCTGTGCTTGCTGCTGCCAATTTATACCCACAAACTTCTTATTCCATCTGCCCACCTGACTTTCTGTCTCCCCCTAACCCGCTTGCCTTCTCTCGGAATCCAGTTAGTTACCCTTAAAGACCAGTCGTTATCCTGTCTACGCGCTACATGCCCGCCTCATGTCCCTTTCTTCTTCTTCATTTCAGCTATGATATCCTTAACCCCCGTTTGTTCCCTAATCCACTCTGCTCTCTTCTTGTCTCTAAAGGTTACACCTACCATTTTATTTTTCATTGCTCGCTGCGTCGTCCTCAAGTTAAGCTGAACCCTCTTTGTAAGTCTCTGCTCCGTAGCTAAGTACCGGCAAGATACAGCTGTTATATAGCTTCCTCTTGAGGGATATTGGCAATCTACCTGTCATAATTTGAGAGTGCTTGCCAAATGTGCTCCACCCCATTCTTATTCTTCTAGTTACTTAAATCTCGTGGTTCGGCTCCGCGGTTATTACCTACCCTAAGTAGACATTCCGTTTTACAACTTGAAGTGCACTATTACCTATCTCGAAGCACTTCTCTTTTCCGAGGTTGTTGTACATTACTTTCGTTTTCTGCAGATTCATTTTAAGACCCACCTTTCTGCTCTCCTTGTCTAACTCCGTAATCATGAGTTGCAATTTGTCCCCTGAGTTACTCAGCAATGCCATGTCATCGGCGAAGCGCAGGTTGCAAAGGTACTCTCCATTAACTCTTATCCCTAACTGTTCCCATTCAAGGCTTCTGAAAACCTCCTGTAAGCACCCGGTAAATAGCATTGGGGAGATTGGGTCCCCCTGCCTTACACCCTTCTTGATTGGTATTCTGTTGCTTTATTTGTGAAGCACTATGGTAGCAGTTGAGCCCCTGTAGATTTCTTACAGGATGTTTATATATACTTCATCGACGCCCTGATTCCGCAGTGTCTGCATGACGGCTGATATTTCTACTGAATCAAACGCCTTCTCGTAATCTATGAAGGCTATGTATAGTGGTTGGTTATATTCTGAGCATTTCTCTATTACCTGATTGATAGTATGAATGTGGTTGATTGTTGAGTAGCCTGTTCGAAATCCTGCCTGTTCCTTTGGATGACTGAATTCTAATGTTTTCTTTACTCTGTTAGCAATAACCTTTGTAAATAGCTTGTATACTACAGAGAGCAAGCTAATCGGCCTGTAATTCTTCAAGTCCTTATCATCTCCTTTCTTATGTATTAAGATGATGTTAGCGTTCTTCCAAGACTCTGGTACTCTTCCCGTCAGGAGACACCTCCTAAACAGGGTGGCTAGTTTTTCTAACACAATCTGTCCTCCATCTTTCAGCAGATCTGTTGTTACCTGATCCTCACCGGCAGCTTTGCCTCTTTGCATGCTCTCCAAAGCTTTTCTGACTTCTATCATTACTAGTGGAGTGTCATCTGGGTTACTGCTAGTTCTTATAGTAATAAAGTCGTGGTTGTCCCGGCTACTGTACAGATCTCTGTAAAACTCCTCCGCTATTTTAACTGTCCTATCCATATTGGTAGTTATTTTGCCTCCTTTGTCCCTTAGTGCATACATCCGATTTTCGCCTATCCCAAGTTTACTCTTCACTCCTTTGACGCTTCCTCCGTTTTTCAGAGCGTGTTCAATTCGCTTCACGTTATACCTTCTTACATCGGATACCTTACGCCTATTAATCAACTCCGAAAGCTCTGCCAGTTCTATTTTGTCTGTTGTACTTGAGACTTCCATGATTTGACGCTTCTTAATGAGATTCTTTGTTTCCTGGAAAAACTTGCCAGTGTCCTGTCTAACTACCCTGCCTCCAACTTCCACTGCACACTCCCTAATGATACTCGTCAGATTATCATTCGTTGTATCTATGCTAAGTTAAGTCAATATAAGTGTAGCCAAATCTAATCAAGTCAAGTTGAGTACGATATCACCTAATAAAGTCAGGCGTAAGCAAGTTTAGTTGAGCCAAGTCCAGCTTGCTGTTTTTATTTTTAGCGTAGCAAAGCTTCGATGCGCCCAGATTGTTCAAAAAATGTACACCTGCAGCCAAAGGTAATTAAGCATTGTTGATCATGCTATCATTTAATTTAGCCGATCAAAATTTGCCCAAATAAAGTAAACCTTATCACCAATCTATTCAAGTTAACTTCCCCATGAGCCCAGAGAACCCAAACCCAAGAAAAAAAACAATTACCTCTTACCAATCCTATACTAATTAGGCTCATTTATGTCTAACTGGGGTTAGTTGAGACGCGCACCAAATATGAAGCCTGATACCCAATCAAACTACCGCAAGATACTGGAGTTTCACGCCACATAATTAGGCAAAATACGCACGACCAAGCTAATAAGGCAGCGCCAGGTAAGCATAGGTAAATCTGACTAAGCATGGTTGATCATGTCATCATCAAACTAATCTTATTATAACTACATGTAATCAAGCAACTTAACGTAAAGCACAAAGTAATTTAAGTTGAAGTTGTATGAACTCCGAGAATCTAAGCTGAGGAAGATACTAATTACTCCTGGCCAAGTCTGGTCCTACTAAGCTAAGTTAAAGGTAATTAGCCTTATACCTAATTATAATAATTACCTAGTAATATGCGTGACATCAAAGCCCACCCAATATAAAACAATATAAAAAAACGAGTTTTATGTCGCATATTTATGCAAATTATGCCTAGAACCCTTATTTGAGAAATATGTAGCTACATAGAACGCTCTTGCGACTAAATGTGTTCAGTGCAGAGTAATTATCCACGCAATCTTACAAGGCGCAAGCAGCGTCTAAAATTCTAGTTTTCTACAATATTACAATCTAGATTACGAGCATGAGAAAATTGTCTAATAGAGCGTCTTCAAGAAACGTAAATGATGGCGCGAGGACACACGTTCACCTTCAGCCTTGCATCGACGAAGGCAAGCACAGCTGAGAACCCTTCATTTTGTGTGCTTGGCTTCGTGAGGATTTGCGATGCTAGCTATGCTTAGTTATGCTAATCAACCGGTATAAATAACGACGCGAGCCAGGCACCAGAACAGACCACTTCGCATCCTTCCACTACTTAAAAAAACGGCAAAAGTTCATGGAGCAAAGAAAGCCACAACCAGTTCTAGTTTGGGCTAGGACCGCCTTCACCACTTAAAAAAAGTGACCTGACAGGTCAACCGGTACGAAGAGACGCGCATGCGCGCTGCAGCAGGCGTCTCGTTGCTAGATTATGCATCGATGCCTTTGGCCATAGAGTTACTGTGTCTGCTACCTTTAGGTAGCGGAGTTCCGCCAAGGTACGCCATCTTGGGTTCAAGTGTCTGGCGGGAAAACCACTGACCACCCACGTAGAAGCAGCGCTCGCACTTCAGAGTGCTTGTGTTGCTTCATTTATTTATTCGCTTTTTTTCTAATTTTCATAAAAGTATGAGGGAAACTCAGTTGCACGTTGAGTACCTTATTCGGCCACGCGATCGCGTGGTCTGCACACTTTTGCTCACGCCTGCACGTCTTGTCCTTTCGGTATGGCTGCCAGGCCACACAGTATAGCATTAAATTGATAGTGCAAAAACAATAAATCCAGTGTCACATAAAGGCCTAGTAATTGAAGCTCAAACTTCCTCTTGATATAATACTATGGCATGATTCCGAAAATTTTGCATTCAAGAAGAACATGCCTAATCATCCATTCGAAACAGCTCATATATTTAACACTTATAAGGTTTGACTGGCACAGCACACGTTGTGGCACAAATAAATCGGAAGTTTTATTAACTAAACTACGTCTCACAATATCAAAATAAACTTATTCACCCAGGTCCGGTTTGACTCATTCTCTGAATGTTGTCACTGTGATCAACCAGACACCACGTAACACTTCTTTACAGAATGTTGCGACACTCTATGAAAAAAAAAGACCTGTAAACGTCCCCCTTCCAAAACTTGGCCTTCAGCTTAGTGCATTGCTCTTGCTGTGACTAGAATTGATTCATCGGGTGTATAGTCAACTAGAACGAACACCCTACTGGAGTGAACGGAAGAGCTTTGCAACGCAACGGCTGAGGCAGAATGCGTTACTTCGCCGCAAGGATCGCGGCTGCGCCTTTCCCTTGCGCTCCGCTTTTTATTTACTGTTTTCTTTTTCAGAAGGGGGTGTGGGGGCACAGTTCGGTGCTGGGGCGGCGAAACGACGTGAGTCGGTGTCTTTCACGGTGAGTGGCTATCTCCCCCGAGTCTTGAAATACGGCAGCCACGCCGTAGTTGACGCCGCTATGCTGAACTAAAAAAAAAACATGACAAAGAATGCTATTTCAGTACAGCCACTACAAGGACGCCACCGCAGATGTACAGACACATCCACTGTTTAAGGGAGCACCTGGGTGCACAGGATGTTTAGGTTTCTCTATCTTACCGAAGCATAGTCGCTTATACATGCATAGTACTACTGGTGGTTGAAAGTTCTGACTCCTCTTGGCCAACTAGTGATGTGTATGCAGATTGCTTTTATAACCGCTTGCTCTTAGAGGGCAAGCAATATTAATGTTGTGCATGTGAGTGTTCCTTTTAACAGTGCACGGTACTGTACGTCCACATGCCAAATCAGACGAAAAAAATTGGCTCACACCACGTACAGTGAGAATCGATTATATGCGAAGCACGAATGAGGAAGGTTGATATGTCCTTTTCAAATCAGCACAATGTTACGAGGCAGACGTAAACTGTGCCGTACTTGACTTTCATGTCATTAATGTTGAGACGTGTCACCTTCGTTGTCTATTCACGTCACGTGATACCAAGTTTGGTATATGTTGAGCTACCAAAACGACCGCGAGCGTGCTATGAGCGTAGCATGTGGTCATGTTTTACATGACACGTGTTATGATTATCATGTTTGGACCTGTCATTTACATTTGTCGTCCAATCGCGGCAGGTAATACCAAATTTGGTATATGCGAAGCTAGTGAAACGACCGCGAGCGCACCGTGAGTGTGGCGTGTAGTCATACTTACATGACATGCATGTCATGATTTGCACGTCAGAGTTTGTCGCTTGTGTTCACCATGCAGTCAGGGCATATCGTACCAATTCTGCAACATGTCGTATGAAGAAAACCACCGCAAGAGCACCAACAGCATGAAATTTATATCTTGACATTTATGACATACATATCATAATTCTCATTTTATCAATAATCATTTTGTTTCTCATACAGTTATGTTATCCATACAAATTTTGGTGTCAATATCATTATCTAGATGGCCAGGAGAACTAAAAGTTGCAGATAGATAGATAGATAGATAGATAGATAGATAGATAGATAGATAGATAGATAGATAGATAGATAGATAGATAGATAGATAGATAGATAGATAGATAGATAGATAGACAGATAGATAGATAGACAGATAGATAGATAGATAGATAGATAGATAGATAGATAGATAGATAGATAGATAGATAGATAGATAGATAGATAGATAGATAGATAGATAGATAGATAGATAGATAGATAGATAGATAGATAGATACGCTCAAAGTCGCGGAAGTTCACTAAGAAATGCTTCGCATTTAAAAACGCGCGTCCACGTACCTTAATTGAGTAGTGTTCATCGCTGTGACATTGTGTAGTCGGAAGGGCTCTCTGGTTCACTAACTCGCGTATTTTGGCATGGTTCTCCAAGAAGCTTTACTGAAAATCACCTCGCGTGTGTCATCCCACGCAGGTGCTCTAGAAGCTAGTCGAAGCGAAAAATGCATGTTGGCCATCCACAGAGACTCTGCTCTCGGAGCATGCAAGCCATCCTATATAATGGCAGGCTGCGTCCGCGTAGCTGTAGAGGACGTCCAACCAAAACTTTCTCCCACTGACAGAATGAAATGCGCACGGGTTCATGCAGTAACAGCGATACCATAACAGCAATGATAGCGTTGGTCCCAGGAAGGATGCAGTGGCGTCACCTCAATTTGTCTGTGTCAAATGGCGCGCCCGAACCCCCCCCCCCCCCCCCATTTGCACCACTAGGGTGTTTGTACTAGTTCACTATAATCGAGTGGGTATGCAGGCGTGGAGCTGCACATTGGCTCAACCTACTGAATGGAATGGTCATGAAGTGCGCGGCAGTGAGAGTTGTGAAGTGAAAGGAAAGAGAAGAGAAAATTAAAATGCCAGAAATATAGCCCGTAAACAAACGAAAATGTTTCAATATAGATCTTAGTTTTTTTTTTCGGGGAAAGTTATTAACAAAACCGTACGATTGGTTTAAGAAGTCTGTCACGATATCTGGTGGCAGCGGCACTGTATCGCACATGTGGAACCATATGTAATTACATCAGAGAAGCAAAGAGACTGCAATGATAATATGGCAAGTAGCCTTAATTCCTTTAAAAAACGATTAAATTTACCCATTTTTTTCACTATGACATATACATTCGTAGCATGCCAGTTGAAAAAAATGGGAAACTTCTGGTTAACGTTCCAAGAAAAAGCAAGATGACGACTCTAATACTTGGCTTCTTTGCAAGCTATACTTCTAACGCCGAGCTCCTTCCTTTTTCTCTACCTTTTCATCACGACACCTATACTTCCTTGGAATTCGTGGTCGATCTTCCTATTAGGCGAAGCCATCCCCCCTCCAACACCCAGGACCCAACCCACCAACCATTCGTCCAGCTTCGGAATCGTTCGTCCACTGTATGAAAACGCATCAAAGAAGGTAGAATGTACTTCTCGGTATAGTATAAGTGGCAGCATGAATTGTTTTGAGCTAAAGTTGGTTAATTCACCACACAAAGTACAAAAAATTGCTCATGAAATGCTGATGTAAAAGGGGGAGAGGGGGATTAAGGAAACCTAAAGCATTGCCTTTTAGAGCTAAACGCAATGGCCATATCCTGTTCCTAGTGCGTTCTTCAAACACTTAGTGCATGAAACAATTTTGGACTTGATGTGCACCGACAACGTAGACTGTGTGCATTGCAGTGAGTGACCAGCTTCATAAGGCCGAAACTACATGCATTGTGTAAACAATGAAACAAAACGCCAGATGATAACAAGCATTATGAAATAGGTGTGGACAAGCCATCGCTCGAAAGCTCACGCAAGTTGTCAATTGTAAGGTGAAACTTATTTGGAACAAAAGGAACGCTAGCCTGCATTATCTGCAAACGGTAGTTTTGCGCGATTGAGGTACAGCCCAAAGATCTGTGCGCTTCGAGGAACGTAAAAGAAGCTTTGTAGTGCCAATTTCAAAGTGTTCTCAGGCTATGCGCGTTCTAACGCATTTGAAAATTAAAGGTTTATAATAGCTTAAATTCGTATAAATTGTCAGACCTTAAAATTTTGAGACTATGTGTGCGCGTCCCACAGCTTATTCGCAATCACTCGTATAGCATTTTTCGTCCATTATAACATGCTGATACCGAGATTTCTCAGATATATTGCCCATGCGAAATGACAATTACCGCACTTGCACTTTGGACAAGGCAATCTATGCTAAACGGTTCTGATGGACTGTGAGAAAATGCATACGCTTCCTTAGCATGTCTAAAGCTTTCGAAGGTTCAGTGCACAGTAATCAGTGTGATGCTCCCAAAGAATAAGTTCGTTGAATATTATATTCCAACTTATTTACTTTCAGGAATATTACAATGACAGAGTGATTTAGGTTCAAGACATCACCAAGGTTACGTGGCATACGAATTTAGGGGGAACAATGTTTTCAGAACAGGCCATTATAGTGAGCTTTCAACATATGAAACATGTAGTTTATCAGTATATGGTTCAACGTTTTATGCCATTTCATCTGTGTTTTTTCAGGAAGATACTAATATCGTCTGCCAATGTAATTATCCTAATTATTTGTTCTTACAAATAATTTGCGTAATTACACACATGCAGGCTCAAGCTATTGCCTTGGCCAAAAAGATGAGGTTATATTGTTGTTTTCTGTCTTCGATAAACTGGAAAAATTGTGCGAAATGACTGACGCAAAAAGCAGAAAAAGATCGGAGGTTCCCGAGAACGTTGTAGAGCAAGATAAGGGCAAAGAGCAGCCGCACTGGTCCTAGAGGGATCTACGGTTAGAGCGACGGGGGAGTGATTCTTAAAAAAGAGAAAAGAAGATAAAAGTGAACCCGTAACTGTATGCATCATAGTGCGACATCTCAACAGTAGCTCACGAGGCATGGGGGTAAGGAGGGATTAAAAGGTGGAAAAAATTAAAAGGTATAGAGAGAGAGGGGGGAGGGAGGGGGGGAAGGAGGGAGGGAGAAAGGGAGGGAGGGAGGGGGCAGCCACAGAGAGACCCACATACAGAAGAAAAGGAGAAGATAGGAAATATGGACACGGTCGCAGGAATCCGAGGACGGGGCACCACTCCGCGAGAGCTTTTGTCGGTGTCATGAGATGGCGTAGGGTGAGCCTAGTCGGCCAGAGCTGCTCTGTCGTCGGAGATTGCGTGGGCACAACTGGTCGGCACGAAATCCAGCGAGCGAGTCCAGAACGACGGGCGGCCACATCGCACTTGACTTTAACGTTTGCTTGTTTGTGGTTTTGGGTGCTATTTAGGCAGTTCGTGGTTTGTGATATTTGATTTCACGAGTTCTAGTGACTTAATCTAGCCCGATGTCGGTTTCTTCACCTGGCCAAGAGCCTTCCCCTTGGCTAGCTTCTATACCGGCCAATAATTGGCCGATTGATTCTTCTCTATGCAGTGGGGTTATAAACGTGCCCGTGGGTCTGGTACCGACCAATGGAGGTACGATACTGATGAAGAATCCAAAAGTGATTCAAATGGAGCTTCGGAAAGCCACATTACACTTTCAAAAGATCACCGAGGTTCGGTATTTCGGTCATGGTGGTATTTTGCGCTGCTCTACCAATCAGGAAGGCATCCAAGAGCTTCTCGATTGTTCCAAGTTTGCAGCGCATCCGGTGAGCCCGTTCATTCCAGGACATTTTGCATGTTCAAAAGGCATAGTCCGCGGTGTAGCTCCGAGTCTAACCCCAGCAAAAATTCTGGAAATAGTTTCGGTTGAAGGTGAAGTGTCAGTATACACGTGCACGCGTCTGATTGACAAGAGGAAATCACCTACCAAGTCAGGGATAATAACCTTTGCGGGAACGATAAGGCCCTCTGAAATGAACGTTTGGCCTCTTATTCATAACGTAGAGCCTCTATTCACTAAGCCACTGCAGTTGAATTGTTGGATATATGGCCACAGTGTAAAAGTGTACAGGTCAATCGCTAGATGTTGAATATGCGGAGGAAATCATGACAGCCGTAAGTGCAACTCTGCAGAAGCGAAGTGCTGTTTATGTTATAAAGCACATCCTGCAGACTCTTTAGATTGTGAGTCGAAAGAACGAGAAGTTAGGCTACTGGAAATTGTGGAACGCAGGCGTTGCTCTTGGAGGGAAGCTGTGACTGAACACAAGAACGCTCGAAAGGCTACGCAGGCGTAGCAGTGCGACATGCCGGTGCTACGCATTCATGATTAGCAAAATATATAGCAGAGGCTACGGAAAAGGCCACGGAGTAGACAATGGATCATCTTGCCAACAATCTTTTTTTGGAGCCGTGGCAGAATCGTTCACATCTGAATTGACCCAAATGCTTGCTTCAGTGTCTATAAACGATCAGACTTCCGAAAATTTAGTGGTTTCAATAAGTACAGGGACAGAAAGCCCTATAGCTTCTACACGATGTGCATCTCCTCAAACAGGACTTTCCAAACAGATAGTGTGGGCAGACCCAGCACCTATATCAGCAGACCCAGCACCTATATCAGATGATTATGACGAATTCACAGATATGGACGCGGAATCTCAAAAGTCGTTGAAGCATGCCAGACTCCTATATCAAAAAAAAGTCTTCACATAAATCAAAATCTAAAAAGCACTTGTCAAAGAAAGACTTCTTTGAGAACCTCTCTAAAAAGGTTTCTTGAAGAAAGATCTTTTGCGTCAAGCAGTCTCCGCGACGGCTTTATAGTGTCACAATAGGCTCTTTAAAATATCACAGCGAAATGGTTGATCAATTTGGTCGGCTAGCACTGATTTATCATATATTTCTTCGCAAATTTTTCCAGATATCATTAGTCTTCAAGAAACCTGGCTTACAAATGAAAAAAAAAAGTTTCACCTAAAAAATTCCCGCTTCTTTTATTTAGATAGACCTAACAGAGGTTGTGGACTTGGCATTTTTATATCAACTAAGTTTCGTCTTAGAGCGACACTTAACTGCCAGTATATGGATACTAACTATATGATATTATGGTATTAGAAATCACTCTGCCAGGCTGCTCCGCCCTTTTTTTGTTAATGTATACTTTCCAGCAGAAGTACAAGACACAAGATGCTTAGATGTGACGTTAGCTTCCTGCAAGAAGGATGTAATAATAACTGGTGGTTTCAATTCACACCACGTGTCTTGGGGTTTCAAGACTCATGTAAGTGGAAGGCGCTTGTGGGAATGAACTCTTGATAATTGATTATCTTGTGTGAATTTCCCCACTGTGACATTTGCTGGAGTACAATCTAAGTCGGCTATAGAGCTGACTTTATTGAGCTCCTTACTAAGGATATCTTTGTGGAAAACTTTAGATTGTGCAACAAACAGTGACCACTTTCCTATTAGTTTTGATGTTAACTTTCCCAGGATATTTTAACTGACAAAGTTGCCTCATTTGCAAATTATGAACAATTACAAAAAACTTATAGGGCCCGTAAACCACCTACGATATTTTTCAAGCATCTCAAGTAAACGCACGCGTCGTGTGCAGAATGCCGTCGCGATCAACGATTTTGCACGTGGCAGCGCTACAAGTCGCCGGCGCGCCACAAATTCCAAGAAACAATCCCTCCTCCTTTCCGGGTCTCCGCGTGACACGCTGTGACACATTTCTGACGCACCGAGCCAAATATGTCAAATATGCTGTGACTGGTCGAGCAAGAGCCTATGACTTCCGGTCAGTCTGCAAGCAGCTGCCCACGCTGCTTGTTGTTGTTCGTCGTGTTGCCCGCTTGCGTGCGTGCGGGGCACCGCGTGTCCCCGTACGGGTTTATCGCTTTGGCAATCCTTTGAAGGCGTGCGTGCAGCGCAGGTTCCGTAGACGTCAGACTCTGCCCAGGCGGCGCTGCGAAAAACGCCACCATCAGCGCCCCCATTGACGCGCCGGCCATAAATGGGTAGTGCAAAGCGAGCCGTTCGCAAGCAAACGTGCATAGGCCCTCCTCTTTCGTTGGCCTTGAGGCACGGTTTCCTAAAAATCAAGGTCCTGGCAACCTTCTTACTGCAATCTAACCTCGCTTCAGAAAAGTAGGAAGCTCATAAAAACAAACTGTGTACACAATGCGAAAGGTGTTTCAGTTATTTCGGCGTACTGAAACTGGCGCTATAAGTGCAAGGGAGCATCGCGTGGCATTGAGTTACAGGCAAGCACTCCGACGTTCATTCTGTAACGCCGAAATGCATTGAACGTGGGCGTACACATGATGGCAAAGCGATGAAGTGCATACACGAGCAATCTATCTTACGATCAGTGGTACGAAGCTCACTTTATTCGGCACGAATAGCCTTGGCGGTGTTCGCCATTGCTGTAGAATTTTTCATCGATCTCTCGCTTCCTGTGCGTTGAACTGTTTTATTACGCATGCTAGAATAGTCTGTTGACGGTTGTCAGTCATTTGTATATACTGCAAACGGGGATACACGCGCGTACACTTCCTCGGTGTACAATGAAGTGCGAAACCGAGGCCTCCGAGGGAGCTCCGGCAATCGCGGAGACCAACGGCAAAAAAAAAAAAGACTTATTGTGCTCACGATCATTTTGCGATTTACCTGTATGACATGCATGTTCACATTTCATAGGTAAAGCCGGAACTTAGAGCCTTGAAAGCCCTCCGACGTAATGCTGCGGAGCTTCAGGTTATTGGGGGTCGTGGCGTGTGCGATATCATTGATCGTGCGCGTCACCTGTCTACTGCTGCGCGGTGCGCACCGCGGTCAGAGGCTCTGTTACACTTCATAATCAAGGTTACTACGGTTCCCCTTGATATCAAAGCTACTCAAAACAATAATAAGAGACCTAGCTATATTACCACGCTTTCTCACGCGAATGGCTGTAGGCAACGCGAGTGATTCGCTTACCCAACACAGCCGCCCATGTCCAGTGCTCTCACCGTTCTTCTTCGCGAAAGCTGCGGAAAACAGTAAAACGAAGTTCTTAACGTTTGTAGCAATTCGCAATGCAACTGTAACGTTGACTGGGGTCTTTTTTTTGTAGAGTGTGGAGCTGTTGCGTCTGCTCTTGTTTTTGCCGTCGTTCTGGTGAGTGAACCAGCAAGCACTGCACTCCAGAGTCGGAGGTCTTACCTTTTGCAGCACCTGGACTAGATAGGGTAACCTCAGGAATGATAAAAGTACTATACGACATTTCTCTACATGAACTCCGTAATATGGCTCATTACTCTTTGAAAAATTCTTGGATACCTTCGGATTGGAAACTCTCCAAAACAATTTCGATACTTAAAAAAGAGGGACTTGAGTTTACCCTTGACCATGTAAGGCCAATTTCTATTACATCTAATTTCGTTAAACTAATTGAAAGAGTTTTGAATGCACGTATAATGAAATACATTGAGGAGAAGTCAATACCGAATCCTAGTCAAATTGGCTTTAGATCGGGATGTTCCATCTGGGGTGCACTCGTGGATTTGGAGAGTAGTATACAGTTGGCTCGGCGTAAAAGAGAGTATTGTGCATTTGTTACTCTAGATTTGGCCAAGGCGTACGACAAAGTGGAACATAAAAAACTAATACAGCAGATAGAATTGTATCGCTTACAAAACTACATGACAGTATGGGTAGCCGAGTTTTTAAGGGAGAGATAGTTTTATTGTTTTCAAATGGTTTGTTTTTGTAACAGATATCAGAAGTATATACCGTGGCCTACCACAGCGGGCAGTGCTCTCACCTGTGTTATAACATCTTCCTCAGCTTGATTCCAACACATCGCGATATTCATTTATTTGTGTACGCAGATGAAATTGCATTCTTTGTAACAAATTGTGATCTGTAATCACTTTATCAGACATTACAGAATTACCTAAACATGATCGAGGAATAATAAAAGTTTATCCAATAAAAAAAATAAAAGTTTATCCAATCCAATCGAGGAATGGCTTTAAAATATTCAAATGTCTTTGAACGTTAACAAACGCACGATTGTCACGTTCTCGTTCAAGGATCCTGTCAACATCTCCCAGATGTATGGCACAGAGCTGATTCCCTAGTAGGATTCACTTAAATACTGAGGCATCATATGTAACAGCTCGGAGTAAATTGGAAAAGTCGCATTGACGAAATTGGATCCAAGGCAACACGAGCCATGGGGTGGTTACGCAATCTCAGCAATATAAAAACGGCGTTGCGAAGAAATACATTGGTAACCATCTATAGAATGTACGTGCAGCCTATCATGAAATCCGGCTTTGCTTTATTTTCTGGCAGTGCGACTTATAAAATTAAATCGCTTATACTGTTAGAAAGGGAAGCTTTACGATTGTGCTTTGGACTGCCCAAGTTTGTTCCTAACAATGTGCTCTACACGGAAGCGCGACTCCCTTCATTGTTGAATAGGTTTAAAATGCTTACTATCCAAACATTTTTAAAGCTCTACACTTCGCTCCAGAAAGAATCGTTTTATGCGTTTATTAAAGAGCCAAGCTTATTTTTTGAATCACAGTGACCGCGATTGCACTCCCCAAAGATCATATTCGTTCACGCTCTGCTGGAACCCCTGAACGTCAAGGTCAAACATATTTCCTCAACAAGTAACTTTAATTTAGACCTTCCAATAGAATTTGAGAATAATTACCCTTCTAGCGCGAAGCAAATGCCTTTCCAATGTTTAAATGATCGGCTATAAGATTTGTTGTCACACGTGAACATGAACAACATAATTACCACTGATGCAACCGTATATCAAGTGAAAATGCTGGTGTAGGTATCTTCTCGCGTTTTCTGGACTGGTCCTTTCCGGTTAGGCTTCCAGATTACACACCAATATTCATAGCAGAATTCTTCGCTATTGTACTGACACTGCGGAAACTTCCTTCGGGCGAACCACAAGCAGTCGTAATTGCAGATTCCTTTTCAGTATGTGCTGCACTGTCTTCGGGAGCCAACTTAACACTGCTGCATATATTTCGACAACTCATACCGATAAACTTGCAAAAACTTCAGTTCTTATGATTACCTGGCCATCCTGGCATATATCTCAATGAGATGGTGGATGCACTAGCCACAGTATTTCTTAGTGGTCCCCTTATCGCAATTTTGCATGATACGGCTTACTCGACAGCAATGAGGTCAAAAAATTTTTGTTTGCATAACGAAATCAACTCTTTCTCATTGGCTAAATTTCAAGATTTCGCATATCTAAGATGCTGCTAGAATAGACAGTGCTGAGCAACACGGCAATTGGAATTTACTTATACCATATTTTGAAAGAGATGGCGTGTTTGTGTGGTAGCGCAGACGTGTAAAGTGAAAGCTCGGGACATGCGTAGTGTATCGGTGGCATGTGAATGAAAGTTCACTAACTTACGAAATAAAAATAGGCAAATGATTCGTATAGTGTGAATCGATGATACGCGAAGCAAGAATGAGGAAGGTTACTATGTCACTTTAAGATCAGCACAACGTTACGATGCGGACGTAAATTATGCCATACATGACTTTTATGTCACGATTAGCTTGTTTGGGCGTGTCTTTCATCATTTTCGTCTGTTTACGTCACGTGATACCAAGTTTTGTTAATGTGGAGCTAGTGAAATGGCCGCGAGCATGCTATGAGCGTAGCACGTATAGGGTGTCTCGATGCGTGCGCCTCGCCTCGAGGCACTCTAATAGTGCAGGCATGTTTTACATAATATGCATTCCACGACTATCAAGTTTGGAGGTGAGTGAGCGAAATAACTTTATTAGGCGAACAATAGACGCAAGTTAACGCAGCGTCACCTGGCTAGGCCCACTAGGGGACGGTCACGTTAAACCCGACAGCCCTCGCGCGGGCCTTCTGGACGGCCCGGCATTTGAGAGGTGAGGTCCTGGGCCTTGATCAGCTTGTTTCTATCCTCTTGTTTGAAAGAGCGACTGGCAAAGGCACAGCCCGACAGGAGTATGTGAAGTCCGTATGACCGTAACACAATGGTAATGCTGGCTTGAGAACCATATTTCGAGGTGTCATTTATCTTCGTCTCTCATTCACGCCTCGTGATACCAGACTTGGTATGCGTGAAGCTAGCGGAACGGCCGCCAGCGCATCGTGAGCGTGGTAGGTTATCATGTTCTTACATGACACACATGCCATGATTATCATGTTTGCACCACTCATATACCTTCGTCGTCTATTCACGTCACATGATACCAAATTTGGTATAGGAGAAGCTAGCAAAACGACTGCGAGTGCACTAAGAGCATTGCACATAGTCATGTTTGACATGACACGCAGGTCATGATTATCATGTTTGGACGTGTCGTATGGACTCTTTTATTGTTTACAAACACAGGCCCTTAATTACATCCGGTCTTGTCCACCGATGTGCCTCAACAGCATCGGTGGGTAAGAAGACCGTTAAAAAATAGCCAGCTGAATTTCTACAGTTTTCTTCCCATATTTGGCAAAATATATTCAAATAAATGTTCCTTTGAGCTACATAAAAACTACAAGAGATTACCTTAAACATTACACACGTTCGTTTTACCTGAAAAACTAATAAGAGACTATCCTTATCTTTGGAAATACGTGAAAACGTCTTTTCAGTTTCGATGTTGCGTTCTGCTAAATGAGGTGACCGGAAATTTTTTAGGGGCACAACGCTCGCAATCTTGAAATCGTATATACCTTGGTCGTCCATTCGCGTCACGTAATACCGAATTTGGTATACGTGAAGCTAGCGAAACAGGCGTGAGCGCATCATGAGCGTGGCATGTAGTCATGTACTTACATAAAACGCATGTCATGATTACCATATTTGCACGAGTTACATACCTTCGTCATCCATTCACGTTCCGTATTAACAAATTTGGTATATGTGAAGTTAGCAGAACGACCGCGAGCACACCATGAGCATGGCGTGTAGTCACGACTTACATGACATGCATGTCATGGTTTCCATGTTAGGGTGTGTCACTTGTGTTCGCAATGCAGTCATGTCATACCATACCAGTTCCGCAATATGTCATGTGAACGAAACCACCACAAGAGCACCAAGACCATTAAATGAAAGTCATGATATCAATGACAAACGTCATGATTTTCAAGTTATGGCTACTAAATTATGCTGGTCATACAGTCATGTAATGCCATATTGATTTCGGTATCGAAACCCATTATCGAAACGACCAGGAGGGCTAAAAGTTGTAGGCAGCTAGATAGATAGATAGATAGATAGATAGATAGATAGATAGATAGATAGATAGATAGATAGATAGACAGACAGACAGACAGACGGACGGACGGACGGACGGACGGACGGACGGACGGACGGACGGACGGACGGACAGATAGATAGATAGATAGATAGATAGATAGATAGATAGATAGATAGATAGATAGATAGATAGATAGATAGATAGATAGATAGATAGATAGATAGATAGATAGATAGATAGATAGATACGTTCAAAGTCACCGAAGTTCGCTGAGAAATGCTCCGCATTTAAAATGTAAGTTTTACCTTTGTTATGTTGTAATGGTGTCTCTTCTGTCTGTGCCTCATTGGCGCAACCTTGTGCATTCTATAGGCAAACGAATGGGCCCAAGTCAAAACGTCTGTGAAGTTTATTCCCTGTCCATTGGGCTATTGCCTCTTGTTTCTTGCGACCACCACGGCACAGGGCACTAATTGCCGCAACAGTATGCAGAACAAGAACCTTGGTGTTCAGCACAAGGAATGGAATTCTGCCTACAGATGTAATCGCCCTGTTCGGTGAGTTCGAGCCATCATTAGTACAGGGAAAGATAGTTTGGAAGGCACTGAATTCTCTAAACACTCCGCCAAGCCCGTTGCTGTACAGACAACTCCTGGCTGTTGAATTACACCAAACGACGAATGCATCCTGGATACAAGGTCAATAGACGCAGCGCCGTGCTCCTTACCGGGTGCAGAAATTAGGTGCCTTCTTTTTCTAACCACTACTGCCACCACAAGGCCAACGAGAGTTCACTCGAACCGTTGGCTGCACTACAGAAGCGGATACAACTCCATTGCTTGTTATCTGGATCACATGACCAGGGGCAGTAAAACCCTGAACAAGTTCTGCTAGATATGATATTATTAGTTATTTTGAGTTGTTTCTCGTGCAAGCATTTCAAAAATATATCCTTTAATGCAGACACTTCGATAAAACTATTTTTCTGTCCACGACCGTGAAGTAATATTAAATTGCAGCACCATCAACAAGTGATATATTCCAAGATGAGGCTTTTTGACTATATATGCGTCCCTAAACTAAAATAAAATAAGGCATTAAATACAATTCTGAAGTCAATATAAACACATGCAAAATACAATAGGCAAAAGTTCAGCATTATGACGCTGACATTAACACAAGAAACTAGACAATTCTGAATCGTTTTGAAAAGCTAGTATGTATTATAGAAATTAAACTATTTAGTTCTCGTATCTACGTAGAATGGATCAAAAGGCTGAACGGGAAGCCTTGCACGGGGCGTGCCTATCAGCTCAGCTGTTTTACGGTGAGGCGTTCTTGATGAACGCGTGACGTAAGCTCTCGTAAGTAATACCATTTGTGCCGATCACGTAAAGAAGAGTAGTCTTGGGCTGGCACGCGACTTGGCTCTCAGCTTGATTGATATGTGGGGTTTAACGTACCAAAACTACCATAGGATTATGAAAGACGCCGTATATAGTGGAGGACTCCAGAAATTTACACCACCTGGGGTTTTGGCTCTCAGCTTGGTAGCCGCAATGGGGCCTTTTGAGTTTTGGATTCAGAACATTTAGTACACTTCTGCTTTTTCCAGCGCCACAGACGACGTGTAAATGGCCGTTGTACAACCATCTGTTGTAGAGGTTCCGTTGACGCTGAAGGAGGTTGTCTGGATGGGATGCTGCTGGTGCCCTTGCCTTGATTGCGGCTGGCGACCAGTGGAATGCCCGTGTCAAGGCGTCACCTTTGGGTCGAAATCTTTCGCTTGCGTGGGCTCGAGGGCCATGCCAGGTACCCGCGCTCCGGATGAAGTGACCCTAGACTTGGTCAGCTTTGCTACCAGCGGGGAATATGAACTGCCCAACAGGCCCACAACCGAGGTTGCATAGTCGTGCCAGCTTCCTGAAAGCTCTGGCAACAAGGAATGCGTCAATTTAGAGCTTTGATCGAGATACTAATTTTCTGACAAAATATGATATACCAGTGCGATACTGACGATACCTACACGTCGTCATATGTACAGCATCTGCGTTATACTCATGTCATGAAGCAGGTGGTAGAACATGTGCAGAAGCTACAACTGCTCAACAACACCATCATAGCGAGAAAAAAAAGTCATAGCTTTGCCACGTAGGCGAAGAAATGAACGCGATAGCAGCAAATTGGAACTTCACGCGCAAAATGGCAAGCATATAGAAAAGTGCCCCGCATTTATCATGCACAAATGACGCCTGAAACGTACTCACATGTACACATGCACGCGAATAAGCGTTTCAGTTGTTACTTCGCTGTGTCTGAACAGCGCGCGCTTTGCGCAAACAGAAACTGCAATGATTGCAGTGGCCTTTGTGCACCCGGTAACTAAAACAAAATTGTTCCAGGCAAGGCCCGAAGCCTGCGAAGACATACGATCCTTTTCACCGCGATATAAGGACGCGCGAGAGAGCGTCGCCCATCTTCTTTAAGCGGGGCAAAGTAAACGCGGGAGATAAGAGCGCGGCCCGCCACGTGACGTGGCGACGCGCACTCATTCCGCCATCTTGATGGTATTGCTGAGAACACGATAATATCCCCCGAGATGCCCGTCAGCAGCGGTAAGGGGTAGATATAAATAGTTTGCCGTTTGAGCGTTGAAGGACGTGCTCCTCGGTGGCTCAATGGTTAACGCCTTGCACTCACGAATAAAAGGACCCAAGTTTGATTCCGCGCACAAGAGTCTTTTTCAATACTTTTTTCTTTTTTGCATTTTTATATATATAGAAATGCGTATACAGATATCAAGAATCTCATTAAGAAGCGGCAAATCATGAAAGTCTCAAGTACAACAGGAAATAGAGAACTGGCAGAGCTTTCGAAGTTGATTAATAGGCGTAAAGTAAGGAGGTATAACATGGAGAGAATTAAACACGCTCTGAAAAACAGAGGAAGCGTCAAAACAGTGAAGAGGAAACTTGGGATAGACAAAAATCGGATGTATGCACTAAGCGACAAAGAAGGCAAAATAACTACCAATATGGATAGGATAGTTAAAATAGCGGAGGAGTTTTACAGAGATCTGTACAGTAGCCGGGACAACCACTACCTTAATACTATAAGAACTAGCAGTCACCCAGATGGCAACCCACCAGTAATGATAGAAGCCAGAAAAACTTTGGAGAGCATGCAAATAGGCAAAGCTGCTGGTGTGGATTAGGTAACATCAGATCTGCTGAAAGATGGAGGACAGATTGTCTTAGAAAAACTAGCCACCCTGTTTACAAAGTGTCTCCTGACGGGAAGAGTACCAGAGTCTTGGAAGAACGCTAACATCATCCTATTACATAATAAAAGAGATGAAAGTGACTTGAAGAATTACAGGCCGATCAGCCAGCTCTCTGTAGTATACAAGCTATTTACCAAGGTAATTGCTAACAGAGTAAGCAAAATTTTAGAATTTAATTAACAAAAGGAACAAGCAGCATTTCAAACAGGCTACTCAACAATCGACCACATTCATGCTATCAATCAGGTAATAGAGAAATGCTGAGAATATAACCAGCCACTTTACATAGCCTTCATAGACTACGAGAAGGCGTTTGATTCAGTAGAAATATCAGCCGTAATGCAGACACTGCGGAATCAGGGCGTCGATGAAGTATATATAAACGTTCTGGAAGAAATCTACAGGGGATCAACTGCTACCATAGTACTTCATAAAGAAAGCAACAGAATACCAATCAAGAAGGGTGTAAGTTAGGGGGACACAATCTCCCCAATGCTATTTACCGCGTGCTTACAGGAGGTTTTCAGAAGCCTATAATGAGAACAGTTAGGGATAAGAGTCAATGGAGAATACCTTAGTAACCTGCGCTTCGCCGATGACATTGCATTGCTGAGTAACTCGGGGGACGAATTGCAACTCATGATTACGTAGTTAGACAAGGAGAGCAGAAAGGTGGGTCTTAAAATGAATCTGCAGAAAACGAAAGTAATGTACAACAACCTTGAAAAAGAGCAGCACTTCGAAATAGGTAATAGTGCACTTCAAGTTGCAAAAGACTATGTCTACTAAGGGCAGGTAATAACCACGGAGCCGAACCAGGAGATTGAAGTAAATAGAAGAATAAGAATGGGGTGGAGCACATTTGACAAGCACTCTCAAATTATGACAGGTAGATTGCCACTATCCCTCAAGAGGAAGGTATATAACAGCTGTATCTTGCCGGTACTTAGCTACGGAGCAGAAACCTGGAGACTTACAAAGAGGGTTCAGCTTAAATTGAGGACGACGCAGCGAGCAATGGAAAGAAAAATGGTAGGTGTGACCTTAAAAGAAAAAAAGAGAGCAGAGTGTATTAGGGAACGAACAAGTGTTAAGGATATCATAGTTGAAATCAAGAAGAGGAAATGGACATGGGCGGGCCATGTAGCGCGAATACAGGATAACCACTGGTCATTAAGGGTAACTAACTGAGTTCCCAGAGAAGGCAGGCGGATTAAGGGGAGACAGAAAGTTAGGTGGGCAGATGGAATTAAGAAGTTTGTGGGTATAAATTGGCAGCAGAAAGCACGGGACCGGGTTAACTAGCGGAACATGGGAGAGTCCTGCAGTGAACGTAGTCAGGCTGATGATGATGATGATGATGATGATGATGATGATGATTATGGTGATGATGATGATACCAATACGGTGAGTGACAGCGAGGCCCACGCCGGCAGCAGTAAAATCCAGTCGAGCGTGTCCATATATTTGCTGTCGCAAAAAACGAAGAAGTGTAGTGGTGAGTATATATCGCAGTCTTTCTAGTTCGTTATGTGAATCAAGCGATCGCATTCCTGAGGCCATGAACTTATAAAACCTTACGACATCATTTTACGAAAGTTGCGCACTATCAATTTTAATCATGTTCACTACATTAGCGAGAAAGCAACACACAATAACGATGCTTAAGCCAAAGAGGTTCCTGACTCGTCAAGTGCCCGCACTACGTCATTGCAGCACTTCAACAGGCAGAGGGACGGAAACTAATATACAGATACACTGTACCTTACCTCATTGAGAACACATAAATAATTTATAAAGCAACTCATATCAGAGCATCCATACGGTAAACTGCAAGATGACGCTTAACACGAAACGGAACATGCCTGCGCTGCTCGTTCCTTTCTACAGAGCTCTTCAATTGTCCCTGGCGTTACGACTATATAGGCTCTAGCTTGTGGTCATTCACGCAGCTTGTGACATACGCTTGTTTAAACGATTTTCATTGACAAGTTTCAATGATGCATTACAACAATATTAACGCATTACTTTTCATTCGCTGTAATTAATTAATATTTATAGCCAACAGCTAGGTAGCGCTAGACAAATGGCGTTCGCATCTATTCATGAAGTGCCAGATATCCTGGTCTATTCGTCCTCCTGGACAGCTCGAGAAGGTAAAGCATGAATGTGTAAGCGAAATTTAAGTAACGTCGCGTACTCCAGTGTGCAGCTACCAACACGTGGACGTACGCGGTGCGCCGTTGGATGGTCACAGTACCGTGGACAGGCGCGTGGCAGAGGACGAGCTTAACAGAGCATAATGAAGAAGTACAGAAGTCCCAGGGAGTGGTATACGTATGCATGACCATGGAAGCTTCGTTCGATGTGGTGACTCCACGGACTCGTGTGAGCTAGGTGAAACTTGCGTGCAGAGCAAGATTGGACGAGTCGACAAAGAAGTCGGAGTGGAATGATTTAGCTGAAACGGAGGTCGTACAGCCCACCATCGCATGATTTGTCACGCTTGCTAGACAAAATATGCAGTCAGCAACACATTAGCACCGCTATCACAATAGCGTTAATCATTATTCTTCTTATTTCAATATTCAAAATTTATGGCGTAACGTGGCGGAGGTTGGGATCAATTTATCACTCATGCATTCGCCTCTTGTTATCTTGTTATACAACAGAATAGAAAGTTGGGCTAGTTGGATATGCATGGTATAACTGTCAGTTCAAGCGCACGAATAAACAGAAAGGAAGAGAGGACAAGCACTTGTCCTCTCTTCCTTTCTGTTTATTCGTGCGCTTGAACTGACAGTTATTTGTTATACCCTCTTACAGTATTTTATATGCAACTGAGACGAAGTGATCTTGCATTATCTTGCTTGCTCTCACCAACATTTTTCCAACCACGTTGTCTAGTTGAAAACGATAAAGAATTGGGATTTTTTATATTGACCCATTTGATGCTACGTGTTCTGTGGTCAACTAAAATTATTCGATGACGCTTTATTCGAAAGATACAAGCAAAATATTTTTAATGTGCCGAGGATAGGCTCCACTGCTCCGCACCACTGAAGTTGCCCTAACCTTCCGAGTTTTCGGTGCAGAAAATATTTAAAGTTTAAAACATAAAGCGCATGGACTAGCGGGCCCTTGGAAACAATCATTAGACGCTGCTTGCTTACATATATATATTCTGCGGGTATGTCAAGATGCGGTCGTCGATCACATGCAATTATCTAGAGAAGCTGCTCCTATGTGTATTCCTGCCCACACTCGCAAGAGAACTCAATGAAATTACCTACATGACATTTACCGTCCTCTGCCGCTCCATTTCACGAGACTTCAGCCAACAAGCACGTTTTTACTCTTTTTCTCTCTCTAAAGGCAGCTGTGGCTTGCACTTGTATACGCGATCTCACGCTTAGGGAAGGACGCCGTTTAAATTCATTCCTCGCTTTCTGAATTTTGTCATAGAGTTATCTCTTCAAGCCAAAGAGAACACGTACGGCTGAAATAATCAGGGTAAATAAACTGAGGCACAACCAAATGTTTCTTTCAGGGTGGACGAGCACAGCTCATCCTCCTCGAAACGCAACAATCATCGTAACCAGGACAACGCGACGACGTGAACGTGCGACAATGCGTACGGCGTGATGCGTATGACACGGCAGGTGTCTCGACCGCACGTGTGCACACTGCAGGACCCGATCGCATGACATGTTGGCGTGTGTGTGGTGTTATTTCACGTTCAAAATGGTGCTTTTGTAGTCCCAGATAATAAATAATAATATTTATAAAAATTACAATATTATAATAATAACGAGAATACTATGAATACTCTCTTGTCCACATCCATATGAGGAGTACAAAGAAACGGGCATGCCTCAGTCTCCGAAGACTCGTGCGACTAGGCCCGGCAAAGTCGGTTACAGCAATGTGGTTACAAGGTCCTCGAAACTATCTTTGTTTCCTTTGTTCAACGAACCGACATGTTAACACCTTTGCATTTTTACAGGCAGTCAATAGAAAAAGGGAACAATGGAGGGACAAAGAGCACATACGACATACAATTAGACCATAGCCACGTGATTTTACAGCTCAAAGAATAATTGTATTGCTTTTATAAACCAGCCAATATAGATATTATTATTATTATTATTATTATTATTATTATTATTATTATTATTATTATTATTATTATTATTATTATTATTATTATTATTATTATTATTATTATTATTATTATTATTATTATTATTATTGGGGTTTAACGTCCTAAAACCACCATATGATTAAGAGAGACGCTGTAGTGCAGGGCCCAGGAAATTTGAACCACCTGCAGGAATGCTTAACGAGCACCTCGATTTTGTAAACCCGAAGGAACACAAACGTTTTGAACAAGAAAGCACTCAATTGGTCATCGCCGGCCGTGCTAGTCGCATTTCGATGGAGGGGGAATTATATAGGTCTGTGTACTGTTCGATAGCAGTGCACGTTCAAGAATACTAGATGCTCAAAATTACCGGAGCCCTCAAATACGGAATCTCTCATAAGCATATGGTAGTTTTGGTATGTAAAACCCTGATATTGCTATTATTATTAAATGTGGTCGGCTGATCTGCACGTCACCCTTATGGAACTTCATTGAGCTAGATCGAACAGGTATATTTCTATGAAATATTAAATGGAAACATTTCTTCACGAAATTCCACGGGCTTGCGCGCATTTTATTCGAGCTATATCGAACCCCATTCGACGCATTATAACTATCAATCATTGGAGTCTCGTTCGAACCACGACCAAACCCTAACCTTGCTGAAAAGTATTCAACCACACGCACACATCCACAACCCTATGTGTCCTCTTGAATCCACAATCGACTATAAGTGGCTCCGTATAACACCTTATCAGTTATTATCAAAAGCTTGAAGGTTCGTGCACTACATTCATTGGGAAGGCTCGGGTGTCTAGTTCCTGTATAAAGCAGAGGTTACCGGTTCCAGACACTGCATAGTCGGGAGGTCAAATTTTTGAGCTCCGACGTTTCGTACGTCGTGGCTAAGAGTTGTTAATTTCCCACGTAGCTCCATGGATCTATGTGTCCTTATACACGGTGTTTCGCGTGACAGGCACCAAGAATCAAAAGTGCTTAACCGCTACTCAATGAAACCAACTACATAACATTTACCGTTATCTGCCGCTCGTTAATGTACTTTTATATCACGCATATTCAGTTCAATAAATAAGATTAACTAACAACCTTGCACACTCACCGGTACTCAGTTCCCACAGCAAATAGAGAAAACGTTATTATATACAGGATGTCCCACGTAACTTTAGCCAGGGTTTAAAAATATGCCGGAACACGTAATTACCACGTGACTAAATGCATGTTACTCACCGTTGCCTGGAGTTAGTCAGACTATTTTTGTGTTCTCAAATACTCTTTATTTAGATATGTTTATTAAACTATTCAAGAAACGAAGATAGATAAAAAATTTCAGTGAGGAAGTTGTAGATCGGTTTGCGAAAGATCCAATTAGACAGTTTTGAACTTTATATTCGCTAGGTATTAGTGTTTTTCTGCTAATCACAAATGCTCGCAAAATACAAACAATACCACGTGACAAACCCGCTCGCGCGTCAGTGCGCACGATGATTCTAGTGCTCCCTAGCGTTCCGCGTACGAACGACACGCTTCCCTCGCACCGGTTCATGACAGTGATAAGCAGTTACAGCGGTTGTCGTTTTTGAGACCGATAGTACAGTGTCTAAAAATATACTGCCTAGTGTGCTGAGCGCGGGCTAGGAGATGGCCCCGCAGCTGATGACTGCCGGCGGCGCCCGCATGGTGCGCTGCTGTGCGAGTGGGTGCATTTGCGTTCAATACTTGCACTCCGCAAGCGCTGCGAAGCTTTCTGGAGGCCGAGCCGTGTGAGGCCAACTATCATTTTCCTGCATTTTCGGAGTGGTTTTTTTACACAATGCTTTAAAAGAACTACTCGATTGCTTTCACGGTACTGGCGCTTTGCAATACCAAATGAGGATTATTTTGTGGCATACATACAAAAAAAAAAGAGACAGGTCCCGCGTAACTTGGGAATCAATGCTATGCAAGGTGAATTCGTTGTAATTTTTATTAGGTGAAACATTATGAAGTGGCGCTAAGTATATGCGAGAAATCGGATAGTCAACACTGGAAACCAGCATTGGCGTTTGATGAACGTTTGGCTCTTCTTACAAAGTATTTCGAAGACCTGGCGTGGCTCTGTAGTAGAATACTTGGCTTCCACGCAGATTGCTTGGCTTCTCTGCTAGGACACAAACGCTTATTATTTGCATTCGTAGAGTCAATGTTGCCAATGCTAGCTTAATGCTCACGCGTTAAAAAAGAAGATGTGGTGAGAAGGGTTTGATGGCGTACGAGACGGGAATTTGAAATTATACATGTCAGGACCAGTGAGCCATATTCATCAAACCATCTTACCCGCCCACTCTAATTTTGGATTACCCTAAGTTGAGGGGGTGATCGTGAGGGCACCCAGAAGTAGGTGATTTCATAGATAGTTAGATAGATAGATAGATAGATAGATAGATAGATAGATAGATAGATAGATAGATAGATAGATAGATAGATAGATAGACAGACAGACAGACAGACAGACAGACAGACAGACAGACAGACAGACAGACAGACAGATAGATAGATAGATAGATAGATAGATAGATAGATAGATAGATAGATAGATAGATAGATAGATAGATAGATAGATAGATAGATAGATAGATAGATAGACGGACGCACGGATGGGTGGACGTACAGACAGACGGACCGACTGATGGACGGACAGACAGACGGACGGATGGACGGGTGGACAGACAGACCGACTGGCAGACGGACAGACAGACGGACAGATGGATGGACAGACAGACAGAGGGACGGAAGGACGGATAGACAGACGGACCGACCGACGGACGGACAGATGAACCAACAGACGGACGGACGGATGACGGAAGGACGGATGGACAGATGGACAGACAGACCGACAGACAGACAGACAGACGTACAGACAGACAGACGGACAGAAGGACGGACGGATAGACAGACGGACGGATGGACGGACAGACAAACAGACATAGGGACAAAAGGACGGGTAGACAGACGGACGGACAGATAGACGGACAGACGGACAAATAGATAGACAGACAGATGGACAGACAGACAGACAGACAGACAGACAGACAGATTGACGGATGGACATACGGACCAACAAACAGACGAACAGGCGAACAGATGGACGGAAGGATGGACAGACAGACAGAACGCAGACAGACAGACAGGCGGACGGAAGGACGGACGGAAGGATGGACAGACAGACCAACAGACAGTCAGACAGGCGGACGGATGGATGGACAGAGGGACAGAAGGACGGATAGACAGATGGACAGACGGACGGACGGACAGACAGACAGACAGGCAGGCTGATAGACGGGCGGACAGTCAGACAGACAGACTGACCGACCGACCGACGGACAGACGGATGGACCGACAGACAGACGGAAGGATGGACAGACAGACCGACAGACAGACAGAAGGACGGACGGATGGAGGGACATACAGACAGAGGGACGGAAGGACGGAAGGATGGATAGACAGACGGACGGACGGATGGACAGACAGATAGACGGATAGACGGACAGACAGACGGATAGACAGACGGATAGACAGACGGACAGATAGACGGACAGATAGATAGACGTACAGATCGATAGACAGACATACGGACAGATAGATGGACAGATAGACAGACAGACGGGCAGACAGACAGACAGACAGACAGACAGACAGACAGACACAGAGATAGATAGATAGATAGATAGATAGATAGATAGATAGATAGATAGATAGATAGATAGATAGATAGATAGATAGATAGATAGATAGATAGATAGATAGATAGATAGATAGATAGGTAGATAGAATAGATATGTGCTCGAAGTGGTTGCAGTATGCAAAGAAATTAATTTTAAAAATCATTGACAGTATAACCACCAGAGTTATTTTTATAATGTGCTTTGTTCTTGAGAGCAGGAATTATCACAGAAGACCCAAAAACCTTTACCTCTTAGCCTGCATTCCATTAGGATTCAAGTGAAAACAAAGAATGATAACATGCTCATGAACAATCTGACACTCACCGCATATAATACTCAATACGTTGTTGGAAAGGGAGTCCGACGTTTAAATGGGGGGAAAAGTGTGTGAATGGAATTTGAAAGTGTATTTTAAATTTTTGTGATAAATACTGATATTTGAGATTATGCCTATACAGCGATTTCATTCCCGACACCGTTCACCCTAATCCGAAAAGATAGTTCGATGGAGTCACTCTCAGAACGCTTTTCTCACACGACAGCCTTCGGCTTCGGCCTTCTGTCTGCCCCTTTATTAAGGAAACCGTGCTGGATCCGTTAGTGCGGGGAACAAGACAACGTTTCCTTGTTCGACCAATAACTTCTTTGACACAGCGGCACAATACACGTCCTTTATTTGCATTGTCGCTTAGTTTTCAACATCTCAGGGTGTTTCAGTGTACATATGGCGCCGTCTAATTTCACAGTAAATCAGATGGCAGCTGTCACACACTTATTTTAAACATGGCGAGGCTCCGGCAGCAACAGGACGAGAGGAATTTCGCGCGTTCGTGCACCCTCTCGACCCGCAGTGCCACCTGTGGCATCTGAGTGCAGTCATCACATGCGGGGCCACCCTCTCTTGTACGGAATGCAGGCGCTCAGCACACTAGGCAGTATATTTCTAGACACTGTACCGATAGCAAAACGCACCGTGGCAAAACGTGTTCATTGTAAAGCCACCACCATCGTTGCGGCCCTGCCGAAACAACGCGATCGGGCAAATGCTATGGTCGTTCGTACGCGGAATGTTAGGGAGCGCCAGAATCATTGCGCGCACTGGCGCACGAGCGAGTTTGCCACGTGGTATTTTTTGTATTTCGCGGGCATTTGCAATTAGCAGGAAAAAACTAATACCCACCAGATATAAAGTTCAAAACTGTGTAATCGGATGTTTTGCAAACCGATCAACAACTTTCTCATTGAAAATTTTTATCTATCATTGTATCTTGTAAAGTTAGTTAATTAAACATATCTAATTAAATATTATTAGAAAACACAAAAAATAGTCTGACTACCTCCAGGCAATGGTGACAACATGCATTTGATCGCGTCGTAATTACTTGACCTGGCATATTTTCAAACTCTGGCTAAAGTGACGTGGGATACTCTGTATATAGGCGACTCAACAGTTGAACTCTTCGAAGTGAGCATTATCACAGAGTCGAAAAACTTCTCACGACATCTCTGTGCAGGAAAGCGCCGGTCGAATTGCACGAAAAATATTTTCAGGGTCAGAAACATCACAAAGTGTTATTATTACAGAACCTAAGCTTCAAAAAAATTAATCTACAGAAACCAAAATAGACGTAAACCCATGGGTCTTTATAGCACGAAAAGTCACCGACTATTACGATACTCTCTCATGCAAATTCTGAGCGCCGCATTGCGTTGAAGCCAAAACAACTATGTTTGAAATTCTGGCTATCGGCAGTTGTACCATCGTAACATTCGTTACATATTGCACAGAAATTTCCCATGCTCCAGTGCTGCGCACATCACTCTGTGCATTGCGGGCGTCGCGAACCAAGAGAAACGCCGACATCTCTGTTACGACTAGCAAAAACACTCACTATGCACCTTCCAGCCTTGATTGTACACGAGCTCCGACCGAAGGGCCAGCGCGCGTGAGAAAGGAATAAAGCGAAAGTACAGGCCAGTGGCTCATGATATCGACACACTCCGCGTTTCATGTTTCTCGTCTTCGTTCCCTCTATCGGTTGCGCTGACGACGCTGGCCACCGTAGGAACCTTTGTGATTGTGATGCGCTTAAGTAAAACGGAGTCTTATGAAGAACACTGGACAGGTTCAGAATAACACGCCCAACTGACAGTTATTCTAAACGTTGGGAACGGGTGCCTAAAAAGTGCGCCCTAAAAGCACAGCGCAGACAGCGCATTGCGTAGAACGTCGTGCACTAGAATCAGCGTACATAACGTGCGCTACGGTCGCGCAGAAAGCATAAAAATGGCGGATGCCGCCACAACGGAGGCGTGGCGTTGACGTGGACGGCGTTATCGCCACGCCTCGACGTCACTGCCCCGCCCATTCGCCAGACACTCTGCATATACGGCTCCGCTGCCACCTGGGGTTCTTTAGAGCTATTTAGAGCACAACTCAATCGAAGTACATGGGCCACAAACATTTTCACTTCCAACGAGAAAGCGGCCGCCACGACCAGCACTCGATCCTGCGGCCTCCGGGTCAGCAGTCAAGCGCCATAATTCCTTAACCACTGCGGCGTACCGAAACTAAGCGCTCCGGGAGCGCAGGAAGTGCACTATCTGGGTTACATGTATGGCCTCCGAGAATGCGCATCGGCGGGCCTCTCTCCGGCCGTCCCAATCGCCACGCTCAAAGACGACGCTTTTCCGCAGCGACGCACGGGCTTGATCACGTGTCAGTAACTAGCTGCCTCCTAGCCAGTTGTCGCCGCGGTTGCTCAAGCCAATGCATTCGGCCAATGAAGCAGGCGTGGCCATAGCTGAGGTAGAGTTGTAGTACGCTTTAGCTGAGATTAAGAGCCAACATTGAAGTACCCATGGAAACGTGACTACCCACCTCGATCAAAACGCGCGCTTGCTACTCGCCTATTGTCGTCACAGCAATAAAAAATAATGAAATCACCTACCGCTTTGTGTCATCTCACGCTTTGGACAAGACATCCCGTATGTCCTGTCTTACCCGCCGCGGTGGTCTAATGGCTAAGGTACTCGGCTGCTGACCCGCAGGTCGCGGGATCGAATCCCGGCTGCGGCGGCTGCATTTCCGAAGGAGGCGGAAATGTTGTAGGCCCGTGAGCTCAGATTTGGGCGCACGTTAAAGAACCCCAGGTGGTCGAAATTTCCGGAACCCTCCGCTACGGCGTCTCTCATAATCATATGGTGGTTTTGGGACGTTAAACCCCACATATCAATCAATCAAATCAATGTATGTCCTGTCTTTATTAAGCAAACCAGCTGTGTTGATTGAGGCGTGCTTGCTAAGCCTTGTCTGCGAGAATATGATCATGAATCTTGAAAACACTGCAAAATACCGACAAATGCATTTCTCTCAAAGCTTCAGGACGTAAGTAAAGCAAACAAATGCGTGTGTTGTAAACTTACGGGCAACACAGTGCAGGACGGCGTGACAAGATCGAGGTGGAAACTGCACCCACTGGGGCCGCCATGTTGACTTTTCCGGCGCGTCTGTCTGCTTCACTCGGCGTCCCCAAAGCATAGCGTCTGCTTTGCGCAGGCGTAATAGGAACGCCGAGCAAACGACGCGATGCGGATGTTTAGCTGTGCTGCAGAAGGTCACGGCAGGAAGACGGCCATAGTAGGGAGACGGATGGATGGATGGATGGATGGATGGATGGATATGGCTGTATCCTTTAGATCGGGCGGTGGCTAGCGCCACCAAGCCATAATACTTAAAGAACCAAAAACTATATTTTTTTTCCTTAAAAAGTGAGTTTGAGGATTCGTACTTTGCAGTGAAGAGTTTAATTTTCACTCGTGCCTTCACTTTAGCTACCAATCACATAACCTCCTTCTAGTTAAGTCTACCCGCTTAAAGTCTATTTTGCCCTCCCGGTCCCTAAACCCCAGTGCTTTGAAAAACTCTGCGCCATCATCCTGAACTATAGGGTGAAGCCCTTTACAGAACATTATCAAGTGTTCGGCAGTTTCTTCTTCCTCTCAACACGCACTGCATACTGTGTCTACCCCTTCGTATTTGGCCCGATATGTCTTGGTTCGCAGTACTCGCGTCCTGGCCTCAAACAGTAGAGAACTAGCCCGAGTATTATCATAAATCCTTTCCTTGGCAATTTCCTGCTTAAAAGTTCGATAGATCTCTAGTGCGGACTTCTTAATCATGCCCATTCTCCACATGTCAGTCTCCGTTTCCTTCACTTTCTTCTTAACCGATAGTTCTTTTTGGTTTGGCCACCTGCTGTTTTCTAAGTATTTACCAGTCAACTTCCTGGTTCGCTTCCTCCATTTTGTATCGACATTCTTCATGTACAAGTAGCTGAAAACCTTCCTAGCCTATTGCTCCTCCCCCATTTCTCTCAATCGCTTCGCAAATTATATCTTGCTGCTAGCTTCCCTGCCCTCAAATAATGTCCATCCCATATCACCTTGTACTCCCTGATTTGGTGTATTCCCGTGAGCTCCTAGAGCAAGCCTACCTATTCCACGTTGCTTAATTTCTAATCTTGCTTGAACTTCTGATCTCATGCACAAGACGGCATTGCCGAATGTCAGCCCAGGAACCATGACCCCTTTCCATATTCCTCTCACAACATCATACCTGTTGTAATTCCACAGTGCCCTATTTTTCATTGCTGCTGCATTCCTGTTACCTTTAGTCGTCGCGTATATTTCCTGTTCCCTCAGGTACTCGGTCCCATTGCTTATCCATACGCCCAGATATTTGTATTTGTCTGTTATCTCTAGCGTGACCTCTTGTATTCTAAGCTCACTACCTTCGTTGTCATTGAAAATCATGACTGCCGATTTTTCCTTACTGAATCTAAAATCTAACCTATCTCCCTCATTACCGCAGATGTCCATCAATCTCTGCAAATCTTTCTTGTTGTTGGCCATTAGCACTATATCATCTGCGTACATTAATGTTGGTAGTGCCTGATCGATAAGTTTTCCTTGTTTGACTAAAGAGAGGTTGAAGCCCAGTCCACTTCCCTCTAATTTTGCCTCTAATCCTTGTAGGTACATCATGAATAATAAGGGTGACAGGAAGCATCCTTGCCTAAGCCCCCGTTTTACCTCTGCAGGCTTGGATACCTGTTTTTCCCACTTTATAACTACCTTGTTACCTTTATAGATGCCCTTTAAAAGATTAGTGACTACATGTTCCACGCCTAGTGTGTCCAGTATTCCCCACAATTCCTCTTGAACCACGCTATCGTACGCTCGCTTGATATCCAAAAATGCTAGCCACAGGGACCTGTGTTCCTTTTCTGCTATTTTGATGCACTGCGTCAGTGAGAACAGATTGTCTTCCAACCTCCTGTGTTTCCGAAACCCATTCTGCAGTTCCCCCAGCACCCCCTCATCCTCTATCCATGCCTGCAGTCTTTCCTTTATAATCTGCATCGCCAGCCTGTAGACCACTGATGTCACTGTTATAGGACGGTAGTTGTTTATGTCAGCTTTGTCCCCCTTTCCTTTATAGATCATGCTCATCCTGCTAAGTTTCCATCCATCGGGAACTTCACCATCGATTATTATTTTTCTCACTGCCTCTCTCAAAGCCTGTTAAGACTTTGGACCTAATGTCTTTATCAGCCTAATTGGAATGCCATCTGGGCCTGTTGATGTACTACTAGGAACCCTTTTCTCAGCCCTTTCCCACTCTCGTTGTGAAAATGGAGCCATTGCACCACTTGATTCGTCCTTGTCTATTGTGGTGCATAAAGTACTTTGTTGAAATTTTTCTGTCACTCTTGTTATATATTCCAGAGCTTCGTCCCCTTCTAGCCTAGCACCTTGGGTTGTAGTTATAAAACTCTGCTCTAGACTCGTCTCATTTCTTAGGGAGTTTAGATGGTTCCAAAATTTTGCAGCTGCCTTTCTATCTTTTGTATGTACTTCTGCCAGCCACTGAGCTCCCTTTCTTCTAATCTTTTCATTGATCAGAAGGGATGCATCCCTTCTACAGCTTAGAAAGGTTTCCCATTTTCTTTCAACATCATCTGTCGGTTCACCCCGCTGCTTAGCATGTCTGTGTTCCCTAGAGGCTTCCTGACGTTTTGCTATGGCTCTCTTAACTTCCTCATCCCACCGACTTTTGGGTTTGTGTCTTCTTTTCCGGGGTGACTTGTCACGCGTCTTAGCAAGCTCTAGCTCAAAGAGTCTAATTAGATTCGTGTATGTCCACACTGTCTTATTATCCTCCGTGATTACTTTCTTAATTTGTTTAGTGGCTATTTCAATTTGCCTTTCTGGATAAAAATTCTCCTGTAGTTGCTCATCTTGTCTTCTTCCCACTTTCACTGCTCTTCCAAAACTTAGCTTGATACGTTTGTGATAACTACCCAGACTTCTGGAGCCACCTTCATCTATGTGCATTCCCCTGAGCTTATCATACATCCTATGTGACATCAGTGCATAATCTATCGTCGACTGCAGCCTTCCTACCTCCCATGTTATTTGCCCTTCACACTTCTCGGTACTGTTGCAAATGATCAAATCAAGCCTTTCACACATATCCATGATCACTTTGCCTGTCGGGTCGGTATACCCATCTATATCTTCAATGTGCGCGTGTTCATGTCTCCTTGTATAATTATCTCGCACTTTCTTCCTAACTCCTGAATGTCCTTCCTAACTCCTGAATGTCCTCTACCATTGCCTGGTTTTCCTCTCTAGCCTTTGCTCCCGTCAACAAGTACACGAAACCAAGGAGTGTCATTTGACCTGCCACTTTCCCTTTTAGCCATAAATGTTCCTTGCACTCCTCCTGCACCCTTTGCCAGTTTGTATTTTTATGAATGAAGGCCCCGATACCACCCCCCTTTCTGCTGCCTTCTGTTCTATTACAATACTCCCACGCGTAGTCCGGATTGTTCGGAGGTTGTTCCATGTCCCTGAGATGTGTTTCTACAAAACCGTATACAATCAGCCTCTCTTCCCTTAGCTGTTCTTTTATCTCTTTCCACTTCAGCCTGTTCCTACCACCCTGCATGTTAATATACCCTATGCCTGAATTCGCTCGGCGCTCGTGGCTATACGTCTATTTATGCCCCGGACTCTACCTATCTTAGATATTGGTGCCACATTGGAATCGTATCTGTCCATACCACCTGTCGAAGAGTCTCCCTGGTTGTTTTCCTCGTTACTAGCTATCCTGCACTCCGAAGGGCTCGCTTGCCTCCAAAAAAGCTACTGCGCGTCCTGCAAGTCGCCAACCCACCTCATGACCTAGCCGCCCATCGAAGTGAATTCTGTCTCGTTGAAAACCACCCCACCTATGCACCTCTCTGTTTATTTCCACCACCTCAAAGCCTTTCTCTGGACTCATCCGCCATATCTCTTGGTTTGCGTTGACAACCGCTTTTTGCAGGTTGACATCACGCACCGGTACCTCCGGTATCGTGCATATCACTACCTGTACCTTAGGAGAGGTGGCGCGCATGTCATCGACGCCTTTCGCCAGTGTGGCTGCTAGTCCTGCTGTATCTTCATTAAAGACATCGTTTAAACCGCCTGAAATTATCACGAGGTTTCGTCTATCAGTTGTAGTTTTGAGTTTTGCGCTAGCTTGCCTCATGACTGCTTCAAGCTTGCGTCCTGAGAACGCCCCTACTGCAACCCTCTTGTCCCCTCTTACCCTCTCTTTGATGGCTTCTGTGCATCGATTTAAATTCGAGTCCCCGGCGATTATCACATGCTGTGACTTTTCAGCGAGAGCGTCCTGCACCTGGGGGCTGCTTGCACCTGTGACGCCGGCTGCTTTGTCCCCTCCCAGCCCCATCACTACCTCACTGAAGCTGGGCCTTGCGACAGTTGAACCTGTACACCTGTTTTTTTCCAAACTTGCTTGCTCGTCCTTCTCCACCGTTCTGGTTGCCGGTTCCCTACTGTTCTCTCCGTAGGCCGCTTCTTTGTTCAGCTTCGCTAGTGCTTCCTCGGCGGACTTCAGTCTTTCTCCCATTGCCCTCGTTTTCTTTTGCTTTGTCGCCAACTCAGTCTCAAGCTCGGCGATTCTCATCAGCAGTTCACTCTGGGCAACCATCATTTTCACCATTTTTTCCTCGACCTCACATTGCCTACACTTCGCGTCAGCCTCTTCTCCATCCGCTTCTACGCTTGGGTCCACTTTCAAACCCACTCCACATCCTGAACACTTTACTGTCTTTTTAATCATGTCTTTCGGGCACCAATTGTCCCTATACTCGATAATTACTAAACTCAAGTCCTGCACTACGAAAAAAAGAAAGTCTAAGCTCTACTACAAAATTTGCGTGTTCAATGTACGCGCACCTCCCCCACGGGGTGGCAAAAAAAAACTACAACAAAAAATTCAAACACACACCCGCACTAACTAATAAATACCTGGTGACTGGCCCCCGAAAAAGCCGTACCATAAAATAAATGCTACGAAGATTTCAACCGCTGCCTTATAATTATAAAGACATGCTCAAAACATGCAAAAACACTTATCTGCGCCGTCGATCCAGAGCGCTCAAAGAACACGTCCATCCACCGTGACAGCCCGGCAAGTAACGGCCACGGTGTTGTGGCGCCATCAATTTTTGAATGAACAAACTAGCTGCGGCAAATTATGGTGGCTAGAAGCGGAGGTGGGAGCAACGCTGCCAGAAGGAAAAGGGGGAGGGAATGGCCTTCAAGATGGCGGGTGCATGGCGGGTTTTTCTCCGGCCGTGCCAACCGCGCGGAGAGAGCGTGTTTCCAAAGGTGGGCGTGGCGCGTTCTTTTCTCCGCACCACGGCGCTGCTTCGTATGATCGAAAAGGCTGCAGCGCTGTTGGCCAAGATTGCATGTGGCGAGAATAAAATGGTTTTGTGCTTTTATATAACTTCGCGCTCATTTGGGAATGTCAGGCCAATGTGTACGAGAGGCAAAGTCATTGCTTGGGTTTATATATTCTCAAAGGGACTTTTTTTCCTGTAGATTTGCGCCACTCATATTATAGAGCACTTATATTTGCGATGCCTCTGCAAGAGATCCGCATGTGCTGAAAACTTACCGTACTCCAAAGTTTGCAGGCTTTCTTTTGGACTGATGGGCACCACCATCTTGGACTGATAAGGATTTGTTTTCTAGATTTTCTGTGTCAAAATATGAAACGATCGTGATCATGAAACGTTGAATGTGCCAACAAAGCGATTTCGTGCGAGCGAGTTCACCGCATTGGCGCACTGACGGGGGAGTGGGGGAGGTTTAGGGGGTTCTAACTCTCCCCAGAGGTCAACCTAACCCCCTCTTATATGCCCCAATGTCCTTGTCGCCAGTCACCTACGTCAGTGGTGCACCGAAAGGGTTGGGAATCGGGGGTTTTAATCCCCCCTCCCCCGTGGGTGCAGCCTTGTTTTCAAGTTGTCGTCGTTTCAATCCAAGAAGTGGCTTGAGGACAAAATTTTCTGATTTATCCTATTAACTATGTCGTATTCACATATCTACTCCAATACTGAAACAGCAGAAACCACATGCTCTGTGGCTTGAGCTGCGTTCTCTTCCAGTGAAGCAGCTGTACAAACAAAATTGGCAGCATATCCACGTAGTGAATGATGGAGAGTGGGGCGAAGCATTCGTCCGTCCATTCGTTCTTGCTTCCTTCCGTCTGTGCGACCGTCCACGAGTCCATCCGCCCGTCCGTGCGTGCGTCCATTCTTGCATTCGTCCATGCATCCGCCCCTGCGTCCGTTCATGCGTCCATTCATGCATCTGTCTGTGTGTCCGTTCGTCCATCTATTCAACACTCCAAGTACCACCATCTCGCATCTTTTCATCATATATTCCCCATATAGAAACACCGCCATCCAGCGGACATTCCAAGGACTAAACGAGAGGTGGCACACGCACACTTTCTAACAGCTTGCGCTTCGGGTCTACTTCCCAACTTTAACCACCTCGAATTCATAGTATATACTATAGTTCACTGTATTCATGGCACTGTGGCCCAACACTCACTAAACCTTTCTAAAACCAAGGAGGTTACGCCCAGCAAGTATAACGTAGCAACCTTTTCCTGGCAGATAGAGCTCAATGTACATGCCAATGACTGCATGGAAAATAAGAGACAGGAGAATTCGGCTTTTACTTTCTTACGGCTTGCACTTCGTACCTACTTCCCACCTTTAACTACCTCGAGTTCATTCATGGTATATACTAGTTCAATGTATTCATGGCACTGCGGCTCAACCCTTGCTAAACCTTTCTAAAACTAAGGTGGTTACACCCAGCGGGTATAACGTAGCAACCCTTTCCCTTCAGATAGTGCTCAATGTTTATGCAATGGCTGCTAATGGGGATCGCAGCCTGCACGTTAACTAAAAGCCGAACGCTCCTGCCTCTCATACCCCATTATCAGCTATTGGCATGTACATTGAGCACTATTTTTTGTTGTTCAACAACGCACAGAAGGAATTTCTCACTGGCACTGCCTTGGAGGTCAAAATGTTTGCAGGTCAAAGCGTGAGACTGGTTACATACTACGACGGGACGCGGGACGAACGGGTGCCGCTATAAGGAGCTTCGCCCCTAAAAAGTGCTTTTACGAGTCGTCAGTCTGACTGTTCTTATGTTATTTTTGGTTGAACCTAAGAGGGGCTGTGTACAATGACAATAACCTGCGTGACTTAGCTTCGGTGCACAGTGCATGTCACTTCAAAATGTATTACACCTAGCAGCTCAACCAGCTGTGTATGCAATGCTACATGCATGTATGTTGCAAATGAGCAACATTTTCAACATACATTTGTAATACTCAAGTCCAGGTGTTTCGACTTGTCGATGAACAACAACGGTAAACAACACTGCGAACACTTGTTCTGAACATACATGTATGAAAGGGAAAGAAGACGACCACCCGTTTGTAGCACGAAGCCACAAAGAAATTCATACGGATTTCTCAAAAAGAAAGCCTCTTAGTAGTAGGAAAATTCCTCCTGGTACGTAGTTCGAGCCAGGACCAACACTTATCAGGGGCTGTCACTCTGCCACTCGAGCTAGCCAGGAAGCTAGCATTTGAAAGCGCGAGGGTGCTAGCTGCTTGGCTAGCTCGATTGGCAGAGTGACAGCCCCAGATAAGTGTTGGTCCTGGCTCGAACTACGTACCAGAAGGAATTCTCCTACAACTAAGAGGCTTTCTTTTTGAGAAATCCGTATGAATTTCCTTCTGGCTTCCTGCTACAAACGGGTGGTTGTCTTCTTACCCTTTCATACATGTATGTTCAGAACAAGGGTTCGCAGTGTTGTTCACCGTTCATAACATTACCGGTTCACACGGGTGAATCTCCTGCACTAACTTGCATACATGCAAATACCTGGTTCACTTGGACGCTCCTAATGCAATTCGAGACTAAGATCTCAAGTGCCTAGATACCATTAAGTTATCGGCCTCACAAGGCTTGATTTAATGGCCCTGAGGGTGTGATATGACGAAGCCTATAACATTACGCTCATGTTGCTTTCAATGTGCAACGCTCACAATGCTTTCAATGTGGAATGTGCAAGCGACCGCAAACCGCGGAGGCTCTGCAGCAGAAGCACATGGCGATATTAGTGTAAGCACATACGTACGCTGTGGTTCCTGCATTTCTAAGCAAACCTTATAGCGTGCGCGCCGCCAGCATATAGTCGCTAGCCACCCCGCAGTACTGCACACATGCAGGGACCCCAAGCAATCACAACTCCCGTGCGAAACCTACAGTTGCGAAGAAAGGAGCAGTATAGACGCCCTGGTATAATGAGGAAAAATGAATTTGGGAACTTGCGAAAGGTACATTGGTGGAGTTAACCTTTTCTTGCTTTTTTTTCAGAAGCTATGTGTCACGCTCTCTTCTTTTACCCCTTTTTTCATTCACGTAGTACATCGGACGAAAGCCAGCCATGCATGCATATGTTCAGTTCACTCACTGCAACTTGCACTCTGCGCGTGCTGGGCGAAGGCGCGTCGGCAGTGCATGCGCTTCCAAACAGACCACAGGCATCGCTGAAGTGTCAGTCGAACACGATCCTCACCGACCTCCCAAAAAAGATCCCGCATTGAGATTCAAGACACGAAGCAACAACACCGGAATCCTCGATTACAGTTAAAAAGGAAGCGCAATTACTCAGCACATACTGCCGTCAGATGCGTGCAACGATTAATCATCAGTGAGGGTGCTTCAGTCGCAAACTTGAGCACCCGAATGACATTGAGAATTGGTAAGCGCAGTTACGATGCAGTTGATCCGTACGCTGAGAATTTTACTGCACGTGCGCTGCGTTGAGCTGTACATACTCTTTATAATCAATACCGCAAAGCTTATAATCAATATTTACGTTGCAATTTCGTACTTGTAGTCTGACGAGGCTCAAAGGAGGTTAAATATACAAGATATTAAGTTCGCATTATTTGAAAAATCTTCAGTGGCAGTTTTTTAATTGCTAAAGTTGCCAATAGGGTTTGTTCGTTTCGCATTTACTGATCACTCAGATAAAAAGACAATATAAACAATAATTTGGACACAAAAAGGCACACTGGGACAGGTGTCACCATGTGTATTTCTTGCGTTCTTTTTGTTTGCTCTACCATAGAAGTCATATTCTTTTTAACCGGCCAACACGTCAGCACCAGAATCACTAAACGGAGCTGAAAAGCTAGAAAAAATGAGTATCTGCCAGACATCTCAGTTGAGAACTATATTACGGCTTGTTTTATTCAATTACCCATTTATTTTCTACGTGCACTGCTTCATCGAATGGTTTCTTGGCATTCTCAAGGTTTTTCAACGTCTCCCGTTAAAAACACCTAGAAACACCTGAAGATCGTTGTCATCATCATCTCATTGTATATATTAGTAATAGAGATTATTATTATTATTATTATTATTGCGGGTAATATCACATATATAATTATTTATTATGTGGTACTTCAATTTTATCTCAAGTTTCATCCCCCTCCTACCTCCCCCGAGAGAAGTACTTGGTGCGCTAATGGTTCACCGTAGCACTGTTTGTTTATTTTACACGAAAACTAAACAATAACTTTATCAGTCCAAGATGGCGGCGCTTGAGCGCATTCGGAAAATGGAGGACACTAGCTAATAAAAAGAGAGAGAGCCCGATCAACAAGCGAAGACAGAAGAGTGCCGCATTATACGCTTTCGGGTTACACTCCATTAAAAGGATTGCTTTTTTTCCTTTCATAGAACTAGCGCTGCTTTTTATTGTAAAGCCGTTCGGAGAATCCTCCCGTCGAGTCGCAGAAGCAGGATACAGAGAGGACGTCTAGACTATATCTAGACTAAATGTCACTTGTTCTGGGACTGACCACGGGCTGGTAACAGGCACGTTTCGGTGACTTGTGGTCGTCCATTCGCACTCTGAGTTTGACGGTGTTAAATGAAAACGTTGTGCAATGTAAGAACGAACATCGAAATATTTTACTTGTTCAACAAGTACGCAGCATGCGTTCAGAGTCTGATGCACCTGGTATGAAACACTGCGGTATTACATAGCAGTGACAATTTGCACTTTTTTTAACTGCGCTTTGGTTACCGCCTCAGAAATGTTCGTACACGATGTAATAGTAAAATTCTTAGTCAGGATAGGAGAGCAACATCATTCAATGACGACAATTAATCCAGTTTTTCCCTATACAAGTCTCCAGAGGAAAGGTGGAATGGTAGAATGCCTCTATATTTCTCAAATCAAGGTATTTAGCACCGATACAAAACAGGCCCAACTGGAAAGAAGTAATACAGCAACAGACATATTGATAAACCTCCCTGAATTACCTATCATAAAAAATCAGAAGTTGCCATGCTTTTCTTCTCACAATGGACCTAAATAAATGTAATACTAGAAAAAAATACTTTCCTTCAGTTCAGCCAGAGGATCTTGGCAGTGATTCTTGCTCGTAGGCGTAAAATAAAACCATGCTCACGCTGGAATTCCGTGCGCTCTTCTGTATGCCATGGTCTCCGCCGCCGCCAGAACCCTCACTCAATGCGCCCCCTCGCGGTAGCCGGGTGCGCGAGGCGGTAATCGTTGGTTTTGTGGAGAGCGCGGTGAATGGACGGCCGGAGAAAACATGCCGCGAGCCCGCCATCTCGGAGGTCATGCGGATGGTGTAGCAGTTGTTCATGTCGACGAGAGGTCGTTCACGCGTAGCTTCTTATAAAAGAGGGTAAGAAGTGAAAACAGAATTTCAGTAGGGATACTCCCAGGACATAAGCTGGAAGTAGTCATGAGGCAAGCGAGCGCAAAACTCACAACTATAGCTGATGGACGAAACCTCGTGATAATTTCGGGCGGTTAAGGCGATGTCTTAAATGAAGATTCGGCAGTACTAGCGACTACACTGGCGAAAGGGGTCGATGACATGCGCGACATTTCCCCTCAGGCAGTGATATGCACAATACTGGAGGTACCGGTGCGTGACGGCAATCTGCAAAGAGCGGTTGTCCACGCAAACAAAGTGATATGGCAGATGAGTCGAGAGAAAGGCTTTGAGGTAGTGGAAATGAACACTAGGTGCATAGGTGGGGTGGTTTTCAACGAGGCAGAATTCACTTCGATAGGAGGGTAGGTCATGAGGTGGGTTGGCGACTTGCAGGGCGCGCAGTAGCTTTGTTGGAGAGCACGCGGGCCCTTCGGGATCTAGGCATAGCCTCCGAAATGGTGGGTGCGCGGCGGCCGCGCGCCTGCACTCTCGGAGGCCATGGTCCAGGACAGCGAGTAATGAGGAAAACAGTCAGGGGGACTCTTTGACAGGTGGTATAGACAGATACGATTCCAAAGTGGCATCAATATCTAAAGCACGTAGAGTCCGGGGGATATATCAATGTAGGCACGAGGGTCGAGGCAATTCAGACGCAGGGTATATTAACATGCAGGGTGGCAGGAATAGGCTGAAGTGGGGAGAGATATAAGAACAGCTAAGGGAGGAGAAGATGGCATGTGGGTTTGTAGAAACACATCTTAGGGACATGGAACAACCAGCTAGCAATCAGAACTACGCATGGGAATATTAAAACAAAAGGCAGCAAAAAAGAAGGTTGTAATGGGGAACTCATTGATAAAAGTACAGACTGCCAAAGGGTCAAGCAGAAGTAGCACGCAGCATCATCATCATCAGCAGCAGCAGCCTGACTACGTCCACTGCAGGACAAAGGCCTCCCCCATGTTCCACCAGTTAACCCGGTCCTGTGCTTGCTGCTGCCAATTTATACCCGCAAACTTCTTAATCTCATCTGCCCACCTAACCTTCTGTCTCCCCCTTACCCGCTTCTCTTTTCTGGGAATCCAGTTAGTTAACCTTAATGACCAGTGGTTATCCTGTCTACGTGCTACATGCCCGGCCCATGTCCATTTCCTCTTCTTTATTTCAACTATGATATCCTTAACCCCCATTTGTCGCCTAATCCACTCTGTTCTCTTTTTGTCTCTTAAGGTTACACCTACCATTTTTCTTTCCATTGCTCGCTGCGTCGTCCTCAATTTAAGCTGAACCCTCTTTGTAAGTCTCCAGGTTTCTGCTCCGTAGCTAAGTACCGGCAAGATACAGCTGTTATATACCTTCCTCTTGAGGGATAGTGGCAATCTACCTGTCATAATTTGAGAGTGCTTGCCGAATGTGCTCCACCCCATTCTTATTCTTCTAGTTACTTCAATCTCCTGGTTCGGCTCCGTGGTTATTACCTGCCCTTAGTAGACATAGTCTTTTGCAACTTGAAGTGCACTATTACCTATTTCGAAGTGCTGCTCTTTTTCAAGGTTGTTGTACATTACTTTCGTTTTCTGCAGATTCATTTTAAGACCCACCTTTCTGCTCTCCTTGTCTAACTACGTAATCATGAGTTGCAATTCGTCCCCCGGGTTACTCAGCAATGCAATGTCATCGGCGAAGCGCAGGTTACTAAGGTATTCTCCATTGACTCTTATCCCTAACTGTTCCCATTATAGGCTTCTGAAAACCTCCTGTAAGCACGCGGTAAATAGCATTGGGGAGATTGTGTCCCCCTGCCTTACACCCTTCTTGATTGGTATTCTGTAGCTTTTTTTATGAAGCACTATGGCAGCAGTTGATCCCCTGTAGATTTCTTCCAGAATGTTTAAATATACTTCATCTACGCCCTCATTCCGCAGTGCCTGCATGGCGGCTGATATTTCTACTGAATCAAACGCCTTCTCGTAATCTATGAAGGCTATGTATAGTGGTTGGTTATACTCTGAGCATTTCTCTATTACCTGATTGATAGTATGAATGTGGTCAATTTTTGAGCAGCCTGTTCGAAATACTGCTTGTTCCTTTGGTTAATTGAATTCTAACGTTTTCTTTACTCTGTTAGCAATTACCTTTGTAAATAGCTTGTATACCACAGAGAGCAAGCTGATTGGCTTGTAATTCTTCAAGTCCTTGTCATCTCCTTTCTTATGTATTGAGATGATGTTAGCGTTCTTCCAAGACTCTGGTGCTCTTCCCGTCAGTAAACACCTCGTAAACAGGGTGGCTAGTTTTCTAACACAATCTGTCCTCCATCTTTCAGCAGATCTGATGTTACCTGATCCTCACCAGCAGCTTTGCCTCTTTGCATGCTCTCCAAAGCTTTTCTGACTTCTTTTATCATTACTGGTGGGGTGTCATCTGGGTTACTGCTAGTTCTTATAGTATTAAGGTCGTGGTTGTCTCGGCTACTGTAAAGATCTCTGTAAAACTCCTCCGCTATTTTAACTATCCTATCCATATTGGTAGTTATTTTGCCTTCTTTGTGCCTTAGTGCATACATACGACTTTTGCCTATCCCAAGTTTCCTCTTCACTGCTTTGACGCTTCCTTCGTTTTTCAGAGCGTGTTCAATTCTCTCCATGTTATACCTTCTTACATCGCATACCTTACGTCTATTAATCAACTTCGAAAGCTCTGCCAGTTCTATTTTGTCTGTTGTACTTGACACTTTCATGATTTGACGCTTCTTAATTAGGTTCTTCGTTTCCTGCGAAAGCTTGCCAGTGTCCTGTCTAACTACCCTGCCTCCAACTTCCACTGCACACTCCGTAATGATCCTCGTCAGATTATCATTCATTGTATCTACGCTAAGGTTGGTTTCCTCAATAAGAGCCGAGTACCTGTTCTGCAGCGACACTCTGAATTCCTGTATTTTCCCTCTCAGTGCTAGCTCATTGATTGGCTTCTTGCGTATCAGTTTCTGTTGTTCGTTCTTCAAGTCTAGGCGAATTCGAGACCATACCATTCTATGGTCACTGCATCGTACCTTGCCAATCACTTCCACATCCTGCACGATTCCTGGGTGTACACTCATTATAAAGTCTATTTCATTCTTATTTTCGCCATTAGGGCTCCTGCATGTCAATTTGCGGTTTTCTCGTTTTCGGTAGAAGGTATTCAAAATCCGTCAATTAATGCGTTCTGCGAATTCTACTAGTAGCTCTCCTCTGACGTTTCTGGTGCCGATGCCATAATCTCCTACTGCCTGTTCTCCAGCCTGCTTCTTCCCTACCTTTGCATTAAAGTCGCCCATCACTATAGTATACTGTGTTTTTACCTTACTCATTGCCGATTCCACTTCTTCATAGAAGCTTTCAACTGAAGCGTCATCATAGCTGGATGTAGGCGCGTAAGCCTGTACTACCTCCATCTTGTATCTTTTATTCAATTGAATTACAAAACCTACCACCCTTTGATTAACGCTATAGTATTCCTCTATGTTGCCAGCTATGTTTCTGTGAATTAGGAACCCCACTTCCACTTCTCTTCTGTCTGCCAAGCCCCGATAGCAAAGGACGTGCGCGTTCTGTAGCACCGTATAGGCCTCATCTGTCTTCCTAACCTCACTGAGCCCTATTATATTCCATTTACCACCCTCTAGCTCCTCGAATAGTACAACTAGACGTCCCTCACTAGATAAGGTTCTAGCGTTAAACGTTGCCAAGTTCAGGTTCCAATGGCGGCCTGTCCGGATCCAGAGATTCTTAGCACCCTCTGCTGCGTTGCAGATCTGGCCGTCGCCGTGGTCACTTGCTTCGCAGCTGCTGGGGACTAAGGGCCGTGAGTTATTATACGTATGCATGCGGGAGGTAGTGGCCAGATACTGCACCAGAGTGGCCAATCCTTCTCTGGTGAGGGAGTGCGTTCCCGAGGGTGGTTGCCGGTGAGGCCGCACCCCAGGCCTCTTAATGCAGTTCCATCAACACGCGGATTTTTTTTAATCCGGTTGGGAACTGTGCGGCACCGGGATTTGAACCACGGTCCTCTTGCATGCGAGGCGGATGCTGTAACCACTACGCCATCGCCGCACACGTACGCAGCATTTATGGCTGAAAGGGAAAGTGGCAGGGCAGATGATGCTCCTGAGTTTTGTATACCTGTGGACAGGGGTAAAAGCCGGAGAGAAAAACCAAGAAATAGCGCAGTGCATAGAAAATGACATTGACGAACTAGTAGAAGCGTGCAAGGTAATTATATTAGCAGATATGAATGTGCACATACAAGATATGGATGGATATACGGACCCAACTGGCAGAATTCAAATGGATATGTGTGAAATGCATAATTTAATCTATTGCAAAGTACCGAGAAATGCGAAGGGCAGATAACATGGGAGGTGGGAAGGCTTCAGTCGACGATAGATTACGCAATGAAGTTGCATAGGAAGTATGATCGGCTGCACTCTAAAAAAATATCGAGTAAAAAGGGTGTCTTTTTGTCCCACAACCATAATCATCATCAGGCTTGCGTGCGCTTCCTTTCTTGAAAACTCGGCGCTGGCAACTTTCCTATCGAGAATGCAATGTAACTCTGATAATGGGCATGTCGATCGTGACCGGAATGTACCAGGTGCGGGGCGATAGCGCAAAGATGGAACGCAATATAGACGACGATTATTGTTGTGGGACAAAAAAACACCCTTTTTACTCGCTCTTTTTTTTAGAGTGTCAGGGTGATGAACATAGGTGATTATGGGACCAGAAGCTTAAGTAGCGATCGCTGATCACAATTGTATCAAGCTCAGTTTTGGAGCAGAAATGAAAATGGGAAGGAGGCATTATAAGCAACCACACGGTAATATTTGTTTGAAAAATCAAATAGAAATAGCAACTAAAAAAATTAATGAAATAATCACCAAGGATAACTAAAACAGAGTGAACGTACACAAATCCTCGATTGTTTGAGTTTGAGCTTGCTAAGGCACGAGTCAAATCAACCGGGAAAAGGAGACACAAAGCGAAGGCTGGTTGGATGAGGAATGAAGAGAGCCATAGTAAGACGTCAGGAAGCCTCCCGGGTACACGGGCATGCTAAACAGAGAGATGACCCGGAAGATGATGTAAAAAACAATGGGATAATTTTTTGAGAAGCAGATGGGAAGTATCCAATCTGATAAGTGAAAAGATTAGAAGAAAGGGGGTCCAATGGATGGCGGAAGAAAACAAAAAGCATAGAAACGCAGCTGCTAAGTTTTGTAACCATCTCAATTCTCTGAGTAATGAGACAAGCATGGAACAGAGGTTTATAGCTACTGTTCGAGGGGTTAGACTAGAAGGGGATGAGGCAATAGAATATATAAAAACAATGATGACAGAAAAACTTAAACACAAATTGATTTATTGATATATGGGTTTTAACGTCCGATTTATGAGAGACACCATAGTGGAAGGCTCCGGAAATTTTGACCACCCGGGGTTCTTTAACGTGCACCCAAATCTGAGCACACGGGCCTACAGCATTTCCGCCTCCATCGGAAATGCAGCCACCGCAGCCGGGATTCAATCCCATGACCTGTGGGTCAGCAGCCGAGTACCTTAGCCACTAGACGACCACGGCGGGGCAAATTTAAACACCAAGAAAGCGCTGCATGCACCATACCAGATGAGGATGGACTAATTAGCGCAGTAGCTCCATGGGGAAGACAATGGTAAAGGGCAGAGAAGAGGGTTCCTAATAGCACATCAAGAGGCACTGACAGCATCCCAATTATGCTAATAAAAAACTAGGACCAAACGCTAAGCAAACATTGAGAGGCAGCGAGCAAAGCAACAATGGATGGTGAAACCCCAATGAATGCAAACTAGCAGGATGAGCATGATCTATAAAAGAAAAAGGGACAAAGCTGATATAAACAGCTACTGTCCTATAACAGCGACATCAGCAGTTTACAGGCTGGTGATGCAAATAGTAAAGCTCAGACTACAGACATAGGTGGAAAATAAGGGGGTGCTGGGAGAACTACAAAATGGGTTCCGTAAATGAAGGAGGTTGGAGGACAATATTTTTTCATTTATGCAGTGTATTGAAATAGCGAAAAAAGAACACAGGCCCCTGTGGCTGGCATTTCTAGATATCAAGGGAACTTACGATAGTGCGATTCAAGAAGACTTGTGAGAAATACTGGACACACTTGATGTGAAAGAAGGAATAACTAATCTTCTCAATGACATCTACAAAAGCAACAACATAGTTATAAAATGGTAAAAACAGGTCTCCGAACCTATAGTGATGCAACGCAGGATTCAACAGGGATGTCCCTAGTAACCTTTGTTATTTATACTTAATCTACAGGGACTACAAGACAACTTAGAGGGGAGTCGACTCGGATTCATCCTCTTTTGCCAAGCAAAGAAAACACGTTGGGCAGTAATTACCACCACTGATGTATGCAGATGATATAGTATTGATAGCCGACAATGAGGAAGATCTGAAGGGATTGATAGACATCTGTGGTAATGATGGGGATAGGTTAAATTTGAAGTTCAAAGGGGAAAAATCAGTAATCATGATTTTTAATGATAAAGGCAGTGAGCATAAGATAAAGGAAGTGATGCTAGAAATAGTAGATAAACACAAATATTTGGGTGTATGGATAAATAACGGGGCTGAGTACCTAAGGGAGCACGAAAGACACCTAGTGACTAAGAGTACCTGGAATGCAGCTGTAATGCAAAATAGGGCACTGTGGAATTAAAATAGGTATGACATTGTGAGAGGAATTCAGAAAGGTGTCATGGCCCCGGGTTTGACGTTCAGCGATGCAGTCTTGTGAACGAAATCAGAGGTTCAAGCAAGGTGATATTTATAGCGCGAGAACAAAACGACCACATGTCTCTGTGTGTCGTCGTTTTGTTCTCGCGCTATAACTATCGTCATGCCATACCAACTAGCCCAGGCTGCCACACTTCAAGCAAGATTGGAAATTAAACAACGTGGCATAGGTAGACTTGCTTTGGGAGCCCAAGGGAATACCCCAAATCATGGGGTACAGGGTGACATGGATGGTCATCGTTCGCGTGCAGGGAAGCAAGCAGCAAGAAAGAATTTTAGGAGCGTTTGAGAAAAATGGGAGAAGAGCGTTGGGCTAAAAACGTTTTCAGCTACTTGTACCTGAAGAATGTTGATACTAAATAGAGGAAGCGAACTTGAAAATTGTCAAGCAAGTATTTAGACAACAGCAGAATACCAAGCCAAAAGGAAACATCGGGTAAGAAGATGAAGGAAACAGAGAGAGACATGTGGAAGATTGGAATGCTTACGAAATCACCACTGGAGACCTACCGAACTTTCAAGCAGGAAATTGCAAAAGAAAATATCTACGATAATGCTCAGGGTAGTTCTCCGCTGTTCGAGGCCAGAACGGGAGTATTGCGGACCAAGAGGTACCAAGCCAAATACGAAGGCACAGACACGTTATATAGTGCGTGTGGACTGGAGGAAACGGCTGAACATTTGATAATGTTCTGTAAAGGGCTCCACCCTATAGTCCCAAGATAATCGCATGGAATTTTTCAAAGCATTGGGGTTTAGGGACAGTGAAGCCAAAATAGGCTCTAAACGGGTAGAAATAACCAAGAGGAGGCTAACTGATTGGTGGCTACAATCAAGGCGCGAGTGAAATTCAATCCTTAAACACATAGTGATAGTACTTAACTTTATGGCTAGGTGGCATGAGCCACCACCTGATCTAAAGGGCTCAGCTGGATACATCCATGCATCCTTCCAGATCGCTCTGTTTGGTCCACGACGGTCTATTCAAGAGTGTCACAGCGACAACCACGTGTACGAGACGCGTGCCGTGCCCGCCTCTGTTGCCACGTTTGCGCTGTCTGTGGTGTAATTTTAAAGCATTGTCATGGCTTGAATAACGATCGGCAAGCATGCAAAGCGCCACGCACATTGTTTCGCACCCGGTTGCTCGAGAGGGTACGTTCCAGCCAGAAAGGCAGGCGTCAAACATTGTTTTTGCCGCTCCGAGCAACGAGGACAGCTTGAAAGAATGGCAGCGGGACGTTCCACGTGCGGACAAGATTTTCGATCAAACGTCAGTACTGTGCGAGTTGCATTTTGAGGAAAGTTTTATTCTAAAAGACTACACTCACATGATGAACGGAGTTGTGAAGATTCCTGGTGGTCACCCTTGCCTCACCGAGAACGCAAAACCGACAGTATTCCCGAACACGGCTACTTATCTGTCGAAGAAACTTCCTCAGAAGCGCCACTCCAGAACATCCCGAGAAGTGCTCGGCAAGAAACGAAAAACGAGTGATGAAAATCAACCTCCGATGGAACACGACCGGGCCTTGGGTGCGACAGCGGACGGTGCACCTGTTACTGGCATGTGTACCGTGAAATGGAGTGATGAGGCGAAAGGCTTCCTAACAAGTACTGGTCTAGGTGCCTTCTCGTGGACGCACCAAAGGCTGTCTCGTTTACTGTGTGTGCGCAAACCGGTGACAGTTTGTGCTTGCAGAAATCGGTGTTGTGTTCTGCAGATGATACTCGCTACCACTGTTCTGTTTGTGCAGGGAGTCGCAGTGAATAGACGAGCTTGATGCGCAGTATAGAGAGCCTGTTCCATTCTGTCGGCGAGATGAATGCGAGCTCGGGCTTGGAGCAAAGTGCTATTCCACAAGAGCAGCTTCAGAGCATCACTCTATCAAAGCACAGAATGCACGAAAATAAATTCCACAGCAAAAGCTACCCAGGTTTGTCTCAAAATCAAAGGCCCTAAATCTACAGCAGATATCTGAAAAAGCAACTGTTGAACCAAGCGTCCTGTAAGAAAAGCGAAAGTGGCTACTGGTTGGCGTACTTCCAAGCAACTAATGATTAAACTGGGAAGACAGTTGAGGCGGCAAAAGGCCAAAGTTACTCGCCTGAAGAGAGTGCTTGCAAAGATGAAGAAAGTTAATTCTACAGTGTCCGAGTGTAACCTCCATAAAAGTCTTTGAAAGCTTCCTGAAAAGCAACTGTAGCAGGTACAGATATGCTTCGGAGCAGCAAGAAGGAAAAAAAACACAGGGGATGAAGTACAGCAATGAGCGGCTTTTGGACTGTATCATATGAGGATAAAAAGCCTGAAGTTATTATTTCATATTCAAAAACACAAAATAATGATTTTCCAAACAAAACCTGCTTGAACAAGTACATAAAGAACTTTAAAAGCAACTATGAATACAATGAAAACATCTTTGATGCCATGGCAGAAAAAACCAAATGTACGAACAAGTTTCAGAGGCATGGAGTGATTCTCATTGACAATATGAAGCTTTCAGATGGCCTCAAAGTAACAAGCGGTGGGCTTATTTAAAGCTTCATCGATCTGAGCAGCCACACTCCCATTGATCAAAGAGCACAAACATGTAATTACAGACTAGTAGTGTTGTACCAGGCATTTTCAGGAAACTGCAGCCCGATACTGGGAGTATTTGGCCGACATGCTCGCACATACTATAATTGATGCGACACTAGCCGCTGAAAAGGCTGGCCTTTGTTGATTTTGTGACCACAGATGGAGCATCTTGGAATAGGAATATGTGGCGACGGTTTGTCATCAAAGGAACCTCGAAGTCAGTTGTGTGGAAAGCGAAGCATCCAGCAGACCACACCAGGAGTCTGCGCTTCTTGTCAGACTTTCCACATCTCACGAGGTGCACCCGTAACAGCATTATTTCAATGGGTCTACAAGTTCACCACTCTTGGCAGAAGTAAAAAATTTTATAGCCTATTTAGATGTCTGAGAAAAAGTCGGAAAGTTAGGTTTTCTCAGTCAAACCACTGCAGAGGGATTTCAGGTTAGTCTAGCAAGCAGCCTGTTCATCCTTCAATATGTTACAGGTAGACTGGGATATCAGTACTTGTTAAATTCCAGACTAAGCCAAGATCCTTTGGAAAATGTATTTGGTATCTTGAGGCAAATGTCTGGGAATAATGACATTCCCACGCTAGCAGTTTCTACTTTCTGCAAACTGCCTCTTGTTCTGCAGTTTGGCAAAGGTGCCTGCAAATAGCAATGTGTTGCCGTCAATGCTCAAGAGTCTCACTCATGCCAGCCGTAACAACCAAAGAGAAGTCAAGAAGCAGCTTGACGACGTCATGGATGTTAGGTGTTTCAACGAAGTACATGAAGTCATCACATCATCAGATATAGAAATGGATCCTGGTGCAATAGCTGCTGAAAAAAGTGGCTTCAAGGTCATTTATTACGTTACTGGATATGTCACTCGCAGAATGCTCAGCAAAACCAAATGTGATTGCGCTAGGGCCCTCATTCGCCTTCGCAATTGTGAAATGCCTGCTTAATCCAAGAAGTAAACAGAGGAGGGCTACTCTACCCATCTGACGAACTACACTCTTTTATTGCAAAGATGGAAGACTCATTCACTCACTGCTTGAGCTTAAACAATCTGAGGGCGAATAGTGTAGTCGATTTGATTGCAGCGCTGAGAAAATATAAACTGCACTGTGTTGGCTGCCAACAGTATTCCTCACATTTTAACTAACAGCCTGATCAAGTTTTATGTGATGACAAGGCTGCATTTCATAGTAAAGGCAGACAAAGTCGCATGAGAAAGGTAGCGGCATCACTGAATACGCTATTTAAAGCTTCGTCGCGTTATCTGAGCTTCATTACATGATTGGACTTTTTATTTTCTTTGGTTGTTATAGAAGTGCCTCTTGCACATTTGTGATGTGCAAGAATAAACACATAGTTTGCAAGCATTTGCACGCTGTCTTTGTCACTCGAGATGAAGAAAATGTACCAAACATGAAATTCACCTGACAAACATATTAGTAAAATGATAAACTGTTATTTTCACAGTATTTCTAAGCAGACTCATGGCTGTGTGGTAGAATGCCTACTAGCCACCCAAGCGGCTCGGGTTTCACCCTCACTGGGACCCGACGTTATTCTTGATTTTATTTCTATTTTTCTCGGGTTTTCAGTCCCGCACAAGATTATTTTTAGCTCAAAAGTGCTGACACTGACGTTGTAATTTCAGCAAAATTAGCTATTTAACCACATCATGTTGAAATTCATTGTTTGAAAACTCACGAGGTACCTACCGTCTCGATTGTTGCGTGCCTGGAAGCAGAGCACCCACCACGGCCGGCCAATCTAAGTTGCGATGGCAGCGCCGGCGCTGCTGCTATTATATGCTGGTAGACCCCGTGGCCGCTGTTGCTCCCACCTCCCCTTCTAATCACCATAGCCATGCTCCCCAGCAAAAAAAATTAAAAAATAGCCTCATGAGCCTGGCTACTACGACAGAGCACACCAACTGAGGATTCCCGCGACAGAAACCAGAGGCTTAGAGGGCGGGACATACCAGTGTGCACATTGGTTGGTTCGTTTGATGTTCGTTTTTGCAATGCCCGACATGTCCACCAAATATCGTAAAAATCACAATGCGGATGGGCGACCACAAATGAATGAAACGTGCCTGTGTACTGTATACCCTGTCAAAAGCACCGGCGGTGTTCAGTCTAAACATGACCGCCTCCACCCTTCTCCCCGTCTCTTTCTTCTGTGCTGCGACAGGAGGTGGAAAGAAAAACTTGGGGAAGCTTTGCAGGCGAGTACGAAGCATTTTACATTGTGTGAGCGCAGCTCTCACAGCAGACCAGGTGGCATCGGCAATATCGCATGCAGAGAGCACGCCGAGTGCTGATGCAAAGTTTGGCTGGCTTAGTTAGAGTTACTTTCCAGCAGGCGCTCGACCTTCTTTGTAACTCGCTCATGCTGCGAAATTGGCAAAGTTAACCTTGTGTGGATGTGTCGCTGGTGTTCTGCGAAAAGGAGAGCAAATCTCAGCGTCGTGGCTGTGCACGCACGCACTGTGCTACAGCAAATGTTATTGTGCTGTTTTTATCACGGTTATTGGTGATGCTGCTGCAACCGTGAACACACCACGGAGCTTTGAAATGTTCAGTGAATGTTGATGTCAGGATCGTAGCCAAGGAATTTTTTCTGGGAGTGTTTATGTGCAAAACGGCGAACTATGACAACTGGTAGTTAATTATTGTGAAGCTGTGTACATACTTTAACTTTACCCAAAAAGTTAAAAAATGAAAATTTTTCGGAAGGTGTCAGAACCACCCCAACGCCCTCTCGTTATGACCCTGTTCACAGGTTTTGCATGTATATAGCAATATGTCCACATACTTCCCAGGTCACCCTTACTTGATGGAAGTAAAGGTCAAAACACAGTACACACAAATGTAAAACACACAGTAAACCTTATGAGAAGTAAACTTTCAATATTTAATAAATAGTATCACAGTATCCTTTTACAGCTTACAGCAAAACATGCAGGTGGATAAGAAAAGCACATGTAGCAATCAATCAATAGGGCATGTGATGTGCAATATGATGAGCAAAAGCTAAGTACAGGAGACTGAAAAGAAAGGCACACACTCCTTAGTAAAGCTGTACTGGTACACACCCCCACAAAAATCATTCATGTGCTGCCAACAGCAGTTAATACATTTGCAAAAGTACTCAGCTTAATGGCACAAATCTGTTTGTTTGATAAAAGAAATGTAGGTGCAATAAGCATCAGTTTTTCAAATTTAAGTAAAGCTTGCAAACAATGGGGGAAAAATCCAAGCAGCTAAATATGTACTAAGGTATGTTTTAAGACCCCTGTTACAAGTGCTCAGCTGAAAACAATGACTATTAAATTCCAGCTGTCAATGAACATGAAGTCTGTTGCAAAAGAGTAATATGCCAAAGTGTTTTTAAGCAGAGCTTGCCAGCTGATGTATGTAGAAGCTACTACAGTTATGGCTCCTAGCGAAAGCAAAACAGAATCCGAATGCTTGTGAAGGCAAGTGCAAGCACACAGTGCCAACACTCAGAAACAAGCACAGCTTGGTGAAATGACATTTTGTCTTTTGAAACAGAACTCTCTAATATTATTTGATAGGGTTTAACGTCCAAACACTAAAGACCATACAACATTTAATAGCTTGGTTTACAAATATGAGCCTATGAGTTGTGGCGGTACACAGAGAGCTTTCAATTTCCAGACCTTTCACAATGTGGCATCACAGTGGGAGTTTTTACAGGACTTTGTTAAGCACAATGATAATATCTGGCATTTTAAGTGGCAAAATGATATGACTATGAGGCACACTATAGTGCAGAATTTCTAATTTCGACCACCTGACATTTCATAATGTGTAGTAACACTGCACAGTACATGAGCCTCCAGCATTTCGCCTCCATCGAAATGTGACGGCCGTGGCAAGAATCAAACTCATGTCTTTCAGGTCAGTAGCCAATCACTGTGGCAGACTGTTAAGTACCATTCCAAGTGTGCTAAGTACAAAGGTGTAGAATACATTGCATCTAATATTTAAGCCTATTATCACAGAACGAGAAGTTCACAAATGGCCACAAGAGAAATAAAAACCCTATTAGCTCAGAACTGCCACATAAACACATTCTGCTGCTTTGAACGAAGACACAAACTGCAAGAGCATTCAATTGATAATGTCTAGCCCCAGTGAACAGCCCTTTTCTATTGACTGTAATCAACAGATTGCAGTGTGTAGGGCAAGAAGAAAATAACCCTATGAAGCTGCTAAAGAAACACATAGCGACAATGTGCCTACAAAACTATATATCTGGGGATGTTTTTATAGTTTTTTTATAGTCTCACATGACAGCTGATAAGGTGGGCTATACCTATTTACACAGCCACCAAGCACAGCACACTTTAGTGAGTTACATTACACAGCAACTGCCCTAGCACGAAAGCCTTCAAACTTTGAGAGGATGTGCTTTCTGACATTGAGACTGGTCTCAGTCTTTATTAGTTCGACCTTTTAAACATTGCAAACCTGGCAAGGTATTGTCAATCTTTCTATAATTGCTCTTATCAAGACACTTCGACCCCTTCAAAATGTAAGATATAGGATCTTTTTATCACCAAAGGTGGCATTTGTCATTACACACACAATCCTATGCGTTCTGAATTAACCAATGTTCTGAATAATTACAAGCATACATTTTTCCCTGAAGAACTGGTGACAATGATGAACAAATGTAAAAGAGAAACAATACTCCCGACCAATCGGTCAACTACATGGACTTTATCCAAACGTTAACTGATCCAGCATTTTAGAAAAATAATTGACAAACACCTTTTGGACAATTATAAAACATGGCATCAACTAGTTCTGCACACGCAATACACCATTTGTCAGCTTCGGAAAACATCTTATGATGGGCAGGACGTATAAGCACTTCACAGCATGTAATACTATATCCAAGATTTTTTCTTTCAGCTCATTATTAAGTGAACTGTCTACATAAATGAGAGATCAAAACAATAATTCACTGTGACTAATGATCCCCATATAATGGACCTCCCTGATGAAGAATCCACTGAATGTTGAAATGAATAAAGGGCATGTATTCTAAGTAATGAACCAAAAAAATCAGATGCATCAAAGTGTAGGTTTTATAAAAGTGAAAATATACCTACACTGCCTAAGCTATTCCACTGAATGTATCCTTGTCTCACTAGCAACATCAAAATATATCCTACAATTTCTTTTAATTTATGGTGCTCGTTTCCTATGAGGCATCCCAGTGCACCTTGACCAGAAGAGCTCAAGAGCAAGGAGCAACTTGCATTAGCATTTAAGAAAGAACAAAGGACATTAATACCTAATCATTCCTTAGAAAAGTTATATTCATCAAATGTAACTCCTATACAACAAATATGTGAAAAAATCCCGAGGTCTACTAAAAAATAAGCAAGAATTTCTATAAAAGCAAATACTAAAAGCAATGTCAGTCAATGAAGCTTATTTTAGGTGAACAAGTCCACATTAACTCAATGTGTCATATACAATCCAGTATTCGAAGTGACATCTGTAACACCAAAAAGATTGTAAAGAAAATAAATACTATGAATTAAAGATATTACTCACTAGGCACATAAGTGCCAATTTTATTTAATCTATCACAATCAGAGACATTCAAAGGACTGCGAATGCAATTAGTTTGCATCAGCGAAAATCAGTGCAGCTGTTTGCAAGCCATTAAAACGCAGTCACTTGCATTATCTGCACATGAGCAGATAGGGAATACTGCCAAGACAGCATAAAATATAGAATTTAGAAATGAAATGCTTCAGTAACAAGAGTGTGTTTTATCATAAAATCTCTGACGGACAATACAGGGAAAAAAGAAAACAAAAGCTTTGAGGACCCTTCACCAGGCTTGGGTATTTCAAATAAATAAGTGTACCTTGTATACCATGTAAGGGTGGTCATGTCTAAAAAGTATTGTATAAATGCACGGTAGAAAAATATTCAAAATTTTACGAAGAAAGCTGTTTTTCCATCTTGTCAGGGAAGCCACAGTTGGACTGGCTTCAAGGAACACACACACCAATCACCTACACTACATGCAGGTATTGCAATGTGGCTGACAATGGCATGCAATTGAAATCATGAAATGCATGAGATGCAATTCCACATTTGAAAATCGAAATGACAGGAAAGAATGCGAGGCTCATTCTGTGAACGTAGCATGATCCCTTCGCTCTGGTACAAGGTAAAACGCAGGGAAGGGACCACCTACATAAAGTTGCCTAAGTATTGGAGGAGAGCCTTAATTTGTAGTATGATAACAGGACAATAATACATGTGAACAATTATTTTGCTTAAAAAATACAGACACAAAAATGTTATATCTTATTTTCCCTGCTGCAATCAATAGCTAATGACCCCCTTATAATGGTTAGAAACCTTGCGAGCTCAAACACACAATGTTTCACTTTTTGGAGGTCGTATTATAGTGCCCCCTTACACTTTCACTTTCGAAGAGTGCTGAGTGAGGGAAGAGTCATAATGGTTTTCATGTAAACATAGCTGGCAACATAAATCCGCTAAACCAAGAAGGCTCCCTGGGTGCTGCCATAATCCCCTCTGGATTGTGGCAAATATGCATGACCCCCCCCCTCCCAAATGTACTCTCGTGAAAGCCTGCGTCTCTTTCCGTTAAAGAAGAAAAGCTTGCAAGAACAAACTTCTGAAGCCAACGGTGGTTGGTTGGTTGTTTACACAAAAAATGAAGGCGTGTTTATAGTGCAATGAAGCAATCTACATTTGAAAATTGATTTAAAACTGCAAGGGTGGCAGCCACCTATATTATTTGTAGATATTTAGTAGACAATGCAGGTGTGTCCACATAAAGCTGTTCCACAAGTTGTCTCTGGTTCATACCCAGAAACCAGCTAAAGACTGCAGTGGAGCAGGCAACAGGCCTTTCAAGATAGAAACTACATCTTAGCACTGCCAATTTATGAAAAAAAAAGATAAATTTGGTAATATTGCCATTAATGCGCCCAGATTAAGCTATGAGACTTGTGTGGATGAGTATTCTGAGCCTACAAAGCAACCTGCTATAATTTTTTTTTTCCAGAGAATATTCCAATCAGTAAGCACAAGAGCCTCCACTTGCATGTCAACTAGTTATTCTTTATTGAGTGGTGATCCGCCACTCTTTTCTTGGTCACTTGGTCACTGTGGCTTGTTCGCAAATACTAAAATCTGCTGCACCATTTAACATAATAATCCCAAACACTGCCACCATACATTGCCACCACTTCCACATTAACCTCCTTGGAATCATCATCAGCCTAGCTATGTCCACTGCAGCACGAAGGCCTCTTTCATAATCTTCCAATCAACCCAGTTCTGCAATTGCTTGCAGCCACATTACACCTGCAAACTTAAATTCATCTGCCCATTGAACTTATTGCCTCCTCACACACATGCCTTCTTTTGGATAGTATGTTACCCTTAATGTCTAACAGTTGTCTTGACTATGCACTATGTGCCCTGCTATTGTCCATTTCTTTTCGTTTTGACGATTTCAAATAACGTGTCTTAAACACCCATTGATTCCTGCACCCCCTCTGCTTCCTATTGTCTTTAAATGTCAACATTTATCACTATTCTCCTTGCTCACTCTTTCATCCTAAATTTAAATTTGAATACTTTATATAAGCCTACAAGTTTCTAATCTATAGCAAATACTTGTAAGATGCAGCTGTTATACACTGTCTTGAGGGATAGTGGGAAACTACCATTCATAAATTCAGAATTTCAGTCGCACCTGCACCATACTATTCTTATTCTACTTACTTCAGTCTCATGATTTGCTCTGGGGTCACTACCTGTCCTAAGTATTCCTTTACCATTTCTAGTGCCTGGCTACCTATCACAAAGTGCTGTTCACTTCCAAGACTGTTGAACATCAATTCTCTGCATACTAATTTTCAGAACTACCATTCTGTTTTCCTTGTCTAATTCATCAATGAAGAAGAATAACAACTCGTCTATTGAGTTACCCATCAATGCAATGTCATAAGCGACCTACAGGAATCTGGCCTTGGCATCAAGTCTCTTCAAAATAAAGCAGATCACTTCTTACACTTTAACCAACTTTATAAATAATTGTTGCTGCATAACTGTTTTGATTTCCCAGTGTTGTTGAGTCGTGTTACTTATGACAAACTTATCAATGCTGTTAAAGCCAGAGAGAAGAGCATTCATTTTGATGGCTGTTGTGTATGCCAGTTAAAAATTTATTGTACCAATCATATAGATTTTAACAGCCCATGCTGTATGTAAAATGCTCAACAGAGTTATAACAGCTCAGCAATCTCTTTTGCTTCCATAAATCACCAATACTGACAACACTGACCAGTCATATTTGCACGATAAGAATAGAGCCTCCAGAGAAATGAACACCACTCAGGCACCTAGCAGGGGATGACAGCTACTATGCTAGTTCTACTAACAAAGCACAAAATGCATAACAATTTCGTTCCTAGGCTAGTTCGTTCATAATCTTGAAATCTGGACAGCACAAACCATTTTCCTCCTCTGCCCTGTGTTTTATTCATGGTATACAGTATTTAAGGTTAGACGTAAGACTCTGTAGGGATAGTTCAAATTTCTATTTTAAGATAGTTTTCTATAGATCCGCTTGAGCAGCAATTATTACATTTGTGTACTAAACTTGTTTATGCTATTGTTGTAAACTTGTGGCCAGAAAAGAGCAAGATACAATACTCATTAGATGAACTGGGCCTGCTGCAAATTCACTATGTCTTGACTTAAATTCAGTGTGCCAGGTGATCGCTTTGGTGAACGCACTACATTTTGACGGGTCATTAGACGTGTTGCACTCCAGAACATACAACCAAGGTATTGTTTTTCTCGAAACGAATGCAAACAAAAACTAATTGCACACACATTTGGAGTCAATGATTTCATTTTTTTTTATATCAACAGGGTACATGACTCGTAGCAGAATAATTACTTTATAACATGCTATTACTATTTATTACTGAAACTCACACAAAACGACATTACTATCTTTTCTTCTTGGAATATATTATTGAGTGCCAGGGAATCATGCTATGTGAATTTGACACATTCATAGACAATGCATCATAATTCATGCCTGAAAGGGATATTCTTTTTTCTACTACGATTCACCTACAGTTCAGTTTTCTTAATGGTATTAACTTCGTTTTAAACTTTACAATATTTCACCCCTAACACAGCATTATTATTACTTCAATCAAATCTTTTTAGGTTATGAAAGTAATTCATCTTCAGTTTAGTTGCAAAACAAAGTCTACTATACTAAAACCTTGTTGGCTGTTTTATTTCAATTCATTACTATAATAGTAATTAACATTTAGCTTTACTATGACAGTAGTTATAACCTAGGATGTGCATTCACACTGTCCAAGCTGTACACCACAGGCTTCACCGGCTATGCATCCATTCTTGGAGCCCTGTGACAGCCGTGCACCAACTTAACTGTTTTGATTATCTAAAATGCAATGACATGCCCAAACAACTGCAATGAGGATCTGACCTTCAGGATGACTGGTGATTTAAACAGCTAAGAATCGGACAAATGAGTTTTAGACAGATAGAGAACAAGACAGATAAAATGTCAGGATTAAATCATGCACGGACATTTCACACGATGGCATACAGTAAAAGCCAATGGAGAGGAGATGTAGACTGATCCAAGATTTTTGAAATATTCAAAAATGATGCAGAACTTGATGTAATAACTGCTATAAATTTTTGGACATTGCATAGCATTGAGAGTGACTTTGTCCACAATCTAAGTTACCTTGCTTCCCTCCAACTGCAACAAGAGCTTTCAATTCAAATATATTACATCTCTCATATCTACTAAAGCATAATAAACAGAATCAAATTCAATTTATAGATAAAAAATTAAGAAGTTATAATCCCCAAACCAATAAACCAGTGTACACACACACATGCACGTACACAGCCAAAAAAATATACATAGCTTCAAAAGAATGTGAGCACACTGCTTTAAATGCACTAGAAATAAAAAAGGTTGATTTTCCTGCTTAATGCAGTACACCCTAAATTTATACGGTCAAGCAAACTCAGTAATAGTTTAAAAGTACCTCAATACATGTTTAGGTTACGTAAACATGATAAGTAAAAACAGTGTTTAATATCATCAGGTAACACTGATACTAAGTAACAACTCTAAACAAAACCAGCATACATAAAAAATAAGTGCTAAAAAAGTTGTGTGCAATAATACTTAATTCGGTTCCTATGCTCATAAAATATTTTTATACAATAAGTATAGCACTAAATTGTTGACATTAACTTACATTTTTAAAAGACGGCATAATTTCTAGTCTTAGACACGATCGTAAGTGCCGCTACCATAAAAGCATTTACATGCAGCCACGCCATCCCTTTAACAAGTATCTTTTATCTGGTGAGAAGAGAAGCAAATGATATCCTATAAACATGGACTTTATTATAGTCAACAAATGCATCAGTAAGAATGCTTCTCTAATGGCTGAACATTCAAAATGCTGGCACCCGGCAAACTGCAACCACAATGGCGTATATGCTACAGTAGTGATCCAGCACAAAAGGCACAGCAGGTCACACAAGAAAGCAATGCAGCGTCTCACTAATACAAATGAGTCAAAAGTTGCATCATGGCATGCATGAGCACCAGCTATACTTTCCCAGATACAATCTTATCTCTGGCAATTGTCTTTGGCAAGTCCATAAAAAATCTTTAGCATGCCAACATTAAACATGTTACTTGAACAAAAAGAAAACTAAACACACACAAAATTAAACTAAAGGGTACCCATTCTTGCACTATGGCTTCCTCCTCAGTGGCACAAAATGAGAAATATGCCCAGCAATGCCAGAACTTACATTAAGGTCTTGTCCGAAATGACGTCAAGGTCATCTCTACAGCGAGGAACAAACAAGGTGCAACACGCATGCTCCCATACATCCTGTGGGTAAGGCTGCGCTTCTTCCCAACCAAGACTGCCATCCAAGTCGAACCTCTCAACGACTCCACTTGCGCGGTCAAACGTTGTGTCACTGTGGAAACCACCCACTGTGTAGAGCCACGAGCTGAGCACTGCAACACCAGCATGGTATCGTGGGGTTGGCACTGTTGTGACAGGAGTCCAAGAATTGGCAGCTATGTCATATGCTTCAACCGTTTCGGCAAGGACGCGCGTGCCTGTAGCAGCATCTTCATACCATCCACCACAGACCACAAGGCGGTCCTTGTAAACAACCATAGAGTGGTCAGCTCTGGGTATAGACATGGGCAACATTGTTTCCCAGTTATCAGTACGTGTGTCATAACGAAGAAGAGAGTTGAGCACTGAATCTGCATTGAGGCCTCCAGAAACAAATAAGTATGGGCCCCAGGCTGCACCAGCATGCTGAGTTCGAGCACCGGGAAGTGGAGCAACAGGCATCCACACATCCGTGTGTGGATCATAACGCTCACAATGAGCCTCTCCATCCTCAGCAGTGTCAACATCACCAAGTACTTCACCGGCACCTCCAACTGCATAGAGATGGTCTCGAGCCACGCAAAGTGCAAATCGACAACGCTCCCACCGCATGGGTGCCATAGTCGACCACTCACCAGTGAGTGCACTATAACGAAAACCAAATGGGTGCACATTTTCCTGGTGCAAGCTTTGGTTAAAGCAGCCACCTACCACATAAAGCTCATTGCCAAGAACAGCTGTGCCGAAATTGCACTGCTCTACGTGAGGAATAGAGGTGAGGTATTTCCAACGACCTGCACTAGGCAAGTAATATGTAATTTCATTAGTAACACCTGACAAACCAAATCCTCCTACCTTGAGCAATACAAGCTCCATGCCTCGAGTATTCACTAGGCTAGGGGGTGGTTGACCACCAATGCCAGACAGGTGAGGAGGAATCCTTCGTGAAAATAGGCACTGCAGCACTGGGGAGTCCCATAACTCGGCAAGTCTGGATGCTGGAATTTCCGAAAAGCAAATGTAAGAGACCAACTTGCGAGCCTGTGAGAGCCGATCACCTAAATCACAGGCAACCCAGTTGAGGACAAATGAAAGCACATCCCCCTCAGGACAATTCACAGGGAAATCGCAGGCAAGAAGATGCTCCATTTGTGTTGTGGAGAGACGCTGAAATTCTGGTGTTTTAGCAAATTGGTGCAAGTTAGCACAAATAAAACGATAAACTCGTTTCCGAAGTCTTCGTAGTGAGTATGTTTCTGCAAGTGTAGCAACATCAATGCAGTTTTCTAAGTCAAGCTGATCTTGCAGGTACGAAGAGCAGGCTTCGACGACAGGAGTCAGTCCGATATGATTTGCGGTGGCCAATACATCTTGAATGTTAGCTAAGCTAAGCACCAGCCTTGATGTATATGCATATTCCAGAAGACATCGCAGACCCTGGGCACTCACTCCATTAAGACAGATCTCAGGCTGACGGCTCTCAAGCATAGCATCCGTGAACATAGCCCGAAAATAGTCACTGCAGGCAGCTAGAACAGCGCGGTGTGCCTTAAACTCTCGGCCACCAGCAATAAGAGTCACATCAAGAAGCTGTCCTCGGGCTCGCAAAAGATTGAGGCCATTAAGAAGTGCATTGGCATGCGGTGGAGACTCAAAGTGAACCATTCGAAACCCTGGTACAGTTCCATCACTGTGCTTCGATACTTCCTTCATCCTCTTCTTTAGGAGCGAACGTTTTTCAGCTAGCAAATGTCCTCAGCTGTAGCTGCTTTAGCAGAACCATCACTGCAAGGAGACTGCCGGCACCATTACCTGGGTAAATGAGAGAGACACATTTTTCAGTGGGCATAGATGATAAAATCATTAAAGTGTTGGAAGTTCACAGTAAACACAACATTGCATTTGTATGGGCAAATTAGCTCTCCCTCTGATTAACCAGGCAGCCATTCCTGATAACATAAAGCCAAAATCAAATTCAATTACTAGTTCTTTTTGAGCCCTTCGAATAAAATATGGTCAAAACAAACAAGACATATATGCCTCAGCAGTGTCTTATGCTCATGCATGAAAAAAATATATGCCACGATTCACCATCATAAGCTACATGTTGAAGATGACCATCAATATGATTTGTTTATGCTTTTGCTATTTTATAACAATGTTATCCCCCATCAGGCTAAACATCATGCTCTGAATGCCAGTGTGAGCACATATAGTTTCATCAGACTCAGCAAATTCTCAGCAATGGTACAATCTTTATTTCTTTAACACTAAGGAGAAACACAGCAAGTTCCGTGCAAGCCAACACAGCCTATTTATTGTACACATAATTTACCCTAAAAAGAAAGGCAGCATAAAAAATGCAACACAGATAGAAGATATCATTTATATAGTTCTTTCTTCCCTTCATCCTACATCTTTTGCGACGTCTTTTTTATTATTATGCAATTGTATCAATGTGCCCAGTTATCTACCTATGCACATACACATTAGGTAAACAATCTGCATTAACAGTATATTAAGGTCAACCTGATACACAAGAAATATAAGCACATTGGCTAACAATAAAGATAAATACTTGTAGCTCAGAACGTGCTAAAGAAAGACAGCTGGCTTCGGATGCTATGGCCACAATAATTGTTCATAGGTAATATTATCAGTGCCAATAAACAGTTTTGATATAGCGTAAAACACTCATGTTAGCATTAGTAAGCATCTCAATGCTTACACAAATATTGTCCATCATTACAATGCAAGGGAGTGAAACGCTAACACAAACACACACAGTGCCATCTAGATGAAATAACACCAAATGCTAAAAAGTCTGATCGATACGCCCACTTTTGACTTAGCTCTACAGCAGGAAACATGACACGTGGCATTTCATTTTAATTGTGGCTGGCTATATCCTTTTGGCTACATCCTTTTAAACATGAAAACAAACAAAGTAGATAAAGGCAATGGCTTCATCTCAGTGCGGCAACAACATGGGCAAACTTGCTCATTAAGCCTTCTGAGCTAATTGACAGATTTTCTTGAAAACAGAGCTATTTTGACATAGCATGTGGTGGCAAAGCCTAATTACTCAGACCTAAAGCAAATATGAGCATTGGTGGAGAATGAATGAGATTAACAGTGCAGGCCGACATTTCAATGTATACATATAGGACGGCTGTTACATTTTCTATCACCATCTTACATAAAGTTCCCTGTGTGCATTACTTAACACATAACGTTAAATACAAAAAATAGTGCATGTGCAGTGCAAAGCACACCACGGTGATGCTAAATCTTGCAAGTGTTGCTCTCTGGTGTACTAGAGCTCCCAATAATATCTGTAATAATGCAACCATAATTATCATGAATGTGGTAGCAATGCAGGTTTATCATGTAAGATAGAACACCATAACATCCGATTGATCATGCAACCACAACGTTAAGGAAGATTTGTAATTATATAGGCTTCCCCTTCTTCGCACAAAAACCAAGGGGTTGTGCCACAATATTTGCGGCTTGCGTGTTCTTTGCTGCAAGCTTTTCTTATAGCTCCAGGAAGCATGATACACGCACCAAGATAAATTTATTCTGGTTAAATAAAACAATATTGCCTTTTTTTACGTGGATAACTATCGGTTTCGGTTTCTGGGCACGGAATTGGGCCGTGACGTGGCAGTGTAGGTGGCTTGGTCACGTGACCACACAAGAATGTGACGCATGTCACACTGTTTATTGTCTACTCTCGAACAAACGTCTGGATGCTTTGAGCAGTTCTTCAGAGGTCCCTCACCTCACAATAGACATGTGCACAGGAAGGTGATAAGGGGGGATTTAAACACAGCCTCACACACTTGCTTAGTAGGAAGGGGGTGCTAGAACATTGGAGGGGCGCAAAGTCAGCCCCATATATTGACATATTAGGGAAGGGGTGCACTGCGACTAACCTTTGTCCCCTCTAAAAAAGAAACCTGCTCCCGCCTAAGCTCACTACAGATCTGATGTGATGTCACAGCAACTTTCGTTTCCCTTCCAAAAAAGCTAAGACAGTTCTGAGTGCACTTGCGATGGGCTTCGGTCGGGAGAATGAGCATTTAGGTAATCTTTGGAGGCGATTTTAAATATATTCTAAACATTTCCTGTTTCTGACAATTCGTGTGGAGTGTCCTAGCATAGAAAGTAAACCCACAAGAAGCTTTTTTTACCCTTGAAATTTGATGGCACCAGCCCTTTAATCATGACTGGTTACTTTTGTAAACTGAAAGTACGCCATGTTTCATTGGCAGTTCTGGAAAAATTACGCAACATTCAAGTAATGACACAACGGTCAAGTTTTACTAGATAAATCTACCGACCAAGAGATACAGATGGATGAGACAGGAGATCTCGTAAGAGTCTTGATTTGGGAATGTTAACTGGCTTTCTTCCAATTCACTACGTGCCATGCTTCCTCTAAAGACCCCAGAAAAAAACTAAAGTAGAGCCTAATGCACCCCTTTGCCTATGACTCCTCCTCTTTGCCTATGCCTCCTCTCCCAGCTGCCACAGCATCCCCTTTAGGGTGTCCGCCAGGAAACTGCGGATGCGAAAAGCATACCCTTTCACATGCATACCCTCTCCCATAAGCCAGGAGAGATGGTGATGGTGTCCTTCAAAAGCAAGTGGTTGCTTCAGTGACCGTGGCATAACTAAACAAAACATAACAGTAGTGGACAACATACCACCATGAAACACAGGGGTGAGGAATAGCCTGCACGCTGACACGAACAGCACTGAAGTTTTCTTTCATTGGACTTTCTCTCCACCATACTGACCTCTGGTGTCAAAAGGCAGGACACGCACAGCGAATCACGAGAGAGCAAGTGAATGACAATAGGGGCTTACAAGTATTAATCTTTCTACCTGCTCAACTGTAACAACATTTATTGTAGTTACAGGGGAAAAACACTAGCAGACGATGCCTGTTCAATATCACATTGTAGCAAGACACTAATTCCCCAGCAAACACAAAAAGCAGCCAACTTCTGCACAACAAGTTCCAGTGATTCATTAAGATTGCCTCTCAAGCTCCGTATGAATTTGTTGCTCAATCTACAAAAGTTATTGCTCAATCTACAAAAGTTATTTATGGAATGCAGCTCATGAATGGACAATAATGACACATATCAAGTCAATGTGGATTGTTAAAAATATAGCATTTTATAAATATCATTGTGCTTGTTTTATGCCAAAAAATGTTTAGTTCCAAAGAAAATCATGTTGTAGTGGTCTGTCTACTGTTACCGTCCGCATATGAGAACAGGCTTTCTCACATAGCATTTTCAATGCCCACTATATACTGTCTGACAGTTCGCACTGTGGTAGAGCAGCATATCATAGCCTGGCAAAAACAAGAACTTGTGCCATTCCCAAAGGTAATGTCAAAAAGTTCTTTTTCTCATTAATCAACTGCATTACACAGGATGGACTTAATTCCATCTTACAATGCAGTGTCATGTTCTTTCTTATCATGGGTAGTTGAGTGCTTGGGCTTACTGAGGCCCCACTACATCATTGGGCTTGTGTTTTAGAAGTTCTGGGCAGTATCACGATACATGATACTCTTGTATCACAAGACATATTACGATAGTATTGCAGAGATACTATTAAATATCTGCATTTCTGCATTGAGATACATTTAAAAACTGTATTTAGATCTCAGTAGTGAAATACTTCTGGTTATATTGACTGCATAGCATGTTTTCAAGAAAAAGAGGGAAATGAAAGTTTTTTTTTCTTGCAAGTGCGCGGTAATGAGAAAAGATGCACTGCTGGTCGGCGACATAAGAGGACTGATGGTTCCCCCCCAAGTGTGTGATGCCGCTGACAGCAGAATCATGGAGGTACAGTGTTGCCAGCATCTGCCGATGAAAATCGCCGTCTTTCAAGGCCAGTGCAGCAAGCCTTATCTTTTCGGCTAGCAAGCCATTGCTCTGTGACCCAGGGATGCCAGGTCAAAAAGACAAAAAATGACCAATAAATTTAGAAAAATAACCAAAAAGTTGCCACCTTGAGCGAAAGGTGGTAAAATTAGCCACACATATTTAAATATAACTGGGACATTGTAAATTAAATGATCAAATGCAATATACTTTCAGTGGAAATGTGAGTAAATACAAAAAGAACTCCTAAAAATTACAACTGCTGAGAGCGAGAGCCTGAATTGCTGAGTTTAAGAAACCTTTCATGCAGGATGACGAAGTTTCTTGCGCTCGTACAAAAATCATAAACCTGTCACATGGCCACTTGTGAACTCTCTCATATTTACAACCGAGGTGCTATCCATGTTACAAGGTCTCACGTCATAGTCCCTCAATAGCTTTTCTGGTCAAAAGGCTGTCGCCTCAGTTTAATATAAAGGTAGTGGCAGCCGCTAAGGGCGCCACCATAAAAGAAAGGCCACCGAGAAGAGTGGTCGCTGCAGGTGACACTTGTATTTTTTTCTTCTGTGTTACAGACCCGCTCTTTTTAACAATATATGCATATTATTTTGTTGTAGCAATTACTAAAACTAAAAGTACAATTTCAGAGATTATTTTTATACCAAAGACAAGGCATATACAAACAGTGAAAAATTTCAAGTTCAGCTGGTGGTTTGATGTGCCAGCAGATAATACAAGGAGACCTTTATTTTACTGTAAAATGCCTTTACTTGGCCCAACAGCCCTCAAATATTAATTATAAAAAAACTGACGTGACTGTGATGCACTGTACCAAGAATGAGACATTAGAGACATGAGCTCAAGGTTGGGAAGTGTTATTTTCTGCCCCACACTTTCGATTCTGCCGTGTGCAGTGGCGTAACAAAAACTTTCGGGAGGAGGGGGGGGGTAACCATATTTTATGTATGTTTGTGCGTGTATATGTGTGTGTATATATGTACGCAAGCAAAATGGGATAAAGAAGCATTTGAATCGCCCAACCCCCCCCCCTTGACTACGCGCTGCGCACATATTGTTCAAGCAGTGGTGACGGACTATTTTCACATATAACAGAAATTGTACTCGGACGTGAGCTTGCATTTCCCAGTAATCTGTTTGAAACAGATACATCGGCTGATCGTAGTTATCAATGGAACACTTTCTTGATGGTAATTGTCTTTTCAGGCTTCAAAAGCTTTGCCTGTTTTCGCTTGTCCGTCGAATGATGCACCACAGTTTCCTTAACGCGTTTTTTTTTGTTGTCAATATTCCCAATGAAAACTGCATGACTCAATATCTCCCCGAATCCACATTGCGTGTCTTGATCTCTATCTCATATGAGCATGGCGACCAGGCTTGACGCATGACTGCCTTCAGTGCTGTACTTCCTTGGCGATTCAGGATGCTTAACAGGATTGTAATTGCGATCTTTCTCTGAAGAAAACACAGTCCTACAAATGCTATGAGATATAACAGAAAATCTTTGCCTTCATTCCCCACCACGTAGTGTAGAGTTCAAAAAGGGGTAATGACACAGAAATCTTGCATCCAGTTTCATACCGCTTTATGGCCACTTCCAGTTTTCACACTGCTCACGAACACTTGGCATGTAAAAAACGACACCTTTTCAGTGCCTTTAAACAGCACCTCGGTGCACTGCACCTCAACGGCATCTCATTGCGCGAACATGCCGCTTAAACTGTAAAGTACCTGAACACTTGGCCCTTATCCAAAAAGCAATCACAGACAGATACAGAGTACATGTGTAAAGATTCAGCTCGCGCTGGCAACACTTGGAGTCGCTGCAGTGAGAAGCGTGGCCTCTAAAACAGTGGTGGTGCTGCAGTGCAGCAGCTTTACGCACTATATCAAGCTCCCCCATAGCATGATGGTCAAGTTTCACGACAAGTAAAAAAATATTGAAGGACTATGCTTATATCAAAGAAGTTAAGCGGAGCTTTTCGCAAAGGAAGTTCGGTGATTTTCGTAAACAGTGGGAGAGAGTACTCTTATCCCCAGTAATATGTAGTTACGGGAAAAACTTTTAAGCACAAAACTACTGCAGTCAATGCAGCAATGAACTTTATCAATATTAAATGTTCTTTCCCTGTATAGTTTGCTCATACTGTGCATTCAACAAAAAGGAAGTACGCATATAAGTGTACATACTCTCCACATCATTACTTGCCAAAAGCCATCATGTTACCAAGTTTCTCAAGAGTCCATGCCAACCATCCTATCCGTGCACACCGTGATGTTTACATCTCCACAACTGGTTCACTTCTTATTGTTGTGCTCCTCATTCTACTTCAATACTGCCATAATTCATAGCACTCGTTGACATGGGTTTCCTTCCTTCTTTGTTGGTGCCAGTAGTCGTGCTGGCATTACATGTGAACTGTTGTGTGACCCATCCGCTGCAAGGGCGTCGTATAGTGAATGCGAGACCTGTGTTCATCCGATATTACAAAGAACATTGCGATCTATGTGGTAGCGCAGCTTCAAAGAGCTTGCTGACAACTTGCAGTGAGCTTCAAAATCGGTGTATGTAGAAAAAATGTGCACCAACACAAAGTACTCTGTTGCCAGCACTCCTGACATTACTGCCAACTTGCTTGCAGGTGTACCCGTCTGTGAAAAAAGGCACAAAATTTTTTCTCGTCTCGGCCATAAATTATCGTTCACATCATCACACATATGATTTATAATACTTTCCGAGCAATAAGACGTGAAATCTTTCATGCAGAGAAAGTGCATCAGATCTAATGGGCTTCTTGCAGCTTCTGTCCAAAGCTTATAAAATTGCCATGTGACATGTGCGCAAGGGAATGAAGTTTGACAGAGTGAGGTGGGGGCCATGTGAAAAGGTTATTACATTTGCTTCACGCGCCTTGCATGACTTTTCTGAAAAAGACTACAACTACCAGCCTTACGGCGACAATAAAATTAAGTACTGTAATGGCTGCACTGAAAATCGCAGTTGCTGGGATTGAAGCATAAATTGTAGTCGCTTCGCTGGTGTATGACCAACTCCGAGCAAGTAAACTTCTTAAACTCACCTTTATACAGGGCTGGTCCGGCGACATTGCTTTTAGATAGATACCGAGTGAAACAGAAACAAAGGAAATTTTTTTTTTTAATGTGGCAGATAATTTTGCTCAGAAGAACATTTGCCACTCTGATTTCCAAGATTTAAACTTGAGCATTAATTTTTAAAACTATTCAAATTTTCCACTTGCTTGTCACGCGTGGTTCCAGTCTTGCATGAGAGACAGGCCCCATTCCATGCACGCAGGGTGAGTTTCGATATCAGCCTTAACATTTGACAATATCCGGAATTATGCGAGACTTCTGTGAAAGACTATGCCATAAGTAAGCACGGACTACAATATTCTAAATTACAAGGTTGCCCTCAAGTCATCAATTAAAAGTTAATTATAAGTAGTTGCGTCATTCATTTTAGACGCCGTAAAATATTTCTACCTCGACATAGATTTCATGGGCGAAAACAAGAGGAGCTTGACTGTCAGCACTGTATGAGATTCATTGCCAGATCAGCGAATCAATGGGCATACTTGAAGTGATGCTCTTGCTAAAGCCGGCAAATTGCCATGCTCCTGTATATAGTACTCTCTAAAGATTGTCGGAAGTCGCACCACCTCTAGGCTGGTCAAACGATCCTTTGATACATTACCTCGACTTAGCAAAAGATGCTGGGAGTGCAAAATGAGTGGTGCCACTCTCCACATCCCACAGTGCTTTAAACCTTTTCATACTTTGAAATGCCTGTGAACTGAAACAACTTCAAAGATCAAAATGTCAAGTTGGTGAGACGTAAGTAAATGTATTGGATGTCTTTTTTAGCAAATATTATGGCTAAGTGCTTATGATGCAGAAAAGCAGAATGGTGTTGCACACACATTTCCTTTTGCTGAGAAATGCACGGTACACAGGGCCCACAAGAGTGCACTGTTGGTGCCGAAAAATAGGTTGAAAAAAACTATTGTCCAGGAGGGGAGGTGGGGGGGCAAAAACTGCTAATTACAAGTTTGGAAGGTGTAGTAACTACTCATATTCTTTGATAAAAAAAGAACATTACTATGTCTAAAGAAGAAATTTGTATCACATAGTAATGTACAGCAGTACTGATTAAGGAAATACTTCGGATAAGTAAGCCTGTCATGCTGAGAAACTTAGTGGTGCAGCAAAGGCAACAAAACCATTCAGTGAGAGGGAACGGAGCAGCAAGATAGAACTTGTGTAGCGCGAGAATGTGGAAAGAAGCGGTGGGCTAGAAAGCTTTCAGCTGCTTGTACATGAGGACTGTTGATACAAATTGGAAGAAGTGAAGCAATAAATATTAGCACAGAAACAGACCCCAAACCAAAACACATACAGGTTAAGAAAAAGGTTGAATAAACAGAAAAGAATTTGGAAAATAGGCATGCAAATGAAATCAGGACTGAAAACACGCAACACGTTCAAGCAGAAGATTGTCACACAATATGATATTTTAAGGAATTGTTCAAGCAGAAAGTTTGGCCCCGTGTTATCGAGTCTAAAGGAAACGACTTCTAGCGCAAAGGGGACAGGGACAAGCACACTGAATATGGGACCTGTGTTTGAAGCCCGGGCAGGATTATTGAGAACCAAAAAATACTGATCCAAGCATGGCTGTCAGCAGAGGGGTGCAATAGGGGTACTTGCAGCCCCCCCAAGCTACACCAACACCCACAGATCCTGGTACCAAGAGATAGACACAATATGTGGTGCGTGTAGAAGTAAGAGGAGGAAATGGCTGAACAACATGGACTTATCTGTAAAGGCTTCACCATGCAGTTTAAAGCAACAAGGCTGAATTGTTCAGAGCACTAGGGTTTAGGAACTGTGAATGCACCCAAGTGGGCAGAAATAACCAAGACTATCTGACTGTTGTCCAATACAGGAGTGAAATTTAACCTTCCACCAAGTATAGCATACATACCACAAGTCGCGGCTAGTTGGCGTGAGAAGTCGCCCGATCATAGAGATACTGTATATGCTACCTTCAGGTAGGGAGCATATATGGTAACTCTACCCAATCAAAAGTGGCAGCTTTATCCATCCATCCACGCCTACGCGCATCTGCGCACATAGCCAGTATATGCTCACATTATGCATCTGCCTTCGTTCTTTCTTTTGAGCCGTATTCACGTGCACATAGAAATACAAGGCAAGAGCTTGCATGCACTGCAGAAAACGCAAGATTTGTGCACACATCAGTATCGGTACCAAGTAAAAAAAAAGTGATGCCGATACATCGTGATTCTGAAGAGTATCCAGGGGAAAAACAGAAACAAAAAACCACGTAACTTCTTTTAATTTATTTTTAGTAGCGGACTAATATCTCCCACTACTCATTTTGCTCACTTAAACATGAAAACCCTAAGTACTGTAAAGGCAATACCAAGACAATCGCCCCCATAATTCCGCAGACACCTTAGGCGGAAACATGAAAAAATACAATACATCGTCAAAAACCAACGAAAGAACCTCGGATAAGTGCCAGTACCAGCAATCAGAATGCAGATGCAAGGGAAGCCCATCTGTTAGATCGAATGCTCGCGCACAGAAAACAGCATTTAGGCGAGAGGCTGACTGCCCGCTTAAAACACGTCCATTCGATGAAAGTAATCTTGCGATAGATTTTGTTCAATGGAAGTAATCTTGAGCCAGTAATTTAATTGCCACTTACGACGTTTCACTGCACAAACGGTTCACGTCTTGGAAGTTGGCTATGTCGATACTCGAATTTCGAGGAAACGTTGAGAAGCATAAAAACTTACCTATAGCACGCCCTGTGGGCGGCGATTCCATGTCCAGCAGTGCATGGCACGGGGTCGTAGATGTAACTAGAGTCAGCGCTGCTTCAGCACAAAGGGTTACAATCTCGGTCAGCTGTATTGTCGCTTGCACGTTAGGACTAACGAGAGAAAAACTCCTCTGATTGGCAAGCCGACAGATTATCTAAAAACAAATGCCAATGCCAGAGGCATTAAAGTAAAACACGCTGAGTTGTGATCACTGGTTCCAAATAAAATGTTAGTGGGCCGAAGAACACCTGCATTGAACGCTGAGGATAAGCTAACGACCTCAAAAGTGAAAGGACAAAACAAAACATTATCGGCAACGGCTTTGACTACACTTATGTTGGCTCATATGTAAGTTTGGCTAAAATCCCGACGAAATGTCGAAAATAAAAGTGGGAGAGAATTTCTTACACAAGGTTTCGTCGTTCTCTCTTGAATGCGCGAGCAGCTGCGAAAAGCACAACCTTCGATACACAATTATTGGGTCATTGTTTGGGCCTGGATTTGTACGCCACCTGCGTGAGCCCTTCAATCTAGGTCGGTTGAAGCATTGAAGGACTCTGGCCGTACGTTCACAAAGAAGTTCTTGTAATGTCAAAAACACAGTGCTTCCTGCACCTTTCGGAACTTATCACGCCAATGAACTAGACTGCAAGAGCATGAAACAAAACTATTGGGTCATTGTTTGGGCCTGGATTTGTACGCCACCTGCGTGAGCCCTTCAATCTAGGTCGGTTGAAGCATTGAAGGACTCTGGCCGTACGTTCACAAAGAAGTTCTTGTAATGTCAAAAACACAGTGCTTCCTGCACCTTTCGGAACTTATCACGCCAATGAACTAGACTGCAAGAGCATGAAACAAAACTTATGGCATTTACACTCGCCCTCGGAGGAGCGAAGTCACTGTGTGTGATAGTGGTGCGTGGTACTGATGCATATAAGAACAATTGCCTGAAACACGACATGACGAAGCTCAACGAAGCACATAGAGTGACGAGGCGGTACGCTGCAAGTTGAGAATATACCGACACTTCTTAGCCAAGGAGGCATTCCACAAACGTTGGTCTTTTTTTTAGCGACCTTTTTACTAAAACGAAACCGAAACCTAATGCAGAGGGAGCTACCAACGCGTTTATTAACGAGCGTATGTGTTTATTTTTACTAAACGTCTTTTTTCCGGAACGAGTGAGTGGAAGCAAGCCTAAGTTGTGAGTAGGCTGAGTGTATTTGCTGCGAGAAATCGTTGCCGTTCGGGTGTTGAACCGTTGCCGGTTTTTCAGCTGCTTAAGCAGCCAAGAAGTCTCCGCCGCTTCGTTCTGTGAGTGCTTGAATTTACAAAATGTTCACATACTGTGCAGAGTGCCTATGTGCCAGGCAGGCCGCTCAGCATAGCGGTCCGCACAACTATCCGTAAAAGGCTACACGGCTAGTTGGTCGTGCGGTCGCGATTCGTAACCTACCGTTTCTTATTGTTAACGACGGGGATAAAAATATAGATATCTTGGCATGCATTTCAGCAGTCAGTCCAGTGTTATCGTGTGAGCCGACATATAAGTTACAATTGTTATCCGCACCGCTAACGGAGTCTTTCGGGCGGGAGCGCCGCTGAGCCTAGGTTGGGGAAGGCTCAGCGGCGCTCGGGGAAGACACGCCTACAAACAGGAAACGTACTCGCGCGCGCGGAGCGTCTTGATCACTGATTGACTGGCCTTTCAGACGCCGTAGTGCTCTGTATTTTACGTACCTTACGTTTGTTCAGGCGCACGATTCCGTGAAATCAAAATTTCAAAAGTAGCGTGTAATCATTTGTCGGCCGCTTTAGTTGGCCAGTTAGTGTTTACGTTGAGATGGAAGACATCTGCTGCGCGAATTTAAATGTACCGTTGAAAACTTCATCGTGTGCTTTCTAAACAATCAAAATGATTGTGGGTCGCGAATGTCGCAGCTTGTATGTGTTCGTTTAGCATCCTCGCCGCAACGTTATTGCCCGCAAAGCTTTCGCGCTGTCTCTTTCATCCTATGCGTGCGCATGGTTACAAAGCTAGAAATAAGGCACATCTGCACATATGTGGGAGGTTAACGAAATTTGTAGGTGTACACGATAAGCGATCGACTTGGAAGCCTGGGTCACTTGTGATCAACTGCTGAATAAAAACGGTGGTGTAAAAGAAGGAAGCGACTGAATTCAAGGGAATAAACAGTCTCTTAAATTCTAGGGTTCAATTATTTTAAACGCTCAATCTTATGGGGGTAGCGTTGGAGGATTGTGGAGTTAAAAACGCGGCGCCCGTGATTCGCATATTCGACCCACTGAATGTTTTGAAGTCGTGCGAATGACGGTCTCACAATCGCTGTATATTGTGTTCTATCGATGAGGTAGTATATTTCTACCCGGTACACGGGAAGTGGTTTCGTTCGAGTGACTGAGCTGGCTTCGATGCCTGCAATTTCCGCGTGCAAATATGGATCTGTTGAGAAGCACGGTTCTGATGAACTCGTTGGTTTTTTCCCAGTTAAGCGCGGGACCACCGACGTATTGTATATGTCGTTTTGTGAAGATCGTAATTGTAGTTTGTTTTTTTTTTTTGGGGGGGGGGGGGGCGTGGTATGCAGGCAGGGTTAATGGGACCATTCTATGCCATTTCTTTTCGTGACTATAGTCAGTGATGCATCTGGCGCCGCGCTCGAATCACAGGCACCGGCCGCTTGTGGTTGGTAAATAAGGAATATAATTAAGCGAGGTGCTAAGTCACTGTAGTACATACATGAAATCAGGCAGCATGGTGAATTCGCTTTCATTCTGGAACCTAGAGTCTGATTTTTCTATTCTACCGTGCAACCAAGATAAGAGCATATCAGAAACTTTGCAGTTTCATCTGTGTCGTCGTTGTACAAATTAACGGCTAAGAAATAAGCAGTGCCGCACTGCGGGTAGTGCGGAATGTCGGAATAGAATGTTTGGGAAAATGTCAATGATCCCGAATGATTAACTGACATGCTGTAGGAAAGCACTTTCGGAACGCCGGCGTTCGCATGCATTGGTTGTTGAGGGAAGTCGTTTTCCTCTCTCGCGTGAATATGTTTAGCCGCGATTTTTTTAGCTTGTGTGCGCGCGTTTGCTCCTTGCAAAAAAAAAAAAAAAATGAAACGGGCCTCTAGGTTGACGAGCATTAGTTTTGCCTATAGGAGACGGTGGAATCGACGTCAGCCGCAGCGCCGGATCATTGTGCGACGTCACATCTGTTGCAAGAACAGTGAACATCTAAAAAAAAGGGCCTAAGTGGAATTGTTCTATTAATATGTGGCTGTATCTTGTTGCTGTGCTTTAACTGTAGGGGTCTCGTGTGTATATATATATATATATATATATATATATATATATATATATATATATATATATATATATATATATATATATATACACGAGACCCTCCTTTCCACTTTGGGTGGAGGAGAGCGGGTGTTACCCCTTTTTTTCCAATAATTTGTGCGTGCATACTGTACGCCCGCCAGCACAAACACGCCCATAAAAATGTAGAAAGGTCGAAACCCGACTCTCGTAATAAAATCTCATCTACGCGCCCCTCGTACTGCATTTCGCCACAGAACACCTAACATGATTTCGCTACCGCTCAACGCTTGGCCTCTCATATCACACATAAGTATTCAGTATGGCGCTGCGATTTCTTTCACTCAATTCCCCAATTCTTTGCTATGTCAGTTACAGCTCGCAGCCGGTCAGTTATGGTACCCCTGATGAAGCGCGAGTGATACTGTGTAGTGACCTTGTGATATCCGAGCCTGGTGTTGTGGCCCCTGTCACAACTTGGAGAACTGTGGGCGAATGTTTGAGCCGCCGTTTGACACGAGAGCGTTAAAGAGCCCGTTTCACAGAAATTCCGGTGTTGACGTCGTTGCTTGTTTGCGAAAATGTGAGATAGATACAAATAAATTAATAGCTTCAGCTCATGGCTTAGAATCGCTTCTGGCCCCGCCGTGTTGGTCTAGTGGCTAAGGTACTCGGCTGCTGACCCGCAGGTCGCGGGTTCGATTCCCGGCTGCGGCGGCTGCATTTCCGATGGAGGCGGAAATGTTGTAGGGCCGTGTGCTCAGGTTTGGGCGCACATTAAAGAACCCCAGGTGGTCGAAATTTCCGGAGCCCTCCACTATGGCGTCTCTCACAATCATATGGTGGTTTTGGGACGTTAAACCCCACAAATCAATCAATCATTAGAATTGCTTCTGAAAAAAAAAAAGGCCATACGAATGTAAACGTATCAAAAATGGAACAGCTGCGCCACCTTGCGCCGAACAACCCCAGTTGCGCCAAACCCGTTCAGTGCCGTACTGCGCCGCAGCACCCAAATTCAGCCACAAATTGCGACAGCCCCGTGCCCAAAAATGTGGCTGAAGCATTGCGTTTCATCGAAACAGTTATAGTTAGGGTTTTGTCAAGGTTGTTATCGCTCCTACAGTGAAGTTTGATTTTAAGGGCGTGGTTGCGAGCTTGTCCACTATCTCGACAGACGCGAATGGCTGCTTATACGTGCTGCACTCACAACGCGAAGAGACTGTGCTAAAAGAGCATGTCTCCCTGGCGCTACTGGTGCGGCCGTATTCTATAACACTGGCGTTTTATTAGAATGTCATGTATCAGATCCAGATGAGTTAGCTGCCAGCCTGAGTTCGTATAACCACAAAATTTGTTGCTGTCGCATTCATTGTTTCGTCCTTGCGGTGAAACTGCGATTTTTTGTAACTTGATAGCAGTGCTCAAAAAAAAAAAAGCGAAAAGGGCACTTGATGGTAACGGTGCTCTGGGGGGGAGGGGGGTCCCGAAACAGCCTAAGGACAGGGGTACAGGACTGCTCATGTGCAATAGGTCAACACCGGTGATTTTTTTTTTTTTTGACCATGTCAAGGTTACAGGGTTTCTATGTTCCTGAGACACTCTTGTCGGGAGCCCAAATAGCTGAAATGCTCGGGAAATTTGGAAATAATTTTAATAATCAAAAATGTGCAATACTGAAACCCAACCGAGCGCCCTGTCTGCGTATGACGCACTGTTTGGTAGAGCCGGATGCCGTATACTGGTTTTGCCGGCGCGGAATATGAAAACTGTGAAAGCCAGTCCAGCGATGCACCGGCCAAACAGCACAGAGGAAGAAAGAAAGCATTCCCGTATTGTACCCGTGCCAAACACCGCCGCCGTCGCCTTGTGGAAAGCACAATGAACGCTGTAGCGGCCAAGGTAGCGATGCCATCGGCTGCGTCACTTCCGTTGGCATGCCTAACGTGACGTTACACAGACAGTGTTGCCAATAATTCTGGCAAGTGAAGTGAGCTTTTTGAGGTAATCTCTAAAATTCTTTTGCATGCGATCAGTGCATCACTCAACCCTGTCATTTGGTATAAAGGACGAAAATGTGCAAAGGAACATACCCAGCGAACTTCATGGAGATTCATTGACCTCGAAAAATCGCCGGAGTTGGCCTTTAAATGCAAGCACACGGGCCTCAAGCATTTTCTCCTCCATCAAAAATGCGGCCAGGATTCGATTTGCGACCTGCAAGTCAGCAGCCGACCATAGAGAGATATACTATATTAAGAGTGGCCACTATCCGTTGCCCAGCAAGAAAAGGTCTGACCAACCGATAAATGGCGTAAATATCCTCGGTTTTACTCCCTTTTTAAGACATCTAATAGCCTCTTCAGGAGGACAGTTGTTGCCCAACTTTGGCATCAATTTTTTGCAAAGAAGAAATTCTATTAATTTTTATATCCGCATTACATCATGTCCCGCTGAGGACATTTAATGCATCACAACATAAAACAGTAAAGTGTGACTGGAAAGTGTTGTCTCACGGCATTTGTTTTGCATAAAGAGGCACATTCATGTGGTTTAGATGTGTTGTACATGCATTCCCTTTGCGCAAGCATGGGTGAGTAGCTTAGTGCAATAAAGAAAGAAAAAAAGGGTGAGTAGCCTAGTAAAACTCTTTCGGAGCATGAGGGTATGGGTTCAAATCCCAGCGTCGGAAGGAAAAAAAAGATGTTATTTTATTTATGCTGAAGACATTATGGGGTCTGACCAACCACTCGTGGCGCTAAAAGCAGCGCAGTAGCTGGGCCGTACGGGAGTGTCCGCTCGTTATGTATGTTTCTCTATGAGCCGAGTGGCTTAGCCACTTGGCCACCGTGGCGGGTCAATTGAAGTGATGCTGGCCGCTGATTCTTTTAGACGTAAATCTACAAAATGTTGACATAAGAGAATACGCGAACACCAAGCAGAGCGACACCTTTCGCAGTCCGCTGATGGCTGCCGAACAAGCGAGCGCGCCGGCGACCGCGCCCTGGGAAGCAAAGTTCACAGTTGCTGCTCGAGCGACCCATCTGTCGCCTTCGTTCAAGACTGCCAAGGTGCTTTCTCTGTGCTTCGACCACTGGCCTCCCATGCGGAGTGATGTTATCGCCCTCCGAGCGACCGAGATGGGCCGGCTCTTTTGATATCTTCTTCAAGCCGCGTTCGTCGCCCCCCCCCCCCCCCCACCCGCTCGCGCACCTTTACCCGCGGGTAGAACGTATAGGGTGCTCGCGGGTACGTTATCAATTCAGACTTTATACGGGACGTGACGGCTACGGCAAAAACTCTTCGAGAGCCCTATAATTACGCTTTTAATGTCATAATTGCCTTACAATAGCCTTATATTTGCTATCGCAATAATGAGGCTATTTCACTATTAGGCGCAGTGTTTGAAAAGCGCAGCATTGCACAAATGCTGCTTCACAGGGTCTGTATTACGGGGCTTCGTCGTGTCTGAGTATTCTCTCTGTTACAAACGTGCTCGAAAAGGCTGTTCAGGCTGCTACAAGCCTGCTACAAAAGGCGCTCTTGCCTGCTCCGCATGGGACTGCTCCAAAACCTATGTACCCTGTTCCACTCCTGCGTATGCAATATTGCTTGGCAGATGCCTGGAATCGCACCATGCATCAAGACACGTGAATTGCACAATGAGGGGCTTAAGGAACCACCCATTACAAGGCACTCAGGCATACCAGTAAAACCATCAGTGCCAGTAAAAGCATCAACGGAGCTAGCAGCTGCTTAGGCTCGCGTGTTGCGTAGTGCGCACTTCGCAACTTCCAGTAGGCGTTCTAGGATAGTTTTAAACGACCAACGAATAAGCGCGGAGACATTCCTTTCCTTGCGGTGTGGCTGAGGTTTTCAGCGAGAAATGGAGCTCAGAATGCGATGCGATCGTCTTCCATATTCTTGAAGCGAAGCGCAGGTGTCTTCCGACTTTAATTGTATTGTACGGTCTAACTGCAAATAAATGAATATATATATATATATATATATATATATATATATATATATATATATGTGTGTGTGTGTGTGTGTGTGTGTGTGTGTGTGTGTGGCCTTAAAGTCATCCGCCTGGTCTTAATTGCCCAAGTTGGCCATTTGTTTGTTTTTTCGATGTATGTATAGACTGCATAAGCATTGGCTACACCGTGGCTTTCGCACTAAGTGACGACTCTGAAAGCGGTGAATGAGAGGGTACATGTATGTCCGCATTCCTGCGCAAATTGTAGCTGCAGATGTAGTGATCGGTTGAACGCATCAAAAAAAAAAAAAAAAACTCCGTCTGTCGGTGTTCGCTGACTGACTGAGAAAGCAGCTACGACATAATCAGCCGCGAAAGTCCGTATATACTGAAAAAAAAAAAACATGTATTTGGCGCACAGTACTTGAACGGTAGAGTGAGGTAGTGGACCTATATCGCTATAGATATCTATCTCGAAATATATTGGTATATATATCATAGTACCTCCGCAATATTTCACCGCGCCATGGAGTATATGTTGGCTGTACGATTCTACGATTATTGTTCGCCCCTCTCTCGTTCCCCGACTTTGTCGTGTGCCTAATTTGTGTTTTAACATCTCTACGCACGGAAACATTTTACACAGCGGCAGCATAGCAGTCTACGTTCATACTCTATCGTTCATAATTGTATACGTATACCTGCGTGCTTCACTCGTATATACCTCGAAGCTTCGCGCAGGTTTGAGCCGCCCCAGCTGCGTGTGTAAGCCTGTCCGCACCGCTTCGCATTGGCCCCGTGTCCGGCGCAACCGCGGCGCTGGCCTCCGCCGTGTTGTTGCACGGACACTGGGCCGGTCGCCGATCTGCATGGTTTCACATGTTCGTGGCCTCCTTCAGTCAGTGTTGTCATCGGCGTACTTGCGAGGTGCAGTAGAGATACGGAGAACGACGACATGCAGTGACCATTAGCTTGTAGTTTTTTTTTTATTTTATTTCAGTTGTTCCCCTTCTTGTTCAGTATGGATAGGTCGGCGGCGACCCTGACGCTGGCACTAGTGACGTATACGCTTGCAAAATATGGCTCGAAGCCGTACCGCGAAACGAGTTACCACATGTTACGCGTGTTCCAAAATTGAAACCAGCAAACCCTACAGCAGGGTCCTCTTCACTTTGTCGACTTTTGCGATGATTATCGGCCGACTAGCCGCGCGCGCGGTTCTAATCGAGCAAATCTCACTGACTTTTACGAACTCGCCTACCTTGAAAGAGGCGCTGAAGTGCGCGTGATATCCTTTAATGAAGCGGAAAACATCCTCCAAAGAGTTTGCTTAACGCGTTACTGCCTCGAGTAATTTTGTTGGCCTTATTCACCAGCAGCATAATTGCTAGGGACACCTGTGGCTGCACTTGTCTCCTTGCAATTAAGAAAACCCAGACAATGCCTTGCTCGGGTTCCGTTGCTCGAGACTGCATGAGTTCACGAGTTTGACTTCCTGCATCCACCTTCTGGCTACGGCGTTTGCGAAAATGCTCGTGCGCGGACATAGCTTTTTCGAGACCCTCATACGCGTCTGTCACATGGGTTGCTTTGGAACGTTGAACACCATCGAACATCAGAAGAGAGCTGGCGCAGCATGTTGGGGAGGTGCTGCAATGCAGTGCCAGTCATTCCTGATACGCGGAAACACGCTTTGTCAAATGGAAAGTCGCTGCCACGAAAAGCGACTGATCTTCGTCGAATGATTTGCTGTCGCTGCAGACAACGGACCATGGATGCCCATAGAGTGGGCAGCTGCATTGTTCTCGTCATGGTGCATTGTACTATTTGTGCAGCTCTGCCAGTTTTCTGCGCGTTCTATAGTGTAAGTTTCGGACACCTGATATACTGGGGTGCGAAAGTGAACACTCTACGCGAACTTCGTAGTAAACCGTATACGTGAAGTTGGTTCACCCATCGGTATTCATCATTCACCCACACTTGGTGTTCACTATAGCTTTCACCAAATATTGGTACACGAGTCTCTTCGCTTTCCCCTATACCATTGCAGTGGCCTTGATGTACCGCCTCTCAGAGGAAGCCTTTCGGAGAAAGGGGATAGAGGAAACTGGTTCGGTTGGTCGTTTATAAAGGCACTTAGCTAATACCACACAGCGTGAATGTGTGGGAGCCGAGTTAAACAGGGTTCGGACCTTCCGATTCGAGCCACTAATTGGCCATTTGAATTCTGCTGGCGATGCAGTGGTGTGTATACACGCAGAGAAGGCTCCAAAGTTCCCAAGAAGAACGGAAACCCACGAGGAGTTCCAGCAGCCGAGCGCTTTGTGGGGAAGCGTGCGCGCTCGATCGATAGCGTCACCGCGCTCGGCCGAGCTTTCAGCGCTGCCTTTTGTCATAACTCCATGCGCGAAGCGGAAGAGTGCTGGCGGTGCATTCCCTCGCCCAACTCGCGAATGCGCTGCTATGGTGGCTTAGCCGCCATAGCGCTGCCCAGGCTAGGCCTCTGATAGTTCGCTCGACTTGCACGTATGGCGTAGCGAGGCGCACCAGCATGCGAACGCATAGACCGTCGCGATCATGCGAGGATTCGTCGCAATCGATCAGGCTAAACAAACCTATTTGTCCTCTATGGGGGCCATGGCTGACTGCATGCGCAAGTCGGTGACAAGCGTGCTTGCGTGTCTTCTATATATTGCACCATCGCATTAGTGAAATAGGCTGTCGTTAAAGCGTGTTTCATTCGAGGGAATGTCGTAACCCGAAAATACGATGCTTTAAATCGGCATTTTGTCATTGTGACCCGCATCTAGGAAAATGTATGCATGTGTGCGTGTGCTAGGGATTGTTTATATTTGGATTATTCGCTAACTTATCCGAAGACTTTATTCTTCCCTCAACAGCTGCACATATCACAACCTCTGTCCCCTATTTCCCTTCTCTTTTCGAAGCAGGGGCGCCGCTCCCGAACACATGGCCACCTATATATGATACGTGGCACAAAACAACACCATTTAATATTTTTACAACAGCGGTGCCTGAAGATATTGAAGTTTTCTGGGTACATATTCCTTTATTTTGATGCGTTACGTTTTCTCCCGCAGAAATTGTAAGCAATGTTCGGCGCAGACCGCAACGCAATGTTTAGAAGGCTTCACGAGAGCATTCTGCAAACATTTCCGGGAGGACACGAACAGTCAGCGTTTGTTCCAGAGATTGCGCGAGCACCATCCATAACGTTGGAAGGTTCGATGACCATGGTGCCGATGCTTTGTTGCGCCGCTATCAGTGTACAGCGTGTATTTTTTTGTAGTTAAACTTTTCGTTTCCCGGGCACAACTTCGCCCAAATAAAATACAGTCTTGAGCCTGCCGACAACGCCGCGAGCACGTGACACCGCGCATGCGCATTCTGCGGCAGGTGTCATCTGCTACGGTGTGTAAAAGCTAATCAGCACTAGCATACATTCTTCGCAGTCACGCCCCGCCGCGGTGGTCTAGTGGCTAAGGTACTCGGCTGCTGACCCGCAGGTCGCGGGTTCGATTCCCGGCTGCGGCGGCTGCATTTCCGATGGAGGCGGAAATGTTGTAGGCCCGTGTACTCAGATTTGGGTGCACGTTAAAGAACCGCAGGTGGTCAAAATTTCCGGAGTCCTCCACTACGGCGTCTCTCATAATCAAATGGTGGTTTTGGGACGTTAAACCCTACAAATCAATCAATTCTTCGCAGTCACCTTTCTGAATAGCACAGGTAACTTGCGGCATCAATCGCTCGACTGCGTTTTAGTGGCGAAGCTTCCTCTGATGTTGTACGTAGCCACAGGGGTTGCAAGATGGGAGATGGCGGTACGTGGAGTGTTCACTAGATGGACGGACAGGCAGACAGACAGACTAGAAGACGGACGGACGCACGAACGACGGATGGACGGACGCATGGACGGATGCATGGATGATCGCGCGGATGGACGGACGCTTCGCGCCACTCATTATCATTCACTCCGTAGTTATGCTGTGATTTTTTTCAAAGGGGCCATATGACGTTCCCTCTGTCTTTCCTATATGTTCGGCTTGTTAGTGTGGCGCATAAATTAAATATTTACGGAGAAGCGTGTAACTGGTAAGTCATGGAGGCGTATACTTACGAATATTATTCCTGGTATAACTCTATCGTTCTTTGCTAATATATTACGTATAAGAAAACAAATCAGTGTCGCATTAGACCACAGGAACTCGACCCCGTAACTTGCCGCATCGTTCGGGTGGGCAAATGGAGAGGAGACCGCAGACTGAACACATGCGCGCCCGAAACAGGCCGGCTGGTCAGCGTCACCGCCTCCGGCGCGGAAGTAATTGTCGGCATTTTTTTTTTTTTTTCGCGAAGCTGGTGCTATATGTTCTACTCTGACGCTATAACACGATGCTAGCTATAGCGCTTGGGCTGCCTCGCTTCGGGAACTCTCGGATGCGCCTGCTGAATGATGCTTTGAAACGCGCTAAACGAGATTAGCCACGAATTTTCTGCGACGAGTCGTGGCTCAGATGACTACATTCCGACAGGGGCGTGTGCGTCTTCAAATTTATGCACGCAGTAATATAGCCCGAGTGGTTGAATGATGCCCCAACTCTTCGTCGTCTTTTGTTACCTACACTTATAAATAACCGTAAGCAATCGTGAGCTTTTCAGTTACACGTATTTTTTTTTTACGCTTACATGTGAGAAAGCACTATATTTAACTGTTCCGAAACTTGACAGTTCGAGTCACCGACACGCATGTTCGCTTCACTATAAGTAGGGAAGAAAACACGCCCCTGCTAATATTTACCCATTTTTTCAAACTTCAATATAACTTAAACCCTAAACTAGACGTTCATGGCACACACTCCTTGATTTCATATTTTGCAAGATGATCGAAATTCTTCGTCTCAGTCTTTTAGTGACATAATTGTTCGCCCTATCGATTTCACTCTTAACGGACATGAATTACCTTATTCGCCACGTATGTGCAAATGTTTTGTGATCACGTTGCGTAAACCTGCTTATCATTCAAGTTTATTAAAATATCAGTAGGTTCATTTTAAACGTTTAACAGCTTACAGTTGTAATTTTTCAAAAATATACTGTATATATACAACTCTAACAGTAAATGAAATCAAAAGCGAAGATATCGCGATTTAGTGGTGAGACGGAGTTGACTCTCTCTTCCTGTGGTATATATATATATATATATATATATATATATATATATATATATATATATATATATATATATATACCACAGGAAGAGAGAGTCAACTCCGTCTCACCACTAAATCGCGATATCTTCGCTTTTATATATACACACACACACACACACACACACACACACACACACATATATTATATATATATATATATATATATATATATAATGTTATCTTATATCAAGTGTACCAGTCCAAGTCAGTTTTCGACCATCTCTGGTCATGCTGAAAAACAGAATGTGCAAGCATATGTGAACGTGACAAGTAGTTATTGGGGCGTTATACTTCTAAAAAAAAATGTTCCGTATAGGGCGCTTCGAACTTTGGGCACGCAAGCGAAAGTGTGTCGTGCTAAACAATTTATATATTATTACTGTTGTGAGCAATTACTATGAAACAAGTTTTTCCTTAATCTTAAAGAAACACTAAATAGAAATAATGACTTGGTTTTGACTGATAAAGTGTACTTTGAGAAATGTAATGTCATAACCTTTACTGTTATAAGTTTATTATTAGCGGAGAAAATCGAGGTTGAAGTTTCATTTTGAAATTTTGCGCCAAAATCTCTGCGCGTGATGTACAAATTAAAAAAAAACTGTATATTTAGTACTTACGTGACATTGGCTTGATGAAAATTTTTGAATCTGTACGTGTGCCAGGTCTATGGCACCCGCAGATGACAATGTACTTAATCTTTATTGAGTAGAAGCTTTGCAGGACCCAGTTACGCCTTCAAAATTTACTACGTCATGGTGCTTCGCCCGGAAATCTGACGGAGTTGTCTCCACCGGAACTTTCTTTTCGCGCGTTTCTTCACTTACCAAGTGCCATGTCATGATAAAAGTGTTGTTTTCAGGATTGAGAAATTGTACCTCACTAATACGCGAAAAATTATCTTGCTCCTTAGTGTCTCTGTAAGGCGTTGATCTTTAAGGACTATAATAGTTTCTTCATTTGGTCTTAACTTTTTTCATTTTTGCCTTCACGAAAAATTGTAATATGCTGCATTTTAGCGTATTTCATAAAAACATTTTTTTCGCGAGTAATATATTCACACTGTATTTTTAAAGGATCGTATGTTAAATTTCTTTAAAAAGTCACAGATTTACCGCAAAGGCAGAGCAATAAACGCGACAGCAAGAAATTGGAAGGTCATGCGAAAAATGACAAGCAGATCGAAGCGTGCCCCCGCGTTTCTGACGGAAAATTGACGCAAGAAACGTACTCACACATATAGATGAACGCGAATAAGCGTCTCAGGTGTTACTTCGCTGTGTCTGAAAGGCGCACCCTTTTCGCAAACGGAGACTGTGCAACGAGAGCAGTGACGTTTGTGCGCCCGGTAGCTACAACAGAATCGTTCCGGTGAAAGCCCAACGCGTACGATTGCCCCCCCCCCCCCCCACTACGAGATAAGGGAGCGCTCGCGTGAGCGTCCCATCTCCGCGGGGTGAAGTGTGCGTGGGAGGTGAGAGAGTGCACCGCCGCGTGGTGACGATCTGGCGATGCGCGTTCATCTCTCTGGTAATGCTGAAAATAGGATAGTTCCCCCGAGATGCCCATCGCCGGCAGTAAGCTGTATATGTTCTGAATCTAATCTGTCCACGTTATATATATATATATATATATATATATATATATATATATATATATATATATATATATATATAAGGGAAAGAAGTGTAGTATACCTAAGGGCTCGTTTTTCCGTGTTTTAACACAATAATAATGAGATATAACAGCCAGTAATGCCAAGGAATGTACAGGGGCAGTTATTAGAACCAATGAAATGTAAATAAGAAAGAAAAGTGGATGAAAAAATAACCAGCTGTGAGCAGGAATCGATCCTATGACCTTCCAATAACGCGTTCGATGCTCTAACCACTGAGCTAGAACAGCGGCCTTCCCCCCATCCACTTTTTTTGGGTTTATATGTGAATTTAGAAGTAGGAGTGACAGTCAGCGCCATCTATAAGCCAAGCGACGAGTGTGAAAACACTCTTTTATGGGCATGTTTGGCGTCACGTAGCACGTGAACTTATTATGAGCGGGCAGCTGATTAATAGTCCCTCGTATACAACCTAATGACACCAAGTCTGCCAGTACGAGACCCTCGTTTAATGAAATAAGGGAAAGAAGTGTATACCTAAGGGCTCGTTTTTCCGTGTTTGAAATCAATATTAATGAGATCTAACAGACAGTAATGCCAAGGAATGTGTATATATATATATATATATATATATATATATATATATATATATATATATATATATATATATATATATATGTGTGTGTGTGTGTGTGTGTAATTTCATTTTTCCAATCAGTGGTAAATGATCACGCATCGGCCTATAACTGAAACATCATAAAACACCTTCAAAAAACTATACGGTCTGCGTGCGTGGTAGATTAGAATAAGTAGTTAGCAGATCTAACGTCGTCGCAGAAAGCACAGGACCGCCTTGATTGGCGGAACATGGAAGAGGCATTTGCACTGCAGTGGACGAAGTTAGGCTGCTGCTGCTGATATATATTTGTCTGACGTGCATATGTGTGTGTGTGTGTGCTAAAGAACGGGTAGCTTGTTCTGCCCGCCGGTCGCATAGCGAGCTCTGCTTCCGCTGTGTCTGATATTTTGCGGTGGCTCTTGCCGCTTCCCTGCCCTTGACATCGGACTTGCAAGCTAGCTTCCGTTCGCTACAACTGCCACCGCCAGTCGCGGTACTGTTCGCGACTCACTTCCGTTGGGAACCTTCTCTCGCAGAAGCTGTGGGATGCTGTGGTGTATACAGTTGAGCAGAGCAGACATTTGGGCGAGTTGGTTGGGATTGAAAACAGCAGCAACACGAGAACGAAGAAAGGTGCCACGGGACAGCGCCCGTCCCGTTATTTCTTTGTTGCTGCTGCGCTGTTTACAAGCTAATGGGGATAGTATGCTGTCGCCGTTACGGCGGCCACTCAGGAGAACGGCTTGATAGATGTAGAAAGAACTTTTTCTTTTCAATCAATGAAACCTATTTTCATGAATAGATATATGCAATTACAGGGATTATTTGGACCGTTAGCCTAAAGTGGCTAGTGGACGGCCCAATATAATGTGCAGCATAAAAAAAGTGTACAGGTCAGCTTTGAGGTAGCAAACAAAAGTGGTCATATAAATACAGATAACACGGTAATACTTTTTTTTCCTGTTGACGTGCATACTCATTAGCTTGCAGCTAGCTACATAGGCACTTATTTAAAAAATGCAATGAAAACCGAATCACACACACACGTACTTACATGTCTTGACTCCTCAGAAAAAAAAATGATTTACATGCCATGCTGAAATTACGTGAAGTTTTAATCTCTAGGGGGACAGTGTTCCATATATTTGTTTCATTAAACTGTATCAGTGTTTCTCCGTAAACATTAAAACATTTGGGCAGATTGAAATTGCCATTCGAAGCATGTTGCATATTGCGTTTAGGAATTAAAAAAAAAAGATCAGCAGGCAGAGGTGAATTCCTATTATGATATTTACTGGAACAGCAATTTTGTAGTCGTGCAACATCGGAACCGAGAGAATGCGTTGTGATTAAAAAATTACATACTGATTCACCTTGGCTTATGATTTTCAGTGTACGCTTATGAAGTCGTTCAAGAGTTTTTAGATAAATTTTTGTACGTCACACCCCACGATTCCAGATATTAACCTAAGTGACAATGACACAATGAAAAGTAGAGTGTGCGAAGTATAGCTTGTGGAAAATATTGGCGAGCTTTTTTTCGAGAATAGCAGCCATAGGCTACTTTTGCGCAAACACTCTGTACTTGCTCATGCCAGTGTAAATGCGCATCAAAAGTGACGCCTAAATGTTTAAAACAAAGAACTTGTTGAATAAGAGCGTTGTTTATTGTTAGGTTAAGATATTCAGCGTCAATATGTTTCCAACGAGAGTCAAACGCCATGTACTTTGTTTTAGTAGAGTTAAGAGTCAGCTGATCCCTGGCAAACCATTCCGAAATTTTCGATAAATTGGTCATCGCGTCATTTTGTAGATCTGCTAAGAAATGTCCTGTGAAAACTAACAGTGTCGTCCGCGTACATCAGTGCCCTTGACCTCTGTAGGGATCGCGGGACATCATTGATATAAAGAGAGAACGATATAGGGCCCAAAAATGAACCCTGTGGCACCCCGCATTTAATGTAACCGTAAGATGACTTGATGTCACCAATGACTGCCTTTTGTTTGCGTGCCGATAAATAAATTGAACTCGTGAAATTGAACACCTCAAACGAATTGAACACGTGATGACAGAAAGGCGCGAATCCAATTAACTATAGCTGAGTCGTTGTTTAGAACGCTTAGTTTATGAAGAAGCAGGGCATGGTTCACTTTGTCGAATGCTTTAGAAAGGTCGAGGAATATACAATCTGTTAAAAAACCGCGATCAAGGTTTACATGGAGGAAACTACTGAAGGCGATGAGTTGAGTGTCACAGAAAAAATGTTGGCGAAGTACATGCTGTATAGGTGTAAAGAAGTTGTTTTTGAGAAAATTAACCAGATGTGTGTACATTATATGTTCCATTACTTTGCAAGACACTGGTGTAAGAGAAATAGGTCTATGATTACGTGGGTCATGCGATGGTCCTGATTTGTGAACGGGGATTACTCTATCAGTTTTCCAGTCATACAGTAAGGTGCTAGAGTTGTATAATTGTGGTTTTTTAGCAAAATGCTATGAAAGTAGAGGTTCTATTATGCCTATACAGTTCTGAAAAATCGGCTGTAAAATATTTCAGCGCAAAACGAGCCCTGAAAGTCGCTAATGGTAAACCAACCACCGCCATTTCGCCATGGCGCCGCGTGTGATGTCATGAGGTGGAAGGAGCGGAGCCAGTGTTGCTCGACTTTCATACCGCTCGCGTGTTCAATTATAACTTAATCGCCGGACAGAATGCGCTAAAATTTTGCCAGATTGTTTGTGAACGCAGAAGGATGAACCCACATAAAACACGTTTCGATTTAGTTTAAAAGCACGAACATCTGCGCTGTATAGTTGCTGTATAGTTTTATAGTTCTTTGCTGTACGAACCATCTTAGTTTCGAATAATTAGTGTGACTCATGCTCTCGGCTTCTGCGTTGCAGTGGTCGCCGCTACCTCATGTTATATAATAATAATAATAATAATAATAATAATAATAATAATAATAATAATAATAATAATAATAATAATAATAATAATAATAATAATAATAATAATAATAATAATAACAATAATAATAACAATAATAATAATAATAATAATTGTGGGCATGAGTTTTGTCCACTTGGCTGCAAGGAGAAAATTATTGCATTTCCTGTGGTGCACTATATTTACACCATTTTTAAGAATATCTAGGTTCTAGGCATGCATAAGGTTTCTTCAGCGTTTAGAAGTACATATCACTGCTCTGTTAATAATGCAGAACCTATTATTTGTTGGAACAGTAGAGAATGATACCCTGTGCGGTGACCCTGAATAATTGTTTAGCGCTAAACCATTTTCTAAATGGGACCAACCAGAGCTCAGGATGCGTCTTGAGCTGCCAGGAGTTTGTGAAACGTTCCATATTGCATTAAATGGGCAATGACGTAGCCAGGGGGGGGGGGTGTTCAACGCCTTCCCCCGGAAATTTTTCGCCCCCCCCCCGCCACTTACTTACCCTTTTTTCGTTGCTTCGCGCTGACATGATTCCGAAACAAAGCAGTGCTACCATCACAATATTATTTGTGGTCGTTTTTACGCTGAATAATGTTGGCACATGGAAAAACGTGTCGCGGTCTTTGCCAAGGCTTTGGCACTCTGAGATTTTAGGCAGGAGTCTCGGCCGTGAGCGTCTTAAGTTGGCTCGGCGACGGCATTGTGCTGCAACGGTGGCCATACGTGTACCCGCCGGAACAGATATCGCTGGAGTCGATCACTACAATAAATCTCACTAGGCAGAAATTAGTTTTAAGGCTGAAAGCTAGACACAGTTTCAAGATCTAATTGGCCACGTTCAAGCATATTAGTGTGACTCTTCGTACCTGTGCTAAGATATGCTCATGCCAGAGAATAACATTTCTATTGAACCTTCGCACGTTCTGCTAACATCTAAACAGGCACACACACACGTAAGTGCGCGCGCGCATGTGCGACCGAGTATGTGGCTCAACCACCGACCTTCACTAGTTTTCCAGTGTACAATATAGTGATACATACCTTTACAATGTCCCAACGGCTAAAGGCACCCCGGAGTGTTGTCTAATGACGAAGGTGCAACACAGGCGAACGTGCAGGCCAATCATAACCTTAGAAAGGCCTACTGAAATAGTCATTATGTAACTTTGGCTGATAAATAAAAAGATGGTGCTCATAAACCTAAATCAGCGTAGCGTAATGAGAAACGCAGTGTGGGCAGCTGTAGTGAGTACAAGTTCTATTGCTGGGCAGTGTGGCTAACCGTGCTAGAACGAGGAACATTAATATACCACAAATTAAAAATATAAATATTGGTTCGGTTCTGTTCGCCCATTTATATACATTGACATGACTAGAAGGGCACACCCAACGATTTCTGCAACTAACAACATAGCGCACTATAGTAAATGCACAGAATGAAGTAACATTAGCGTACAAATTATCATATAAACTTAAGAAGAATATGCATAGTAACCGTAATTTTTTACAAGTGAAATAACCTCCGTGCAAGCAATGTTTCTCGCAGCACACACACGTATGACCTTGCGAAAAAGTGTTGATTACCTTTGTGAATTGACACGAAGATTGACACGCGTACAGAGCAGCGTTCTATAGTCACACTCTTTGTGGCTTCTGAAAGTTTCGAGCGCGCTCTTCCAACACGTGAACGGAGAGAGGACCAAGGCACACATAACTTCTTGAGTCTCCTATAGTCTGAACTTAATTTTCGAAAAAGCACACATGTCTTACAAAGAGCTCCCTCCTGATATTTGAAATACGCCAGTTAGGAAAACATTTCTTGCCAGAGAGATTGGAACTCTAGTTTGTGCTTACTAACCGAGGTAAAGTTGTAGTTAACGCCTGGTTTCCTGGCGTCATTAGCAAACGCCGTCTAGTGTCGTCGTCCTGCAGCTCCTGACGTATTGGCTCGTTAAACACGTAATTGATTGATATGTGGGGTTTAACGTCCCAAAACCACTCTATGATTATGAGAGACGCCGTAGTGGAGGGCTCCGGAAATTTAGACCACCTGGGGTTCTTTAACGTGCACCCAAATCTGAGCACATGGGCCTACAACATTTCCGCCTCCATCGGAAATGCAGCCGCCGCAGCCGGGATTTGAACCCGCGCCCTGCGGGTCAGCAGCCGAGTGCCTTAGCCACTAGACCACCGCGGCGGGGCTTGACCAATGCCGTTGTGAGGAATCGCCGTTTGCCCCGCCGCGGTGGTCTAGTGGCTAAGGTACTCGGCTGCTGACCCGCAGGGCGCGGGTTCGAATCCCGGCTGCGGCGGCTGCATTTCCGATGGAGGCGGAAATGTTGTAGGCCCGTGTGCTCAGATTTGGGTGCACGTTAAAGAACCCCAGGTGGTCTAAATTTCCGGAGCCTTCCACTACGGCGTCTCTCATAATCAAATGGTGGTTTTGGGACGTTAAACCCCACAAATCAATCAAGGAATCGCCGTTTCCGTGCGTGCATCGTGCTCCAATCGGTTTTCAGGATCGGCACACGAGCCGTATTCATGCAGTGTAGAACTACGCCTGGGAACCGTTTCTTCGGTTCATCTAGCCTTTTCGGCAGCAGTTGTCGAGTGTGCACTAGCAGCGTTGCGTTTTGAGAAATAATCATCGGCGTTTCGGCGTGGTCATAAGGGAGCTGATTGTCACAGAACACGAACTACCGACCAATACGTGCGTAGGCAGCGTATTTCAAGGGGGTGACTCCGCATTGCTAGGAAGCAGCGTGCCCAGAAAAGTTCGGACAATGACACTGAATGCGAGAAACGAGAACTTTAGCGTTGATAATGTCGGCTAAAGTTCCGCCTTAAACACTAGCGCTCGTTTCTCACTTGGCGGAAAGATTCGTGGGTATAAATTGACTCCGCTTTCGTTCAGATGCCGGCAAGGTCGCGCGAAACGTCTTGCGTTTGTGATTGAGCCCCCTATGGAAGGCTGGTAGGTTCTGTTGCGCCGCGATGCCATATCACAAACTTAAATTAACGTGAAGGAGCTGATGAGAGCAGTGAAGTTCTAGGGACTCGCATCAGAATGCGCGAAACAGACAACCGACCGGCACTGATGCATGCTGCACAGTACAGCGTTATAAGTAAACTCGTGTTGCAAGTTGACGTGTTCTGAGAAACCGATTATGGTGCAGTTTGCTCAGAACAAGTCCGGAGTTACTTCCTTCATCACTGGTGAACGGATCACTGCAGTTTTTTTTTTTTTTGTGCTACGAGACTGCTCCTTTACGCGCCGGAGTAAGTGCTGTAAACATGGAATAACTGTGCGGCGCGGTGTATAGTTCTCAATCTGTTGATGTAAAGGCAAATGACGGCTGCACGTTTGCAAACAATGGAAGGCACCTTGTCGCAACGCTATCGTTTCAGGGAGCAGAGCGACGAAATCTGCGAGAAAAAACAAAACAGCACATTACGTGCTTTTGCGCGTAACAAGCTTCCTAGCGCATGTACTCAGCGAACAGGTTATTTCTAAGAGAATATAGGTATAGTCTAGTCTCAGGTGCGTTTTCTAATCAGACCAAATGGATATTCCTCAACAATGATTACCTTGCCCTTGCGAATGCACGATAAAACTTCTACGATTGGAGTATTTCATTGCTATCAAAAGTCGCAGTTTAACTGTAATGTTAATCAAGCTTGCGAGAAAAGTCTACCCGAAAAATAACGCGTGTGCAATTGTGTTGCCGACGTGCAGCATAGCTTAGAAAAAAAAAAATTACTTGATGCGTATCGCAAGCATGCATCGATGCGCGCAGTAAAGTAAAAAAAAAGTTGACTAAAAGCTTTCACTGCGTCAGGGGTACTTGACATATAGAACTTAACAGAAAAATCATTCCCATAGACATGCAGTCACGAACATCGACAGTAAGAAATTAATCGCTCAGCAACGTAAGCAAAACCGAAACGTAATTATGAATGTACAAAAACATGCTGCGTATACCTCTCATTGCTCGTTGTAAGCGAGCCGTCCTCGACTTGTGAAACGCGCATCGCTTCGACGAGGACGCCATCTACGCTTAACAGAGATTAACGATGTCTTCGCCTATCGGGTGGGTCATCGCAATGAAGCGTTTTTTGACGACTAGTCCATTCAATGGTGCGACGAGAGGCCGTTGCTCGAAACGGTCTCTGTGCCTGTCGTTTACTGTATTTTACTGCGATTGCAATCTTTTACTTACTCTCTTCACAAGCAAATGCATGGTTGGAGGGGGGGGGGGGGTTAGTCTGATGACTTTGATATACATGTACACAATCTGTTCAAACTACCGCAGATAGCCACGTCTCAGAGGAAAGATGATGCATCTGTCCCCCCTCCCACAGTCTGGTCGGTGTGAACCCAGCTCCCCCCCTACCCCCACCCCTCAAAAATATTGAAATTTCTGGCTACGCCCCTCTCAATGGGTAACGGACTCCGGGTATGGTCTTCACTGAAGTGTATAGGAGAAATCAGTCAAATCGTGCTCAGTCCCTCCGATTGCACAGGAACGTCAGAAATGACTTGCGGTCATTTTCATGAACTATGCGATGCTGTGTTTGCTTTGCCGCTATTGTTATCAAGATGTTCCTCCGTCATTAGAAGTTTTGTTGCAATCTCTTGCTCCTCATATATTATGGCCTTTAACGTATTATATCTTAGTCTCTACATTCCTTGGTACAGGGGCGTAGCCGAAAATTTCTTAACGGGGGAAGGGGGGGAGTGGTTCACACCGACCTGACTGGGGAAGGGAGGACGGGGCATCAGCTTTCGTCTGTGATGTGACTATCGGCGGTAGTTTTTGAGCAGATTGAGTACATGTAAATCAGTTATGATACCCCCCCCCCCCTCTTGATGCGCATGCTTAGAAAGAGAGTAAGTAAAAGAAAGTAATTGCAGTAAAATACAGTAAACTACAGGCCCAGTGACCATTTCGAGCAACGACCTCTCGTCGCATCATTGAATGGACAAGTCTTTGAAAACGCATCATTGCGATGACCCGCCTGATCGGTGAAGACATCGTTAATAGCTAATCTCTGCTATAATCGTAGATGGCAGAGTCCTCGTCGAGGCGAAGTGCGTTTCACAAGTCAATGACTGCTCCGCTTACAACGAGGAATGAGAGGTATATGCAGCGTGTTTTTGTGCATTCGTAATTACATTTCACTTTTGCTTACTTTGTTGAGTTAATTTCTTACTGTTGGTGTTTGTGACTGCGTGCCTATGGGAATGATTTTTATGTGAAAGGGGTACTAATAGTTTTTTTTTTTTTCGGAGGCCGAGTTTACTCTGCCATACAGATCTATATACAGAGATGGCTCTGAACAAGTGTGACGCTCAGCAAATGCTGATATTTTATTTCGATATCAAAGCTAAATTGCTCGCGGCGCACCTGCCAACATCTACGCTAACTTGACGTCAGGCTACAGCTAATCCTGGTGACTTCACGCAGCGGTCTGGCAAGTTGTAATGACGTCAAGCACGAAAATACAAAAATGGCGCGTGCGCGTCGCCCTCTGAATCGTCTGCTCGTGCCGTGCGGTCTTGCGGTCACTGTCAACCTGTGAAGCGAGCTAGAGGAGTCTGGAGTATAGTGTACGTGCACGCTAATACGATATATACGCGTATAAGAGGGTGGAGAAATCGTTTGATTTCGAATTTGTCGTCATGGCACCAATCTTTCGCTCTGTGAATTGGCTTGCGCCAGTGAAACGGGGGAGAACAGGGTGCAAGTTCCACCGATTCCAGTCCAATCAGGCACTGAGGCAAGCGTGGGTCGACCTCGTGCACCGCGGCCGAGGCGGACACTATAGACGCCAACCAAGTTGAGTTACTCTTTTCGCTCCGGATACGTACAGGCACAACGTGCAGTTAGTGACCGACTTCGAATTGTGGACGAAGAACCTGCGCTTTTAAAGCGCTGGACACGTGGTGCGATTCGGCATCCGATTCGGCGTACGACGATTCACGACACCTATACGGGGAAAGCGAGCCATCAGCGCTCAGACTCCGCCCACATATGGCACCTAAGCTTGCACGCTCGGAAGACATCGTATCCTTTTTATTAAGCACAAAATAAACAGCCTCACACAGTCATGCTTCGTTGTCTAATAATATTGCTAATAAAGCTACGCCTTCGGAAGCGACAACCATCGCCACAGCCCACGTTCATTCTTTACTCCGAGCGTATCAACGCCGACATGCTCGGCCGCGGGGAAGTGTTTATGTTCAGAAGAAGGAAAAGAAAAGAAAAGTGAGTGTGCTCATATTTGGGTGCACGTTAAAGAACCCCAGGTGGTCTTAATTTCCGGCGTCTCTCATAATCATGTGGTGGTTTTGGGACGTTAAACCCCACATATCAATAAAAAAAAAGTGAGGCCCGCAACTGTCTGCATCAGGGTGCGACACCTCAGCAGTAGCTCACAAGGGATGGGTGTGAGGAGGGATTAACAGGATATGAATAAAGGTGTAGAGAGAGAGAGAGAGAAATAGAGGTGAGGTAAGCGAGAGAGCGACGACATATGGAGGGGATAGGAGACAGGAAAGATGGAAACATGGTCACAGGAGTTCGAGGACGGGGCACCACTTGCGAGAGCTCTTGTCGGCGTCAGTAGATGGCGTAGAGCAAGTCCAGTCTGTCAGAGCTACACTGTCGTTGGAGGTCGGCGGCGTCAAGAGATGACGTAGGGTGAGCCCAGTCGGCCAGAGCTACGCCGACGTCGGAGATCGCGAGGGCACAACCGGTTGGCACAGAATCCAGCGAGCTCGGTAGCGCCGCTCGCTTTCTAACGTGAGCTCATTGTTCAGCGCTTCTTTTTTCCAACACGATAAACACTTGCACACTTGTATGACGTTTTTACACGTGCAATTGGTTTCTCGACGGCCTCGATGTAAATGGCAAAGGTGGGAACGAAGCGGGCTGGCTCGCCGAGGTGGTCGATGCCACTGTTCGTTTATCTGCGAAATGGCCTGCCATTGCGGCTCGATATCTCGTTGGTGGTTCGGAAACGGACGTTGCCGTGCATGAAATAGCACACTTCAAGCATCACTTTATTCAATCATGTGGTATTTCACGTCATAAAAATTTTATCCAAAGTTTTTCATGTCGATATCCACAAATATCAGTGTGATCGGGGCGGCGAGAACCTACAATGGGCGCCCACCAGTGGCACTCCTTGTCACGCTCCCGCGTGGATGCGGTTGTTGGCACGAACAGCCGTACGGCAAATCTTCAGCACTGGAGTGATGCCATCTCAACGTTGAGCCTCTTTGCTCAGACAGTTGCCACACTCTCGGCATGCAGCAGACGAAGCAGATGGTTGAAGAAGCGACGTGCTGACGAGGATACGTCTCGAAGACTTGCGCGTATACTCATCTAACGCGTGGTGGCGCTGCTCATACCATGTGGTAACGTCAGGGTACAGTAGGAGCAGAAATTAGCTTTTTTGTGTAAAGCATGCTGTAATTAATTTTTCAGGGCGCACTCACTCTTATAGGTACGCTTTCTGCGCTCTCGGGTGCTTGGCCTATCATTTGACACACAGACACACACAAAAAAAACGATGAGTGAAAAATTTTGTGTCACTACCCCTTTGAGCTCTATATAGCTGACGCAGTGATAGCTTTTAGTCAACTTTTTTTTTTACTTTACTGCGTGCATCCAAGCATGCTTGCAATACGCAATATTTTTTTTTGTAAGTTATGCTGCTCGTTGGCAACACGATTTCGCACGCGTTATTTTTCGGGCAGACTTTCTCGCAACCTTGGTTGACATTACAGATGCACTAGGACTTCGTAGGAAATGAAGTATTCAAATCGTAGGTGTTTTATCGTGCAATCTGTGAGGGCAAGGTAATCATTGCTCAGAATTGTTCACTTAGTCTCAATCGAAAATACACCTGGGACAAGACTATACCTACTCACGTAGAAATAGCTTGTTCGTTGCGTATGAGCGCTAGAAAACTTAAATACGCACAGAAACGCGTACTGCTCTCTCTCTTGTCGCTCTGCTCTCTGCAGCAGAAAAGTAGTCTCTACAACACCTCCACTTTCGAGACTGTTTGTCTAGCTCTCTGGACCTGGCTGCCGCCTTGATGCATGTCGACCACGTTGAGGCTGCTCTGCTCCAGATGTGGGAGTTTGGCTTGAATGATGTGTACGACGCCTCTGTAAAGGCTGCCGAGGCGGCACATGTTCAAATGAGGATACCACGCGTCACAGGTGGGCAGCTTCATCGAAGTAACGTGTTATTGGCTTGCGTCGAATAGCACTTTAGGCTTTCGGTATTCCTGCCTTTTCTGGACTCTAATAGACCAGTTCAATGAGCGCTTTAAAAAGCATTGGCACACCTTGAAGATTCCTTCTTCCCTTCTGCCGTAGAATATTCCTGAATCTGCCACTCTTCCCACTGCCGAGGAGTTTGCTGACGTGCACTCTAACATCATCTCAACTTCGGCATTGCAATTGGGGGAATTAGCTGTGTGGGCTACGAAATAAAAGCGAGAGAAGCGAAAAACGCTCAGCATGTCTGCGATGCAAGCGGTTGCCAATTCGCCAGAGGTATCCTTCCCAAGCGTGCACAGTCTTCTAAAGATTCTGGCAACTCTGCCCATCAGCGCAACTCTCTTTATATATTAGGCGTCTCTGCAATGAAAAAGAGCGGAACGCTCTTTTTCATCGCAGAGACGCCTAAATATGTACCTGAGCGCTACAACAACAAATGAAAGATTGCTTGGCATCGTTCTTTTAAACATCCACTATGAAACACAAGTCCGCCCGAAAGACATTCTCGCTGTTCTTTACCAGGAACGTAGACTGCCTCTGTGGAATGTAACGCCCACGCGCCTGCTGAAAATCAAGGAAGAAAGTTGACTAAACTGCCGTAAAAACAATTATTTGTTAATGATCAGTGGATTGGGTTTAACATCCCAAAACCAGAATATGATTATGATCGAGAGACGTCTTAGTGGGGCGCTCCGGAAATTTTACCCCTTCGGGTCTTTGGGCGAAAATTTTCCAGAAGGATTTGAGCCCCTGCCCCTCCCTCTGGCTACGCCACTGGTATGGCATCAGTACTTTCATCGAGTCTAAAGGCAGCGCCCCAAGACCCCCCCCCCCCCCCACACACACACTTTGCGGGACAGAAAGACCGAGACTCCCTGCCGCTTCGCGGGCCCTCGGTGCAGGGTAAAGTTGATCACCTCCCGATATGTACCCAGTCGCTTACGTCTGGGTGCCCTCATGATCACCTCCTTAACTTGGTGTATAACATAATTGGCATTGGGGTGGTGTGAGGATATGCAGCCAACATTTGACTGACAGATCATGAAATGAGGAATATGTCATATCGGTCACGTGCATCATGACTCTTTCTTTCAGTCGCATGTGCCGCATACCCGCTCACCACAGCCCGTGTGCTGGTATGCGCCACAGCTGATTCTCTATGTCCACCCAGGAACAGTAAAAGTAGACGTGACGCACTGAATACATTGGCGATTTTGATGTAGGAGAGAAAAAAACGCTGAAAAACGTGCTGTAGAGACCTTTAGCTAGCAAACACACGGTACACGTCGTGAATAAATGTATTACATCAATGGTTCCCATCAGTTGTGGTGGTGGTGCTTCGCTAAGGTCATTTGTCGTTGCAGTGCCGGATATCTGCTTTATAAGAGCATAATGAACTTTGCATGTGTACTTCTGTCGGTACTTTTATGATACAACAAGCTATAGTTCAGTATTGCTCGTTCCCGCAGGAATACGTCAACAAACGCTGCTTGCACTTCGTTTCGATAAAAGTAACGTCATTGCTGTGACGTTAGTGCTAATGTCACGTCAGGAAACGAGCTACTCTTTACACGCCAGTGTCGTGAACGTGGCTCGTAAGTCCACGGTATGCTGGCGCCCATTCTCTGTGAGACGTCCCCCGCTACGCCACCGATTATCAAAGAGAGGGAAGACCACTCAACCCCTTTTTTTATCGGGTTCCCTCTTGGCTGTGTGTCTCAATCACTTCCCACATACAGGGATTCGTGCTGGGGCCGGGAAGTAAGAGACGCTACGACCTGTTTCTGTTTACTGATTCATTTAATTTATTACTAACTGCAAACATCGTATACCCGCGTACGTCAACGACTGCAAAAAAATTATAACACATGATTTAGGCATTCGCGACGTTCGACACAGGGCAGGCACATAAAGAAAGTAACTGTAACAATACAAGGGTATGCATATACAAAGAAAACACACGACGACACAAATAATGAAGTTATCAATGAATAAAACCACGCAATGTCTCAACATGCCACCTCCCTTCCCGCAAAGCTAATCTAAATGAGGTGCATAAAGTCCGTCTCACGAAAGGTCCATGTTGACGGGGGCCTCGGAGCTGGCTGTTCGAGTCGGGGCTCAGGGCTTCTTCCTGGGGTCATTGTTCAATTCGTCTTCGTCATCGTCGCCTTCGTCGTGCCTCTCAGTGATTTCCATCTTAGTCCTCTTTCGTAACGCACCATTCATTCGCCTCCTATCCCTAACTTTCATTCCTCATCGTACCGTCCTTGCCCCAGTCATCATCTCATCGCCCCTCATCGCTATCTTTTCGCACCGTTATCTTCCTTTTCCATTCCGTCTCTCTACCATCGCGAGCTCATCGTATCGTATCTCTGACTCTCCCCGTATCGTCTCGTAGTCCCTTTTTGTAGGACCCGACTCCGCCCCTCCGTGTCACCTAACTGATTGCCACTGTTGACACGACACATTTCTCTGTCAGTCGGTGTGTGTCATCTTCGACGGCCACTCCCGCGGCCCGCGCCAGCAAAATACTCTCTCCTAAACAAATCCGAGCAAATAAGAATGTACAAACTCAAGCCTCAGGGAGAGTGATGGGCGAGTCATCCCAAGACACTTTAATAACGGGCTAACAATGGTCTCGATGCTTCCGGTACTGGATGAGCCGATGTCCAGACCAAGTCTCAACGTTTCCATGCAGCTCGGTGTCTCCCGCGAAATTCTCCGTAGCCGCCGCTTCTTCGTCATTCACCGCCGCGGGCGGCCATCCGCGCAGAACGCAGTAATGAGCCCTGGAGCCACGGAGGCTGACGGAGTAAGACCGGACCCGGCACTGGCGCTGCGGCAGCGTCGCATTTCCCGAACCAACAAAAGGTGCTCTGCTGCTCCCCCATGCCACAAATCTGAAGGGTGCGCGCGGATTATCTCCACCGTGCACTGTCACACTGTTTGTAGACGACAAGGCGCCGCCCGGTCTTCGTGTTTGCGCGGGGGGGGGGGGGGGCGAGAACAGTAGAAATAATCCTTCCGGTACTCCACTCCGGAATGCCCATTCGTTACACCGACGGTTTTCTTTTCCTTTTTTTATGCGTGGGTTTAAGAAACGAGCGAAAAAAATCTTGAAAGGACCGGGGTTCAGTCCGTGTTTGCGGGGACGTCACATCTGAATCGGCAGGCAGTGCACGTACTGGTAGCCAATCGATAGCTCTGTCAGATGTCCGGGCTTGCATTAACAAGGCAGCGACATTGACAGCATAGCCGAGCAACGCGCATCGATGTGCGTGAGCATGCATTGTCGCCCCGCCGCGGTGGTCTAGTGGCTAAGGTACTCGGCTGCTGACCCGCAGGTTGTGGGATCGAATCCAGGCTGCACTTTCGATGGAGGCGGAATTGCTGCAGGCCCGTGTGCTCAGATTCGGGCGCACGTTAAGGGACCCCAGGTGGTCGAAATTCCCATAAGCCCTCCACTATGGCGTCTCTCATATTCACGTGGTGGTTTTGGGACGTTGAGACCCACATATCATTGAGAGCACGCATTATCGTCGCTCTGAAAGAAGTTAGCTATATCCGACGTAAGACCTTAGTGCTGTAGGTTTCCCCGGATTTCGATTTGCTCGCCCCCCGTGTCCGCCCCCATCCGCGGCCGCTCCAGTATTCGCTTCGTTAGCGAAACTTATCGTTTAGCATTGTTGTAAAACTTCTCCATGGGCTGTAATGTCAAGAGTGGTGCAGCCGTAGCATGTGTTAATTAGATATTTGGTACTGTCATTATTATTATTATTATTATTATTATTGTCGTCATCGTTATTTTGCTTTAAACAAAGATGTCCCGAAAGAAAGTAATAGTTTGACAAGAAATCTGTCCGATATTTTGTTGAATGTACGTACGCCTTTGTTCGCGTACTAATGTAACTCAGGTGCTGCTAAGTCGAACAAACTGGCTGATGTAATTTTAGTAGACGAAGGCATGTCTACTCGCTATATGACCCTCTTAGCGTTTGTAAAAGAAGTGTGGTTGTGAACTTGTTCTGAAAACGCGGTCCGAGAGCAATAGACATTAGCGAAACTTTCCGCATCTCTGAACGCTGTGAGTCATATTAGGTCTGCGATTCTGTCCTATGTTAACCGTCTCGGCTAAAATGTATAGATATGTAGGTATAGCGACCCTAAATACGGATAAAGTCGGAGGGTTCTGACACTATTATAAATCATCGCATCGACCATATACTGTTGTCAGAATATGTACACCTTAACACTGTACCAACCCGTCTCCTTTCTGAATGTAGTTCATGAATTTGGGCTTTCATTCTACGCTTTGAGCGCGCCACAGCCTGCTGGAGACATCAGTGTCCGGTGATGGAATGCTTTTATACCAGCGGTCCTACTTAACTTGGGCCAATATTTAAATGTGTAGGGCCAATGCTGGCTGAACCAAATCGAGGAAATATTGCTCGTCTCCACTTGGGGCAAATTGTATGCATAGTTTGTATCGACGTGATGGTGTTAAAGAGCTCGTTTCGTAAAAATTCTGGTGTTGGCGTCATTGGTTGTGAACGCAAAATCTTCACCGTGACCAAAAAAAAAAAAACGAGGAAGACGCAAATAAGTAATGAAAAAAAAAAAAACTTCGGCTCGAGTGAGAATCGAACCCGGGCCGTCTGTGTGGCAAGCAGTTCTACTACAGAGCCACGCCACTGCTTGAAACTGCTTCCAAGAAAAACACCATATGAACGCCATGTAGTGAAAGGAGTCTCGCTAACGCATGTAATATTGCGTGGCAGAAGTGCAGAATCGCGCCAGGCGTCAAAGAGAGATATATACGTATATATGGTATGAATAAAATCTGGGAAGTTAACCGGAAAGCAAATATCTGGTTTGATGCCCTGCACTGGAAAAGGGGCAAGGGGAGATAGAAGAGTAAGGAAGACGGGATGAGAGAGAGGGGGTGCGAAACACACGCACACACACTGTTTGCCGACGGCCTGCTGCTCGCGCTGAAGCGGCCCGGACATCCCTTTCTACACTCCACCACTATTTCTCCTATCCTCTTTCATCCCCCTCTACCCCACCCAAAGGCACTGCGCCGTGTCGCCTGTAGGCAGACAGAAATTAGGTGCCTTCTTCCTTTTCCACATGAACCACTACCACCACACACTGTAGTGTCACAATCGTTCGACGAGGCGGGTCGCTTGCGGAAACTTCAAGAGAGCCTTGCAACTTTTCGGCGCGAAGCTCGATCTTTCCGGCATTCCAAAATTGATTTTTCGGAAATCGATCGGCTGGTTGTCGAGGCGTGCAAACACTGCTGACAGGGACTGCCTCTGACAGCTGTCACTGAGAGCACTGACACAAAATATGTTCAATGGCTTCGTCAGCGCCGCAGTGGTCACACGCAGCACTGTCTGCTTATCCGGTGCAGCTAGCAAAGGCGTTCGTATATAAGACATTCCGAGCCACAAGTGGCAGAGAACGGTTGTCTCAGCTCGGGATTAACTAGATGGAATCGTAAGTTGTGGGCACGGATCCAGGCGATGAAGACTGGTGGGAAGAAAACCGGGCGTGTTCCACAGAGACATTGGCAGTTCGTGTGCGAGCGTATTAAACCTTGCTGCTGCGTCGCTTCTCGATAGGGGAATAGGATAAATCATGCCATTTTTGTGACTGTAATTTGCTGCCTCGTCGGCATGCTCGTTATCGATGATGCCGCAGTGGCCTGGTAACCATTGTAAAGTTACATCATGTCCTTTCTCTATTACTTGTTGATACAGTTGTCGTGTTTACAGCACGAATTGGTCTTGAGGCCCACGACGTAGCGCAGGTCGAATACATTTAGAACTGGTTTCGAATCAATGAAGGTGCACCATTTTAGAGGTGCTTTTCGGTCAATCCTGCTGCGAGCTCGGCGTCTGTAGATGCTTTGGGAGACGTTCGAAACTGGGTGATTTCGGCTTTTGCTGGGAAGGTCACAGCTGCAGATACCCCAACATCTGTTGAACCATACGTATAAAGTTTAGCGTGGTGTTTGTATCCTTCGTGCGGATTAAGCTGCTCCAAAGCTGGTGTCGAGAGATCCGCTTTCTTGCGAATTTTTGGCACTGTCAAGCGTAGGTTTGGATGGTCTAAACACCAAGGAGGTGTCAGGATACTTTCCGGAGGCGTGTGCCCTGCTGGAAGGCCCTCACGGTAACTCAATATTAGAGGTTAATAGCAAGCTGTGGAAACGCGTTACGGAAATACGACATGGTTTCTTTCCGTATGCGCGTACAATGGTCGTGCATGCGCACTCGTCAGCCGTTTCCGTAACGTGTTTCCGTAGCTTGCTAAAAACTTCTATTCTCTTACAGAAGGAGGCACTCGGTCGACCGGGCGTCAAAACGTGTGAATCGCGAACGAGTGGGTGTTACAAAAGCCCACCCATTACAAAGCGCTCGGGCATAATCACCACAAGCAAAAGCATCAACAAAGTGTATACTTCTGCAGGTTCGCGTGTTGCTTTATGGGCACGTAGTGTGGGAACTTAGCTGATTTGCAAGAAGAATTATGGCGTAGTGGGCAGATGACTAATATGCTTGCAGTAGGCATTTCAGGATAGATTGAAACAGTCAATGTTCCGTGCACAGTCGTTAGTTTCCTTAATGAGTAGGGCATGCAACGAGAACCGAAGCTAGGCTGACAATTGAGAAGGGGACGCACACGCGTGGCCTGATTACGCTTCTACTGCTGAAATTTTCTCCTAATAACGTGATAAATTATTACATAATCAGTTCATAATAATTATCTGCCATCTCCTAAATATATAGTTAAAGATAAAGAGGAAATCGCAGGCCATCGTAACTAGCTCTCTGCAGCTGCATGTTTACGTGGTACAGAGGCGTTTTTTGCAGAGCATGAACGGAACCCCGCAACACCTGGGAAACGCGCCGGTGGCTAGTCTCTGCGACCCGCGTGTTTGACTTTTTTTTTTATCTGTGCTTTCAGTAAAAACGTGCAGGTGCGTCCCTTTTGCTAGACATATTTGAAAATGGCCTAATCTGTGTGAAGCATTATGTAAAATTGTATATTCCTGTCTCTTCTACAGGTGCAGCATCGCTTGGCCTTTCTGGCTGTTCGCTTTATATTAAATTTTCACGTCAAAAAGCCAACAGCGTATACCGACATTGGGTTGTGATAAGTGAGCTGTCATGCCACCTGCAAAGTCCTGAAAAGTTTCGTCTTCCAAGGCGCATCGACTCACCCGACCGCATTTCAATTTCAGTTCATTCAGACACGTTTACAACATATTCCACGAGATGTCGAAAGCGAGGCAAGCGCTGAATGTATGCCTCATGGCGAAGTATCCCGGGTTATACAGTGGGCAACATGGACGATAAAACGTCGCAGAGAAACGAAAAAAAATGCACACTAATTTGGTATAACTATAGGAGAAAACTACAGTGTGTACAGTAACATAACGTGACACAATATGTACTATCAGTGCATATATATGTACAGAGTACTCTGCGCATATATGTCTGCCGGTCCGTAGTGATAAGTAGACGGTACGCACTATATATATACCTACGCGAAGGCGTTCCGCTGTTCGGGTTTCATTTGACGCTGATAGTACTTACATAGTAATGAGCTAAGCAATATGCCAGAACATCTGCCAGGTTACATCTGGAAACACACACTGCACTGTTAACAGAACACCGAAATGAGACTGCACTGGTATAAATTGAGCTCGCGTCTGGAAATGCATATCCGTCTGTCGCATTCCTTGCTTTCACTGTACTGCTGTTTTTTTTTCATCTCGCATCTTGTTCGAGCGTCGTTTGAGTGTGGATTTGAATCGCGCCAAACGTGTGCCACTAATATCCATATAAGGCTACGTACATGTACATTTTATCCACGTATGATATCCGCATAGATTTTCGTAAACGTGCGTTCACGCAAAACGGCAGTGTTTCTCTTCTGCGCCACCCTGTCACCGTTTTGGGCGTAGTGCACGGGTGCTTTTTTGTTTGCTTGCTTTAGACGATAGCATTTCTTTTGAGATTCCTATGACAGTCAGTCCCTTGTGGTCTTCGCCGAGGCGGAAACACTTTGCTACACCGAAGGTTACAGTGAAGTGAGTAATTTACGAAAAGTCGTTAATTTATTAGTTTACTTGAGTGCAGTTGTTTATGTGTAGAACATAGCAATTCATGACTTATCTTTTTTAATCCCCCCATACGCGTAACTAGAGATATTAATAATCAAAAATCAAGGCCTCGATGAAGGCTATATCTAAACTGAGTGCGCCCCGTGCAAGAATTGCCGTTGCTGCGTTACTTCGGACAGGAAGCTCGCGGGACAAATTTCGGGCAGAAAAAAAAAAAAGGCGTCACAGCAGAATCAAGTCGGCTAAAACAAGTCCCAAAAACTGCAGTGGACCACTTATTCTTAGCGTTTGGTGCGTAGTGATTATCCGTTTGTTTGTCAAACTATGAAATGCGAATAATTATTTCGCTCGCCTGCTAAAAGTAGCGCCACAGAAGCTGCCGCCCAGTTTTATACGCTGTAAAGTGAGAGAAACGGTGGAAAGTATGGTTTTTTTTGGTACAGTGCGAAAGAAACAGATAAACAGTATATATATATATATATATATTATATATATATATATATATATATATATATATATATATATATATAACCAAACGCAAATAACAATAACAAGCGGTCAATCGCGAAGATTTGAGACGACCTTCCGTTTTAAAGACGATAGTCTTTCTTGGGTACCTTCGACGCAAAAGTTTTGGTCTGTCTGTCTGTCCATTTGTCTGTTTGTCCACTCTTAACGGTACCGGGCACTTTAAACGGCACCAGCGGATACCCTAAACGGCCTACCTCATCCGCAGCGCGCACCAATGTTGCTCGAGATTCAGCGTTCATATTTGTGCGATTGTCAAAAAGCAATTATCGCGCATATCTGAGGCACCATAACAACACAAATATATTCTGTATGTCCGTCTTTTACTAGAAAAGACATACATAAGTTATTCTAAGGACCGTAGCGTTTATCACGTGGCGCTGACCATGCAACGCTTGCACGAAGAAAAGGGAAGTGTTTAGAACGCTTCGCTACGACGACGCGGCGGTGGCACCTACCCGCCGCCTTGCATTCTACACCTTATCACCTCTGATACGGGCGCGCACGCCCGTCCCAGAGCTGCGCGCTTCGTTTTTCAAGATAACTGCCAGATGGCGCTCATGTCTCACGTGTTAACTACAAGGATTAGAGGACCAATTAGAGGGAATTGACTTGGCTTCAACTTCTCTTTTGTCAATCAAGGAAAACTCATTGATGAGGCACTACCAACAATAATGTACGCAGATGATATAGTGCTAATGGAGGACAACAAGGAAGATTTGCAGAATGATGGACATCTGCGGTAATGAGGGAGATAGGTTAGATTTTAGATTCAGTAAGGAAAAATCAGCATTCATGATTTTTAATGATAACGAAGGTAGTGAGCTTAGAATACAGGAAGTCAGGCTAGAGGTAACAGATAAATACAAATATCTGGGCGTATGGATAAGCAATGGGACCGAGTGCCTTAGGGAACACGAAATATACGTGACGACTAAAGGTAACAAGAATGCAGCAGTGATGAAAAATAGGGCACTGTGGAATTACAATAGGTATGATGTTGTGAGAGGAATATGGAAAGGGGTCATGGTTCCTGGTCTGACGTTCGGCAATGTGGTCTTGTGCATGAGGTCAGAAGTTCAAGCAAGATTAGAAATTAAGCAACGTGGAATAGGTAGGCTTGCTTTAGGAGCTCACGGGAATACACGAAATCAGGGAGTACAAGGTGATAAGGGATGCACCTCATTTGAGGGCAGGGAAGCTAGCAGCGAGATAAAATTTGAGAAGCGATTGGGAGAAATAGGGGAGAAGCGTTGGGCTAGGAAGGTTTTCAGCTACTTGTACATGAAGAACGTCGATACAAAATGGAGGAAGCGAACCAGAAAATTGACGGGTAAATACTTGAAAAACAGCAGGGGGCCAAACCAAAAAGAACTATCGGTTAAGAAGAAGGTGAAGGAAACAGAGACTGACATGTGGAGAATTGGCAAGATTAAGAAGTCAGCACTAGAGATCTATCGAACATTTAAGCAGGAAATTGCCAAGGAAAGGATCTATGAGAATACTCGCGGTAGTTCTCTACTGCTTGAGGCCAGGACGGGAGTACTGTGAACCAAGACATATCGGGCCAAATACTAAGTGGTAGACACGGTGTGCAGTGCCTGCGGAGAGGAGGACGAAACTGCCGAACACTTGATAATGTTCCGTAAAGGGGATGATGGCGCAGAGTTTTTCAAAGCACTGGGGTTTAGGGACAGGGAGGGCAAAATAGACTGTAAGTGGGTAGACTTAACTAGAAGGAGGTTGTCTGATTGGTGGCTAAAGTCAAGGCACGAGTGAAAATTAAGCCCTTCGCTGCAAAGTACCCGTCCAACTTTACACTATTTAAAGGGGAAAAAAAGATAAATCTAGTGGTTAGTTCACTAAGTATTACGGCTAGGTGGCGTTATCCGCCGCCCTATCTAAAGGGTACAGCCACATACTTCCATCCATCCATGCATGACGTGACTTGGTGCGCTCGTTTGCCTCCGCTGCACGCTCTAGGCACTCTAACACAGTGCCTCCAGTGCGCGATTCACCGATTTTATTGCGGAGAATATCAAATAAACGGTTTGTTCAATCTCTCCAGACACAAGACTACCGTCTTTCGACGACATTTGCAGAATAATATGCAGGTACGGGGTCAATTTTTTTCCATATCAAATTCTGCCGCGACGTGCTTTTCTGTTTTTTTTTACGCAATTTATGAGCTTCCGATGAGACTTAACTGCAGCCTCCAGTGGTCTCATTTGCTGCGCGCCCGACGCGCTGTTTCGATATCGCTGAGAACGGTGCCGTGAATTTCGAGGCTGAACCTCTCAAATTTAGTTTTGAGGATTTAAAAAAAAGGGGGGGGGGGCATACCCTATAATTTTTTCCTTATGAACTACCCTCAAATCACGAGCTTTTGTAAATTACTTAAACGCGGCAAAGTTTTTCCGCTTCGGCGTTAAGTTCGTTTGCGAACATGACAGGTGCCTGACTGTCATAGCAATTTTACAGAATATCTGTATTGTGTAAAATACGCCCGTTCCTGCGTCGTCCCTTGTTGACCATCGCTGTAGGCGCCTCATTTGGGCGCATCGATAAAGTGATCTAGTATTCTAGCTCACTTTAGCATCGATCCACGTGACGGTCTTCTTTGGCCAAGGTTGGCTGGATTGTTCTGAAACATTCGCCGCCGAAACAGAACATGAAAAGGAGATAGTGAAAAATGGCAAAAAGTAGAAATAATAATCGTTGAAGGAATCAATTTAATAAAAGCTACAGTATAGTTGCAACTGCGTGCGCACACGCCTCTTATATTATTTGCCCGAATATGTCGCCAAATGAAAGCACGCGTAAAATTGCGCTCACATTTCGCATTGGGAGCATCGTAATCGTCAGGAAGTTTTATTGCGATAGCATATATGTGGTCACTCCCGGCTGGATTCTGCCGTAGGCGTCGACGTCATTCACCGTATATGTATACGAATCTTTATATATGGAAATGCAAGAAAGAAAAAAGTAATCCAGAAAAAGACTGTGGTGCGCGGAATCGAACTTGGGACGTCTGAAACGTGAGTGCGAGGTGTTAGCCGTTGAGCCACGGAGAGGCACGTCCTTCATCGTTAATATATATATATATATATATATATATATATATATATATATATATATATATATATATATATATATATATATATATATCGCCACATCGTTACGACGCGGCGCGCGCTTTCATCTCGCACGCGCACTTTGCTCCGCGGAGGGGAGGGAGGTAGACGCTCGCTCGCGCGCCCTTATCTCACGGTGGGGAGGATCGTATGTCTTGGCTGGCCTTGACATTTCACCTGGACGATTCTGTTGTAGTTAAAACCCGGCGCACGAATGCCGCTGCAATCGTTGCACATTCTCCGTTCGCGAAAAGGTGCGCTTTTCGGACACAGCGAAGTAACAACTGAAACGCTTATTCGCGTTTATCTGTACCTGTTAGTACGTTTCGTGCGTCATTTGTGCGTGAGAAACGTGGGGCACGTTTCGTTCTTTTTGCCACTCTGCGCGTGACCTTCCAATTTGTTGCGATCGCGTTCATTGCTGTCCATTGCTTTGTAACTACGTCACTACGTCCCTGTTAGCACCAAAAATCTGTGCGTGCCCTGTAAAACCTGCATTATCTGGAACGTTTGCACCAACTCTCCAAACGATATATATATATATATATATATATATATATATATATATATATATATATATTATGAGGAAGCGCTTTATTCGAGGCGAGCTCGAGCTGGCACACACTTATGATGATATGTACAGATGAGGAAATAATACAGATGATGACGACACGTCCAATTGATAAAGAAGAGTTGGTGACTGCGCTCACACTAATTCCCCGTCACGCTGGAAGCGGCCTCCTGGCCGCGCGAGAGACAATATTAGGAATTGCGTCGGGTGTGCAGTTTCAGCCGAGAAACGTGCACAATTTCTGTCCCACGGCAACGGGGGTCGGAGGAAGCGTTAAGTGGTGAGATACGGTAATTAACGGGGGACGTATCTTCAATCACCGTATAAGACCCTATAAAATGACAGGAATTTTTCACATAAGCCGGGCACGCGCACGGGACTCCACAGAAGAACTTAGTCTCCTGGGGAAATGGTGACAGCACGGTGTGTTGAGTCGTAGCGAGACTTGCAAGCTTCCTGAGAGATGCCGGTGTTGATTCGGGCCAGATGACGGCAGTGCTCGAGGCGAGACAAAAATTGTGTGGATAAAGGGCTTGCTGAGGTAGCAGGAGCCGAAAGGAAGGAGACGTCCAGAGTTACACTTGGAGAGCGGCCATGGACCAGAAAATAGGTAGAAAAGCTGGTGGTGCGTTGCGTAGCTGTATTGTAGGCGAACGTTACGAATGGCAAAATGGCGTCCCAGTTCGTGTGGTCAGGGTTAATGTACATGGCAATCATGTCCGAGAGGGTACGATGAAAGCGTTCCGTCAAGCCATTTGTTTGAGGATGAAAAGTAAAAGTTGTTTTGTGGTTGGTGTTGGCGGCGCGTAGAACCTCGGCAACAATAGAGGAAAGAAAGACCTTGCCGCGGTCACTGAGCAAAACACGTGGAGCTCCATGGCGTAAAAATATGTTATGCAGAAAAAAATCAGCTACTTCAGTGGCTGTACCAGCGTGCATTGAGGCGGTTTCCGCGTAACGAGTGAGGTGGTCAACAGCCATTACAATCCAACGATTTTCATTGGAGGTCACGGGAAGGGGGCCGTACAAGTCTATCCCGACGACTTCGAATGGCAAAGCGGTACAAGGAAGAGGTTGGAGAAAACCAGAAGGAGCAGTAGTAGGTCGTTTCCGCCGTTGACATAAGGTACACGAAGAAACATATTTGGCAATCGCGGATGAGAGGCCAGGCCAGGTGAACCGACTGCGTATTTTGTCGTACGTTTTGTGATAGCCGAGATGCCCAGCAGCAGGATCATTGTGGAATGTCTCAAGAACCTGACGTTGTAGACAACGCGGTATAACGGGGACCCATTTGTTTCCTTCAATGTGGTAAATACAGCGATGTAAAACACCATCGTGAAGCTTGAATTTTTTCAGTTGTCGGCGAAGTCGGGTGTTCGGAGAAGTGGATGTACCTTCTAAGCGTGCTATTATGGAGCCAAAGTAAGGGTCAACGCGTTGATGCGACACAAGGGTAGAAGGGCAGCTGGATCTTAGCCAACTGAGACCTGCGATGGGTAATGCTGCTGTGGAAATGGGTGACGGTGGGCTATTACGGTTGGGTAGAGGGCTGCGAGAGAGAGCATCAGCATCTTGGTGCTTCTTACCAGACCTGTAGATGACATCAAAGTTGTGCTCTTGTAAACGAACCACCCAGCGGCCAAGACGACCAGATAAGTTGTTTAGCGACGAAAGCCAGCACAATGCGTTGGGGTCGGTGACGACTATGAAGTCGCGGCCGTGGAGGTATGGACGAAATTTTTGTACCGCCCATACAACAGCAAGGCACTCTTGTTCGGTGCTGGGACATGGAAAGTCTGGGTCGCATGTTTAAGCACTACAGCTCGGGTGAGCCGCTTCCCAAGGAATTGGCCGACCCGCTGATTGCCTCGCGGCTCGCCGATGTGGGCCAATTCAACCTGCGCCAGACCACCCTGGCCATGTTCGATTTGGAACTACATGTCAAACCGGAGGCAGAGACGGCCAAGCTGTTTGCAGAGATCCAGGAAAAACTTCTCGGCTTTAAGCCGCAGCCGGGGACCAACTTTGCTGCTAAGTTCTCCCATCTGATGGGCGGATATGACTCCTGCTACTACGGCTACTTGTGGAGTCAAGTGTTCAGCATGGACTTGTTTGACACGCGCTTCAAGAAAGAGGGCATCCTGAACCCCAAGACCGGCATGGACTATCGAAGACAGATCCTTGAGACTGCTTTCACAATATATATATATATATATATATATATATATATATATATATATTATATGGGATATGGCACAACGGGAGCGTTGTCAACAAGGATAAATATATTTATTTCCCAACAGTCTCGGGAGGGGTCCTCCCTTCACCAGGGGATGAGTTATACTGACATGAACTTCCAAACTTCGTTGCTGCCGCATCCCTCTCGCCTTGAAAGATGTTTGCGAGAGTGAGAGGGAACTAAAAAAAAGGGAAGAAAGAGAAAAAAAAAGACAGAAAAAAGGGGGAAGAAAAAAGACGAAAAGAAAAAAAGAAAAAGAAAGAAAGTAAAAAAGAACCACTGTCAACACTGAGAACAAAACCAACTGTCCGTGTACGCCCACATCCGGTTTTTATCACGTGCTGTTCAGTTCTCGACGTGTTTCGGGCCACCCAAGATTGTCGCCGCGGTGGCGGGAGGGGTCCGTGACGGCGTGCGTAAAGAAAGGGTTTCCCCTTAATAGGTCGGTCGACTCTTTACCTTTAATCTTCGTCCGTTTCTCTTCAATGGTCATCAAGTGGTAGGCAAACATAAACACTTTGTATGTGCATGTGAAAAAAAAAGAAAAAGGAAAAAAGAAAAACAAAAAACAAGAAAGGACAGTGTACACGTACGAGTCAGTCAGAAAAAACAAGTATGATCTCCAGCTATCAATCTTTGTCACCAATTTACTCCTGGCTTACTTCTCGGAGGCAGGAGAGTTTTCCGGGGTCGTCGTTGATGCCGGCTACTAATGTTCGAAATTTGAAAATAAAATATCCCTCACGCTGTTCGCGCTCGCGCCTGTTTGAGAAACCGTACTGCAAAAGAGTTACGCTGATATTTACAAAACTGTGGTTTGGCAGGCGCAGATGTCTAGATAAAGGTAGCTTCGGCAGTGAAGTGGCGTGGTACCGGTGATTATTGAACCGCTGCCGAAATGGCGTGTCTGTTTGGGCGATGTATTTTTGTCCGCAGATGTTGCAATGTGGCATGTATATTACGTTACTGGAGTCACAATTAAAGCTTTCAGTTATGCAGAATTTCAGATTCGCCTACCACTTCATGACCGTTAAAGGGAAACGGACGAAGATTAAAGGTAAAGAGCCAACCGACCCAGTAAGGGGAAACGCTTTCTTTACGCACGCTGACACCGACCCCTCCTGCCACCGCGGCGACAATATTGGGTGGCCCGACACACGTCGAGAACTGAACAGCACGTGATAAAAACCGGATGTGGACATACACGTACAGTTGGTTTTGTTTTCAGTGTTGACAGTGGTTCTTTTTTACTTTCTTTCTTTTCTTTCTTTTTCTTTTTTTCTTTATTTCTTTTCGTCTTTTTCTTCCCCCTTTTTTCTTTCTTTTTTTTCTCTTTCTTCCCTTTTTTTAGTTCCCTCTCACTCGCAAACATCTTTCAAGGCGAGAGGGATGCGGCAGCAACGAAGTTTGGAAATTCATGTCAGTATAACTCATCCCCTGATGAAGGGAGGACCCCTCCCGAAACTGTTGGGAAATAAATATATTTATCCTTGTTGACAACGCTCCCATTGTGGCATATCCTATACCTTCACGAAGACTAACGGCCCATTGATTTATTACTCCCACTATAGATGTGTGTGTGTGTGTGTGTGTGTGTGTGTGTGTGTGTGTGTGTGTGTGTGTGTGTGTGTGTGTGTGTGTGTGTGTGTGTGTGTGTGTGTGTGTGAGAGAGAGAGAGAGAGAGAGAAAGAGAGAGAAGTATGAAGCGATGGTTGGTAGAGGCTGAGAAGGAACATGAGAGAACAGAATGAACATGGCGTATGAGCCAGGCCACGTCTCCCAGTCATCATAGTGTCACACGAGTCAGCAGGATGAAGACCTCGCCGCCGCTCATCAGCCTCGCATCATTCACAAAGCCACCGGCAGTACGCCTCAACTGAATATCGACCACAGAAGAGGTGATCTCAGGCGCATGCGGTTACCGGCATCATGACAGAACCATCTACTGACCTTCCCATCCCCAAGTACACCGGAGCAGCGGACGATGGACCTGTACAGGACTGGTTCGACCTGTTCGAGCTCCACGCTACCGCTGCATCGTAGTTGGAACAGGAGATGGTTACGAACTTCAGCAACTACGTCACCGGTGAGGCATTTAAATTTTTACCTAACCCACATATTCGAGAACGACGAGTCATGACAAGAAATCAAAGAGGAGATGATTACCCGTTTTAACGACTATGACCAAGACCTACTCATTGCCAACCATCTAGAGACAACCGCACACTATCGTCAATTTCATAAGCAGTCCTCAATCATTCGAAAGCCCAGCGCGAATCGACAACTGCCTCAAGAGAAAGTGGCACATGAGTTTATTTTCAGAAGACCATGCGTGTTTTGGGAAAAACTTAACCATCAAGCGCGCCTCCCTTCTGCGCGAAAGCCGGCATTTCGAAAGTCCTTGCTCCAGCATATGACGCGAGACGTTGCTCACCAACCTGGTGCTCTTAATTCTTCGTCTGGCATACGCGGTCCACCACGCGGTTTTCCATCACGCGGCTCTTCAAACGCTCCTATCGCTCACCATTTGCCTCATAAGGACGCCGCGACCACGGTAGACGACCTGACGATTCACGAAAATACCCTGTCAAGCCATGCTCCTTCCGGACGGGGTTCTTCATCACTGTGCGGTGCACACACAATAGACAGTCGAAACAAAGCAGAAGGCTCAGACAAATCAAACATCGCACGCTGCCAAGCGCAAGAGCCCTTCGTAGTGAACAGTGCAGAAGAAGCCTCCGAAGACCTTTTTGTCGATTCTAGCGCACCACCTTCATTTTCTTTTGAGAATTACGACAACCCAACCACTACCAACTATTTATTCGTCACACCAACTATCAAAGAAAAGCAGGCTCGTGTTACTAAAAGAGTACCACCTCGTCGGGTTCCGCAACATCAGCAGTGCCATCAAAAACTCAAAGAACTCCAGAAACTACGGCAGTTACATCAAGTACTACGATGAACTAAAATAAGGTCACAAGCAGATTTGCGGCTTAAGGATGGTCGTCAGGAACGACACCAACTAAAGGAAAGACCAAGTCAACATCTGAGCCATATTTGTAGAAAGAAACGTCAAGGAAGTCTTCTGTACCAGATATCAAGGCATCATGTACAATTTTACCGACGGAGATACCACCACATAAAACCATGAAACAGACATAACGCTACCATTTGCAAAATTCAGGAACACAGACATCGTATCATCAACTTCGGTTCTCGCAAACGCAAGCTGGAAGCAATGTTTCTGTCTCAGCAACGACACAGAATACAGCGCCCACAACAGAAAATTCAGCGCCTACGACATCCGACATTCAAAGGCTACAAGGACGTCCAACCTCATTCGTTCTTTGCAGCTGCTGAAGCCGTGTCATGGTCAGTGCAGTTGTGCAGGACGCGGTTCTCTTTTCCAGAACGCCACAGTCAGCCTCGCCCACCAGAACACCTGCGTTAACCGGACTGCTGCACTCTCTCCTGAAGTCTTTGAAAGTTTACGGAACTTTCCTGGAGCATAGAACAAATTGTGAATTTCGACATTTGTGACTTTTAAACTTTTCCTTGTTTACTTTTTCTTGTTCGTAATTCATGCCTCCTCTCGGGGGGAGGGGCAATCGTGTGACGTATGAAGCAATGGTTGGTAGAGGCCGAGAAGGAAGATGTGAGAACAGAATAAACATGGCGTATGAGCCAGGCCACGTCTCCCAGTCATTATAGCGTCACATATATATATATATATATATATAATGTGTGTTTGTGTGTCCACGCGCATGAAGGCTGGTCCACCAGCTGAAAACGTTAAGGAAAAACGCTTCCATGAAAATATATATATGTGTGTGCAAGAAAGAGACGTCGAAACTTTCACGGTAGCATCCTAACGTTGTCAGCAGGTGGAGCAGCCTTCGTGACGAAGGCTGGTCCACCAGCGGACAAGGTTAAGACGCTTCCGTGAAAGTTTCGACGTCTCTTTCTTGCGTACAATACATCGGCTCCAGCGTGAATGACATTCAAAGAATCTAGAACATATATATATATATATGTATATATATATATATATATATTGCGACGTAGGCCTTTATATGCCTTTATTAGGTCTGTAAGAGGTGGCCCAAAACAGTCACTTCCGAGGCACAAAACAGACTCAAAGGCTATATCCACTAACGATGATGATGAGGAACACTATGTGATGGCGGAACATGGGAGACGCCTTTGTCCTGCAGTGGACGTAGTCAGGCTGATGATGATGATGATGTGTTGATGGTTATGTAAAGGTAATTAAGAAGCTTGTTGGAAATCGCTTCACTAATTTCCCGCGCAACTCATATTTGGGTGCACGTTAAATAACCCCAGGTGGTCGAAATTTCCGGAGCCCTCCACTACGGCGTCTCTCATAATCATATGGTGGTTTTGGGACGTTAAACCCCACATATCAATCAATTAATTTCCCGCGCATGATAATGGCCATCCTGGCCGCAACTTATAGATGCGGAGAATGCCTTGCAAAAGGCTTCATACGCGAGACATGCACTACCTCGGTACCACGACAGCGCCGGTCACTTGGAGCAATCACATGTTCAACGCGATAATTAACGGGGTCTGCTCTAAGACTGTGTATGGGCAGAGGAACCGAAACTGAAATTTGTTGCACAAGCCAGGAGTGCGAACTGGTGTTCAAAAGTTTAAGGCTTCAAGCATCAATGTAGCCACGTCAGAAGCGGAGGCCAAATTTACGCAGAATGTTTCAGCGTAACACGTCAAGTGGTCGACAGCTGTCACTATCCATCGATGGCCACTAGGAGTCGTGGGAAGGGGACCATATAGATCGATGCCAACGACTTCAAATGGTGCCGACGGACACGGAAGTGGTAGCAGCTGTCTGCATTGAGGTGATGTCGGAAACTTTCCGCGCTGACAAGCATTGCAGGAGAAGACTTTGCTACGCTGGCCGGACATATCTGGCCAGTATAAATGGCCTTTAATGCGATCATACGTTTTCTGAAAACCAAAGTGACCAGCAGTCAGGTGGTCGTGATAGGCCTGAAGAATATCGGCTCGAAGAGAGCGAGGCAGAACGGGCACCCAGTGTTGACCATCCAGGTGATAGATGCGACGATAAAGAACGCGGTTATCGAGCTTGAACTGCCTGAGCTGTCGCCGAAGGAGAGCATTAGGGGCACTTGTTTGTCTCTTCTCTTGTTTCCCGTTGGTTTGCGCTTCCAATTATTCCATTATGAATTTGTACCAATTAGCCCGCCTGTCAACCCTAGAGCACAAGGGGGCCACAATTTCCCCTGAAGGCGATCTATGATGCATCTACAGTAAGCATCAGCGAGTTGATGGGTTATGATGAAGTCGTGGTCGTCAGGAGGGATTTTGTCAATGGCAGCCAAGGACAAAACAGATGTGGAAGGACTATGCAACCGTTCATCACTGAAGTTAGTTGTGGAACCAGTAGGCGGCGCCATAGGAAGTGGGCAGCGATAAACCGCATCTGCGTCCTGGTGCTTTTTACCGCTCTTGTATGTAGTAGTGAAGTCATATTCTTGAGGGTGTAAAGCCAACATAAGGCATGATGTTCTGTAACTATAGTAAAGTGACGACTATGTAGATAAGGTCGAAACTTCTGCACCGACCACACGACCGCTAAACACTCCGGTTCTTCGGCAATGGTGAGGACGCGGTTCGCATACACAGCAACCCTTTCACGTGATAATTCATTGCGCTGCAGTAGAATACCCCGATTCCGTGACCGCTGGCATCAGTATGCAGGAGTGTGGGTGCTGTTTCATCGAAATGGCGAAGTACTGGTTCAGATGTGAGGGCGTTTTTCAGATGGCTAAACACTGATTCGCAGGCAGACCACTCAAAGCGAACACCGGAACCAAGTAATTTGTGCAAAGCTGCCGCTATCGAGGCGAAGTCTCTTATGAATTGGCGGAAGTATGAAGCCAGGCCAAGAAAACTGCTTAAGTCCTTGGTCTTTTCGGGATGAGAAAAATGTAGAACGGCCGATACTTTATCAGGATCAGGACGAATGCCATCCTTACTCACAATATGGCCTAAGACCTTAATTGTCTTGCTTGCAAAATGGCACTTTTTCGTGTTCAGTGGAAGGCCAGTGGTACCAAGGCACATGAGGACTTCGTCTAAACAGTGTAAGTGTTGAGAGAATATTGACAAGAAAACAATGATGTCGTCCACATAGTACAGGCAAGTCTTCCACTTCAGGCCACGCAGAATGGTGTCAATCATGCGCTCCAATGTTGCGGGCGCGTTGCAGAAGCCGAAGGGCATTACATTGAACTCGTAAAGTCCATCTGAAATCAAAAACGCCGTCTTTTCTTTATCGGCCTCATGCATCGGTATCTGCCAGTATACCCAACGTAGATCCAGACTTGAGAAGTATTGAGCTCCCTGTAGCGAATCCAAGGCATCATCTATACGTGGTATAGGGTATACATCCTTGCGCGTGATCTTGTTTAGCGCCCAGTAATCTACACAGAAGCGCACAGAACCATCTTTTTTTTTTCGAACTAAGACGACAGGTGATTACCAAGGGCTAGCAGAGTATTATGTTCCATCTCAACATGTCGTCAACGTTTTCTTCAATAACCTTCCACTCAGCTACAGATACGCGATATAGGCGACGACCAATGATGGACATACCGTCAGTTTCGATCAGATGCTTGGTGATGCACGTCTGTCCCAATACGGGAGAATGGATGTTAAACGAAGCTTTGTGGTTAGTCAGCAAGGCACGCAGCTGTTGGGTCTGCGAAAGGGTCAGGTCAGAGCTGATGCTAGTTTTGAGAGTGGAGATGGATGGGGAACGTTCAACAAGGGGATCTTCAGGCGAAGTGTCTTAAAAGGTTACCACAGAGAAAGGATCCGGTGTAGCGCGGAACCAGAATTTTTTCCAGCGTCCACTTTGTTGCGCAAACGAATGCGAAGCCATCGTCGAAACGAACCAGGCCTGATGCGAAGGCTATCCCTCTGGTGACACAGCGTACGGAGGGTTGTACGAGCACATCGCCGCGGTCAATGAAATCAGACTGAAGGGTAACGATTCGCTGACTGTGCGGAGGTAGCTCAATGTCTTCTGCAGCATAAAAACGAAGTGGTGCGTCATCTGCATGAAGTGAATAGGTGGTATCGTTCATGTGGAGAATGCGTTGCCGGCAGCAGATAGACGCGGACGCAGTTGAAAGAAAGTTCCATCTTAATATTAGCTGTTGAGTACACGAACTAAGTACTGCAAATTGTGCATAATGCAAAAGTGCATCAATGGACTAGTGTCTAATAATGCCTCCACTTCTATGCCTTTCACTAAAACAGATATATTATGAGGATGTCCTGTAGGAATTTTTCCAACTTCGCTAAATGCAGCTTTTCCAGAAGCTGTGTAATTTAGTTTTCCGGGCGATGGTTGGCGAACTGAGAGACTGGTTGAAGTGGGGACCTAGAGCGATGAAGAGGGGACGGCAAGCGATGCCTGGCACTGCGGTAGCGAGGAGCCATTTCAGGAGTTACTGATGCTGAAGAGGAGTGACCGTGAAGCGTAGCAGAAGGACGGTGCTGGAAAGTGGTCGCAGTGGCAGTCATCCCGGTCGTGTCAAACCCACGACACTCATGTCCCCGATATCCACAATAGTAGCAGGTAGGTCTTGTCGGGCACCATAGTTGATAGTAGGGTTTGGTGTTTGGAAGGTTGCAGGTCGCAGGTTCAGTTCCTGCTCACGGGAAGCTATCTTTTCACCCTATTTTTCTTTCTTCATATTTACATTACAATTTGTCTCATAACTTCCCCTATACATTCCTTGGCATTATTGTCAGTTATATCTCATCAATATTGTGTCAAAACACGGAAGAACGAGCCCTTAAGTACACACTTGTTTTAAGCTGAACGGTTGTGGCGCCCACGTCCTCCTGACAGCGTGAAGCTCTCGCTGTGTGAACTCCTTCGACCGGCTCCCAACTTTTCTATCTCCTTCTTTTTCTGGTGCTGACCTGTCCTATTTTTAAAGATGATAGTCTTTCTTGGGGACCTTCGACGGAAAAATTTTGGTCTGTCTGTCTGTCTGTCTGTCTGTCTGTCTACATTTGTCTGTTTGTCTGCCCTAACGATACCTCAAACGGCACCGTACGGCCAACCCCATCTGCAGTGGCCACCAATATTGCTCAAGGTTTAGCGTTCATAGTTGTGCAATTGTCAATTAAAAAAAATTGGCCTGAATCTACATGTTACACTGTAAAAGTCGTCGAAAGACGATAGTCTTGCGTCTGGAAAGAGTGAACAAAACGTTTATTTGATGTTCTGCGCAAGAAAATCGGTAAATAGTATTCTGCAGGCACTGGGTTAGAGTGCCTCGAGCGTGTGGTGGAGGCAAACGAGCGCATCTAGGCATGTTAGACACAAGTGCCATCTGGCAGTTATCTTTGAAAACAAAGGCGTGCAGCCCGCAGAGAAAGATGCGCGCCAGTCTCGGAGGGGATAAGGAGTAGAACGCAAAGCGACGGGCCGGTGCCACCACCGTGATTGTCGTAGCAAAGCGTTGGAAACACCTTTTTTAGCATCGCGTTACTGTCAGTGCAGCGCGATTAAACGCTACATTCCTTGGAGTTACTTGTGTGTGCCTCTTCTAGTATAAAGGCAGACATAGAAAAGATCGAAGCGTTGCTGTGGCGCCTCAGATATGCGCAATAATTGCTTTTTAATTGACAATCGCACAACTATGAATGCTAAACCTTGAGCAATATTGGTGGGCGCTGCGAATGGGGTTGGTCGTTTTGTGCCGCTTGAGGTATCGTTAAAGCGAACACACAAATGTACAGACAAACAGACAAATGTACAGACAGACAGACCAAAATTTCTTCGTCGGGGGTCTCCAAGAAAGACTATCGTCTTTAAAAAGCAAATATTCCGCATATCTGAGGCACCATAACATGTCTGTTTTGTATGTCTGCCTTTATACTAGAAGAGGACACATACAAAACACTCTAAGGACTGTAGCGTTAAACGCGCTGTGCTCACAGTGCAACGCGATGCTCAAGAAGGTGTTTCCAACGCTTTGCTATGAGGGCATGGTGGTGGCACCTGCCTGTCGCTTTCCATTCTACACCTTATAACCTCCGTGACTGGCGCGCATCTTTCTCTGCGGTCAGGCATGCCTTCGTTTTCGAAAATAACTGCCAGGTGGCGCTCGTGTTTAACGTGCCTAGATGCGCTTGTTCGCCTCCGTTACACGCTCGAGGCACTCTAACCCAGCGCCTTCAGAATACCATTCATCGATTTTCTTGCGCAGAACATCAACTAAAGGCTTTGTTCACTCTCTCCAGACGCAAGACTATTGTCTTTCGACGACATTTACAGTGTAACACGTAGATTTGGGCCATTTTTTTTTACATATTTTCCACCATTCGTTTTATGCCTCCTTCCCCCCTCCCCTACAAGGCACTGCGCCGTGTCGCCAACAGGCGGACAGAAATAAGTGCCTTTTTCTTTTCCTGGAACAATCACTATATATATATATATATATATATATATGTATGTATATATATATATATATGTATATGTGTATATGTATATATGTATATGTATATATGTATATGTATATATGTATATGTATATATGTATATGTATATATGTATATGTGTATATGTATATATATGTATATGTATATATATGTATATATGTATGTGCGTGTGTGTGTATGTGTATATATTGTAACGATGTTGAAGGACTCGGGGTGTAATAAAACGTATTTATTAAAGGGCGAACCTGTGCCCACAACTCAAAGGGACTATGGTCGTAGCACGTTACAGCAGAACGGCAACATGTCTTCTTCTTCTACTTCTTCAAGAAGAGTCCCAAGCGCGTGGCACACATCAGCAGGGGCCAGCTGGGTTCTTGTGCTATCATCATCGTCTCTGCGCAATACTAGACGGCGCCCATGTATGTCTCTGTGCGCGTGGTGATGGGCGCGTTGTTTGAATGCATGCACTATGTCGTGGCATAATCCCCCTCCTCACACGCATCGTCCCGATGCGTCAGGCAATGAATAGATTCGTAGTAGGCGTAGGCGTCACTGGTCTTCCGGTGATCTCTCATAGTACGGCTTCATCCGGACTACATGTACAACCTCTGTAGGGTTGCGGCGTTTTGAGCTCCCGTGTATAGCGGATCTGACTTGGTAAGTTACATCGCTTACACGATGGAGTACTTCGTAAGGCCCGAAGTAGTGGCTAAAAAGTTTTTCAGAAAGTCCGCGGCGACGCACTGGGGTCCATATCCATACTTTGTCACCTGGTTGAAAATGCGCTTTGGTACGACGCTGATTGTACCGATAGGAGTCGATACGTTGTTGGCGGCGTATTCTGTATCTCGCCATCTGTCGTGCTTCCTCGGCTCTTTGCAGGAAGTCGACTAGGCCAGGTGGATTGCTGCTATCATCATTCAGTGGTAACATGGCATCCAGTGGAGTGGTGACTCTTCGGCCGAATACAAGTTCAAATGGTGTCACTCGCGTTGTTTCTTGAACGACTGTATTACATGCGAACGTGATATAGGGCAATATTTCATCCCACAGTTTATGTTAGACGTCGATATACATTGAAAGCATATCAGTCAGAGTTCTGTTCAAGCGCTCCGTTAGGCCATTTGTTTGAGGATGGTATGCTGTAGTTCTTCTCTGGTCTGTGTGGGTCATTCGCATCAGACATTTCATTAGGTCTGCAGTAAAAGCTGGGCCACGATCTGTAATTACCACGCTGGGTGCACCATGTCTGAGGACTATGTTGTTGATGAAGAACTTGGCAACTTCAAGAGCTGTTGCAGTGTACAGCGAGTCAGTCTCAGCATAGCGAGTGAGATAGTCTGTGGCTACGACTATCCACTTCTTGTGTACAGTCGATGTCGGAAACGGGCCTAGGAGATCCATACCAACTTGTTGGAATGGGGCATGCGGTGGTTCTATTGCCTGGAGGAGGCCTGCAGGTTTCACGGATGGAGTTTTGCGTCTTTGACACTCACGGCAAGTTTTCACATAGCGCTGAACTGATGATAACAGTTTTGGCCAGTAGTATTTTAGGTGAATTCTGGCGAATGTACGGCTGACACTCATGTGCCCAGATGTTGGCTCATCATGACATGCGTGCAGAATCTCGTTTCGTAAAGGTGCAGGTACAACGAGTAAAAACTTGTCACCATGAGGCTTGAAGTTCCTCTTGTAAAGGACCCCTTCCCGAAGACAGAACGAAGGGAGCCCTCTAGATAAAGTGCGCAAGACTTTAACGTTGAGTCCTTGGAGACGCTGTAAGCGGCACCAAATCGGGGTCATTTTGTTGTTCAGCGGTTTCTGATGCCTGGACGACGCCTAGAAACGGGAAGTCTTCTTCCTCCGGCTCACTCGTCTCCACTGGTGCGCGTGACAGGCAGTCGGCATCGCTGTGCTTTTTCCCAGATTTGTATACCACAGTAACATTGTACTCTTGTAGCCTAAGGCTCCATCTTGCTAGTCGGCCAGAGGGATCCTTAAGATTCGCCAGCCAACACAGGCAATGGTGGTCACTTACTGCTCGGAATGGTCTACCGTAGAGGTACCGCCGAAATTTACTCATGGCCCAAATGACCGCGAGACACTCTTTTTCGATTGCAGAGTAATTTGTCTCGGCTTTCGAAAGCTTGCGGCTGGCATACGCTAGCACTTTTTCTTGGCCGTTTTGCCACTGGACTAGAATGGCTCCGAGGCCGACGTTACTCGCATCAGTGTGAACTTCAGTTTCGGCAGTATCATCGAAGTGGGCGAGGATTGGAGAGGCTTGCAGGCGTGTTCTTAACTCATCAAATGCTTCCTGTTGTTCACTTTCCCACCTAAAGGGCACCTCGTCTTTTGTCAGATTAGTAAGTGGTTCAGCAATGTTCAAAAAATTTTCCACAAATCGCCGATAGTACGCGCATAAACCCAGGAAGCGACGTGCTGACTTCTTGTCTTTGGGTGTCGGGAACTTCGCGATGGCAGCTGTCTTTTCGGGATCTGGCCGAACGCCGTCGGAGCTGACGACGTGTCCGAGGAATCGAAGCTCTTCAAAAGCGAAGTGGCATTTTTCTGGCTTGATGGTCAAGTCTGCTGAACGAATGGCTTCTAATACTGTGCGGAGTCGCTCTAGATGTTGGTCGAATGTAGCGGAAAATACGACAACGTCATCCAAGTACACCAAGCAGCACTGCCATTTCAGTCCCGCGAGGACAGCGTCCATCATTCTCTGAAACGTAGCTGGCGCTGTGCACAGGCCGAATGGAAGCGCTTTGAATTCGTAGAGTCCGTCTGGGGTTATGAATGCCGTCTTTTCACGGTCGCGCTCATCCACCTCAATTTGCCAATATCCGCTCTTGAGATCAAGGGAGGAGAAGTATTTCGCACTCCGTAGTCGATCGAGTGTATCATCGATACGCGGCAGAGGGTATACATCCCGTTTCGTTACGCTGTTCAGTTCAGTGTATGTATATAATATGAGCGTTTCACCGTTCATAACAAGGGATATGTCGGTTCCTGAGGACAGGAGCTTGACACATATCTATGTGTACAACTCCTTTGAGATTTTCTCCCCTGATGCCATTATACATTTTGGCGTTCGATTATCGTGAGGGGATAGTATTTCGCTTTATAATCGGATTTGCGCCCCGCCGCGATGGTCTAGTGGTTAAGGTACTCGGCTGCTGACCCGCAGGGTGCGGGTTCGAATCCCGGCTGCGGCGGCTGCATTTCCGATGGAGGCAGAAATGTTGTAGGCCCGTGGGCTCAGATTTGGGTGCACGTTAAAGAACCCCAGGTGGTCTAAATTTCCGGAGCCCTCCACTACGGCGTCTCTCATAATCGTATAGTGGTTTTGGGACGTTAAACCCCACATATCAATCAATCAATAATCGGATTTGCGGTGCATGTCACGAGAAACACTGCGGAACAGAGACACCTTCCCCCGCCTTCAAAAGATACTCGCACTTTACCCAACCGTCGCTTTTCTTAAATCAGCAATAAAAGTGACGCGACAAGCCTCATGCATTGGCTTCTTTTGTCCTAGTACGTTTCTAATTTTTTATATTAATATAAGACCTCTCACACTTGCTCTGCAATGTCGTCCAAGACAGCATCCATGGATGCAAAAAGCAAAAGCTATGGTCTCAACACTGAGAGACTCTTATCTTGGAAACAAAGACCCAGTAGCTACACACAAGAATCCCCCTCTTTTTTTTTCTTTACATAGAACAGACAGAAATTTGAACGAAAAGAAAATGCTATAATGCATTACCTTCCAGCCTTATACCATTAGCACCATCTATTACGCGGATCATTATGTGACGGGTGTAGGGCACCAAATGTGATAGTGTGAAAGTGTTAGTACTCATCATGAATGCAGGCAAAACAAAGGAAGATGTTAACACAAAACTGTCGCCACCATTGATTCCTTCTGGCCGTGTACATTGTTGTCTGCGCCGCTAAGTACCGTATTCCGCGTGGGCCAAAAAAAAAAGCGCCGGTGTTCAAAACTTCCGCTAGTTCTGCGTCAACCAGCGCCCGGCGGAATAAATTAGTCACTCTGCTGACTTGAAGTAGTCATGAGGCAGCTGCATCGAGGTGTCCCAACAAGTGCCCGAACAAGCGGCCGCGATGGCAGGTGCGCGCTCCGATTGTGCCAGCCGGCGTGCGTGACTTGCCTTGGGGTCAAGCCAGGCCACCCGCCCTACTTGGATTCGCCGCTTTGTTCGCGAACGTGTCGAAACGAGCCCTGGATTAATAAACCTGGCATGTTTTGCACTGACTTTGCCTTCAGCAAAGAGTTTTCAAGCTCTTTTTTTTTGTTGTTGTTGCATGATCAGAAAAATGCTGCCAATCAGTAGTAGAGGCTCCCAAGAACACGCGAGCCAAATAATATAGCACAGCACACGGCCTGGAATTCACAATAAATCGCCCCGCTGCGGTGGTCTAATGGCTAAAGTACTCGGCTGCTGACCCACAGATCAGGAGATCGAATCCCGGCTGCGGTTGCTGCATTTCCGATGGAGACGGAAATGCTGTAGGCCCGTGTGCTCAGATTTGGGTGCACGTTAAAGAACCCCAGGTGGTCCAAATTTCTGGAGCCTTCCACTACGGCGTCTCTGATAATCATATGGTGGTTTTGGGACGTTAAACCCCACATATCAAATCAACCGGCTTCACGTAGACGGCACCCCTAAGCTGACCCATCCAGGGGAAATGACAGTCGCCATTTCCTGTCTCTCTTTTTCCCCACATCTTAGTCTTTATCTCTCACTTTCAAGCTGTCCTGTCTTCTCTCTTTCATTTACTTCCTTGTTTTCTGGCGGCAAGGGTTAACCTTGTGTATGTGTTCTCCCTTGGGCGCATTATATATGGTTATAGTAGCTGTGTACAGGTGGCGTTGGCATGCCTTGATATAAACGCGACAGGGGCTGGCATGGCTGCCAAAAGTTCACATAATCTGACGTTTCCTCCCTTTCCTCAATTACATGATCGTCCTCTCCCAAAAAGGGGGTGCACCGAAGCCAACTTTAATCCCTTTCAAAGCCCACAAGAAAATTTCTCACAATTTCATGTTAGTCATTGTGAAACAGCTCAAAAGATTGCGAGAACAATTTTTTCTTTTGTTGTGTCATGTCTCACTGAGGCACTAGGCCAAGGATATCATCAGGGGGCCTGGCAAGGGTTTCCTGACCTAGGCCGACACTTCGTTCAGTACACACAGCACTAATCTACACCCAGAATCGATACACGAATTATTCAGTCGACTGGGAGAGGTCTTTTAAGAAACCTCAACGACGTCCAAGAACTTTTTCACGGACATTCACCACAAGTGTGGTGTGTACAAGAAACACACTTAAAACCCAAAAACACCAGTTTTCTACATTTGTATATTATATTACAAAGGGACTGAGGTCGCTGAATCCCACGACCTCTGTTCTTTCTCTGCTCCCTCCTTTCTTTTTTTTTTCTGTTTCACCCTTATGCATCAAAATGCGGCAGCTGTGACCGCAGGAATCGCACCTGCGTGCTAGGACTTAAAGGCCAACTTCGTCAATTTTTCGAGGTCAGTGGATCTCAATGAAATTCAGTGGGTATGCTCATTTGCACGTTTGCACCATTTATGACAAATTGTAAGCTTTAGAGTTGTGCAGATTCTTTTCAAATAAATTTATTGCATGCCTCGAAACGCTCACCTTGCTTGCCAGTATTAATGGCAACATTGTGTGTGTGACATTGAGTTTGCCTGACTGGTAGGTCGTGGGATTGAATCCCGGCTGCAGCGGCTGCATTTTCGATGGAGGCAAAAATGCTGTAGCCCTGTCTGCTCAAATTTGGGTGCATGTTAAAGAACCCCACGTGATCGAGATTTCCAGAGCCCTCCACTACAGCGTTTCTCGTCATATGGTGGTTTTGGGACGTTGAAGTCCACATATTATGATAATAATATTATTATTATGACCAAACACACACTCATATACATTAAATATAGGCATTTAAGCTCTGACTTATTGCATTAAAATTTTTCCCTCCTTCACCGATGTGACGCGCCGGGGCACCGTGCCCTACGTTTCTGCGCCCGCAAATGTCACACAGAGTGTAGCTGCAGTAATACCACCAGTGCCCCTGCCTGGAGCAGCCTGTACTGCTCCGCCATCTGACAAACAGGGTTGGCAGACCCCCATGTCTGCTGGACCTCGGACCACTGCAAGCGCAGCTAGGTCTGAAAGTTCTGTGAAAGTGCCTGCTGAGCAGGCACCATCCACCACCTTACAAGAGGTGATGGATACAAGTCCCACTCCTGCGACGCCTCAGACGTCAAAGGGTAGGTGCAACTCTTTGGAGCGCGCCAAGAAATAAAAACCCCGAATCGCAGAGCCCCCAAAAGGCCCTGTAACCTAACGCAACACTTTTGTACACACGGCACCTCACAACACTAAAATGACACAAACACTACTGTGGAACGTCAGAGGACTGCTGAGAAACCTCAGCAATATCCAGCCCCGCAGGGGCGTCTGCGCAAGCAGGCATTTGGTGTGTAGCGACACCACGAACCCGAGCTAACGGGGGGGTTTCGACTCCCTTCCACGCCTAGCCGTGCGTGGCTGAGCTGTGTCCAGGGAAAAGGGGATCCCGGGGGTTGAGCTGAGGCTGGGTGCTTGGACCTTTAAGCCCCCCCGGCAGAGGCAACACACCCCTTTGGCCCCGGCTTCACGTAGACGGCACCCCTGGGCTGACCCACCCAGGGGAAATCTGCAGTCGCCTTTTCCTAACTCTCTCTCTACCTACATCTTCGTCTTTATCTCCCACTTTTTATCTGTCCTGTCATCTTCTCTTTTCCATCTACTTCCAAATTTCCTGGAGGCAAGGGTTAACCTTGTGTGCTTATCCAACCTAGGATAAACCATATTAGGTTATAGTGACAGCGTACTGCTGGAGTTGCGCAGACGTGTTCACATGCTCTGCCACGTCGCCTAGTTGGACTCCATGGTGGGTGGTAGGCGCCGTTGCCGAACAAACACTTTCCTTCATGGGATCACCAAACCCCTTCCCAAGTGATCGCCCCCTGAAAAGGGGGCGCACCTAAGCAGTCTCACAGTTTTCATTTGGTCATTGCGCTACAAGACACCGCTCATCATCATCACAGTGTGTAATGAAGAATCAAGGCTTGTTCCCAAAATATCATGTCATACATTGTGAAACCACAGGAAAAAAAGCAACAAACATATCACTGTTTCTAGTTTCCAGATGCCTCACTGATACCATCGGCACTGGCTACAAAGCCACCAAGATGACCAGTGGGGACCTGCTAATAGAAGTCAAAGACAAAATCCAGTATCAGAAACTAAGCAACCTTGTTGCATTTGGGGACAAACCTCTCACCGTTACCGCTCACCGGACATTGAACAGAGTGAAAGGTGTCGTATCAGATGAAGCTCTTGTAGACCTTACCGACGAAGAACTTTTGAACGGCTGTAATGACGAGAATGTCATACATGTGCAGCGCATTAAAATCGGGCGAAATAATGCAGAACTCCCCACAAAACATATTGTACTGACATTTGGAGCAAACACGCTCCCAAAAACAGTCTCTACAGGCTATCTCATGCTCCGTGTTCGACCATATATACCAAACCCAAGACGTTGTTTCAATTACCTACGATTGGCCCTTGCACCATTAAATACCACTCATCATCATCATTGCATTAAAATTCATTCATTACTATTTGAAGGTTTATAGTTATATTAATTTTATAGGCTCAACTGGCAAAAATGACATCATTAAATTGTGATCGGCTACATTTTGTATGCGCTCACAATAGTGAGAGAACTGCTGCTGCCTATTGTCGAAGTCTGGATTTCATCATAAGGTGGCACTGCAGTAATTATTAATTGCATAGACAGTCGAACTTTCACGATGATAACTCAGAATGATACAAAAAATTGGCCACGCAATCCACTCTTAGAGCTATCACAACAGAGTAGTGCTTCTGTGACCAGCAGCGCCCTCTGATGGCACACGGAGTGATCGTAGCAAGAACCTTATTTCTGGTGCCGCACGACGCGTTTACCCATCTAGTACACTGTTGTAGGATGGCAACTTGCGGCTGGTTTAGGTTTTGCTTGCTCACACCTATAGCACGTTTAGATATATACATGAAAATTATGGGTGGGAAAATATTTAGATTGGTCAGGGTCCTACTTTAGTGTCGGTAAACCTTTTTAATGGAGAAGAAGATCTCCTTCTTTTCATGCTGTTGCAGTGGGGCAGAAAAGTCAACGTCACAGCCTCGACAGTGCATTTTCGGGTGGTTATGCGTGTTAGCAGCTCAGAGAGCACTATGGCGGCTTTCAGGGAGCCTTCAGTGAAATGGCCTAGTACGAGTATATGTATTTGTTTTTGAAGAACAAAACGGGTTGTTTGTAGCCACACACTGATGTCACGGACACCATCTTTGCTTGAACAATAGATGGATTGAAAGGCTGGTACTTTCTAAGAAATAGAAACGTAAAGCATTCTTGCAAGGTACACAGTGCACCAGTGCTGCCAACAAATTTATGCAAAATACTTTACGCCACGGCCTTAATTACTCTATTTTACCCTGCATAACGTTTCTCATTACGGTACATTTTACCCTACGCCTAAAGAAGTGCAATGTAACAATAATATGATACATCACTGTAAAACATGCACATGATGTATAATGTCACTGAAGTCAATAGTGACTTTGAACATTGGCTTGAAAATTAGCTTCCAAAAGAGACTAAGGAAGATGAAAACAAGCAGCTGAGGAAAAAAAAAAAGCATCCTGGTATTTGTATGGGATGAGTGTAAACTCATAGTTGAGAAAATGAACCAGAAGACTCAGTTCATTGTATTGATCTTCCCACCCTCAAAATATTTCTGTACCTAGTGTAATTTCGCACTGCCTCCTGGGTCAGAGTCATTGCAAACTTTCTGTACCGAAATGCACCTCTGCGATTGGCCCAACATGATCACTACGACTTCATGATGGCATCACTAATTCTGGAAATCTGTGATGTCAAGATAGTGCCATGCGGTGGCTAATTATGCTATCATGATTTTTTGCATTGTTCCCGTTCGTGCATCTGGTTAGTTTTTATGTTTAATGAGGCATCTAACATTTTGCCTTTAATATTGAAACTGACTGCCATCTTGAAATTTAGAAGCTCCTCCACAGTGAAGAAAAAACTGTAGAAAGGGCAAAAAAAATATCCATGGGAAAAACAATGCTAGCGCAGGCATGTATGATGCATTACTTTTGGTCTCTGCCTTATACTGGTGATGAGCGTATTGAAACAGTTCCAATGTTATTAAAAAAACTATTTAGTTTTCGACTCTATTTAAGAATGTCACTCTCATAGATGTGTCAATCTTTTTTATTTTTTACTGATCGTTGGCGAACGAATGGTGGAGATTACCCTACGCCTGGTAATAAATCCGTATTACCACCCCACATTGCCTGAAAATTCAGGGATTACCCTATGGTTGGTAACTCTGCAGTACAAACAGTGCATAGTGACGATTTTATAGTTCCTAGGTGGATGGCAGCTGCTTTGGCAGAAATAATGTGTGCCCCTTTTACATGGGTGGAAGTTATTTCAAGCCATGCACTGATTGGTAGGAGTTTTGGCCGCCGTCTCGAGTAGCGTCGACATCGTGTGATGCCGTTGAATGAGGCACCAAGAAACTGCTAAAAACACTGCACGTAGTTCAGCCATAGGATGTGTGCTCTAAAAACTTGCAAATACAGTGCAGTGAATTCAGCACATGACATAAACATGAACTTTACTCTTTCGGGACTGCATAAGAAAAGGGCATCCAGGAAGGGTGTTAAAAATTGTTTTAAAAATTAAACTGAGGCATAGCACTATATTTTTGTTACGTACATCAAAATGAAGCTATTAAAGTGGTCTTTCATCAAAGTTGAAATAACAGGCATAAAGCTTATACATAGTAATTATAAAAAAATTTCTTTTGAACACTTGCTGCTAGGACAGCATAGCAAGGTTAGAATAAACATAAGCATAAGTGCCCCTGTTAAAAAAATCCTATGTATGCTAAACAAGGTTTATTGTCTCATTTTTTACATAGAAAAATTTGATACACATATCAAAATTTTGTGTGTGTGTGTGTGTGGTTCAAAACAAGTGCAGTGCTCATGCCCGGAAGTGCTTATACCAACCACTCAAGCAAACAGCTCTGCGCAGTCATAAAACACAAATGTACTTAACAGGTACTCTAAAATTATTTCTTTTCTTTAGCCTGCTTTTCTTCTGCTGATAATTGACCTTGCAATTATTGCACGTATCTAGTTTTTCTGGCTTGGGGAGTGTGTGCCTTGCAGATGCTGGTGGAGGAGGCGGTGCAGTGCGGGTTGGCCTGGCATCGTTAAGACTGTGCATTTTGTGGTTCTTCTCTAAAAGCTTGTTTAGACTATCAAACAGAAATAAAATGACGTGAACAGAGAGCAGGGCTCTTTGGTTACTCACGAGAGAAGCAGATGTGATACTGCGCTCGTCTACAATTACTGGCTGAAGTACCAGGTCAATCCTCACCTGAAGCGCTGACCGAAATAATATCTTAGCTGCCAATTATTTTTGGGCTCTTCGATGCCGGGCTTGATCACTCGGAGAAGGCCATCTCGGAGAAGGCCAGCTATCACTCGTAGAAGGCCATCTATCAATGGCTGATTTGAACATGGTGCACTCTTTCGTTACAGACATCGTCGCGGGAGGTCGCGACTTGTCCACTTGTGCGTGTGCGGTCACACTGAAAAAGCCAGGTATTCGAAAAAAAAAAGTGCTCGAGGTCACGAGGCGTGCGTGATGTTTTTCTTTGCCTTTGCCATCCCTCCCTGCTTATATTCCAGCACTTTTGTCAGGACGACAGAAGAGAGAATGCAATTGCAGCATGGGACAAATCTTTGTTACTCCACTTGCACTGGACGGATTCTAAAATTTTGGAAGCATTGAATTTGTGAGGCAATCCAGTGAATTCATTCCTTAGTTACTTGAAAAAGTGTTTCAGGGCCCCTTTAAAGAAAAGTCCATCATTGCCATTTGTAGAAAGTAACTCATGACCTAGAGTAAATATCAGTTACCTTGCGTGGAGCGTAAAGTCACAGCGAACTAGCTACGGAACGTACATCATAAACGTGCCCGCAGAATTACTTGTAACACTTCAGCCAATTTGGTTTGGCGGAATTAATGGGAAATGGGATTCATTGTTAAAAAACATAAGACCTTGTACTTTTCTTGAAAACTCCTTTTGATATAATACAGGTTAGATAGCGTGCTGCTTTTCACCACACTATGCTATATGCAGGTGGTGTAATAAATCAGTAGCTGTGGTTTGCAAAGGTATTGGCACACATGATCAGAAATACATATGGTCACTGTGTTGTGTATCCTAAAGCAATAGCTGCATGGTATGTTATGATAGCTGTGGTGTAGGGGGGGGGGGGGGATAGAAAATGCTTACTGAGCCAGTGGCGCCACTGTGCAGGAGTGAATGAAAGCTTTTGGCATGCTCTGTGCAGCTGCCCACTCATGAGTAGAGCCGAGAGATTGTTAGCTGTGCTTTGCAATGTAGCATATGACTTGCTATGCAGTAAACTGTGTCAATAACTATAAGAACTACATACGTGGAACAAAGTTGTCCATTTTTCTGCTGTGACCATGCTTCAGAAACTGGCGGGAATACTACGTTAGTGTATGCCACATGAAACAAGTAATTCTGCAGGCACGTTCATGATGTACGTGCTGTAGCTAGTTCGCTGTGACTTTACGCCCCACACAAGGTAACTGATATTTTAGTGTTGACGGAATCGAGGGACAACTAACAAAGTGATCTTAAGTCTACATTTTGTTGGTGAAAAACCATCAACAGATCCAGCAGTTTTTTCTCGTTTGCTGCTGCTGTTTTTCTGCTGTACTGCAGTTCGTTTAGAGGCACTGTTTGCAAACAGGAACGTAGTAAGGAAAAAGCCCTATGTATTTTAACACAGCGCCCAACTACGCGGACATAAGATAAGAAGAGACAAACTTCAGCGCCCTCCTGCATGCCTGGCAAAACGCGTCCCAGACCATGATAAAAGTAAAATTTATTCCCTGTGTGCTGCCAGTGCCATTAACAGCACTGTACTTGCATGCGAAGCTGCGCCACACCATTTTATTTCACTGCATGACAGCTAAAATGTGTGCAAAGCGGGCATGTGACAAACTTACTCAAGCACTCGTGCAGCCCAAGCGATACCTATGAACGGAGCTGAACAAAAGCACAGGAAGTTTTGGGAAACTGCCGTACATTAAAGGGCCACTCACCAGGCCCCATATCGAATTTTAGTTAGACAGTGGAAGTTGTTGGGTGTCCAATGAGGAACATTTTGCCACAAAAATTCTTCGAATCGGTTCATCACAAGGGGAGAAAACAGGTTTTTCGAGGCGGCACAAAACGAGAATTAGAGGAGGTGAGCTCCAAACTTTTGCCGCTCCTCCGCGTAGCCTTCGCAAGCCAAATCTCTTCCCCACCCTCTCCAGCATCCGACCATGAGGTGACGTGCCAAACAAGTTCAACCCCTGAGCACGCGAGCAGTGTTGCTTTGTTGACCAGCGTTATTTCGTGGTCTTCTGCCTGTTTCTGTGGGATGGTTTGGAAACGCTGGCTAAGACGCGGTAGAGTAGATGAGCACAATAAGTGGGCGAACGCGTAGGAGCGTTCCACGATGGTCGTCTTCTTAATGCGCTGACAACCGGGCACGAACGCATACGAAACACTGGCCCTGCATCTTGTAGCATTTCACAGTAAAAAATGAAAGGAAAACGCTCACAATTCTTTATTGCGTGTCATTATTTATTTAGTTTTATTAATCTCTTAAAGCAACAAATATATAAACTACGCATGTTGTGTTAAACAATTTTTGCCATGTCACGTGGTACACTGTTGACAACGTCACAGCAGAGTCGTCTACGTAGAGGACCAACGTCACTGCATTGCCGTGTACATAAGGCCATTCCTATGCCCACGTCATGCCCTCATTCTCTACGCGTGCGCCGGCAGAGGGGAGGAGGAGCAGCAATCATCTTGAAATTTGACCCATTTCCGAGGGGCGTAGCATTGTAAATTTTGGCTGACATGATCATGAACGCCTTGTCTAATCATTGCGCTTGTCAGCTCAAAATTGTCATACCTGGTGAGTGGCCCTTTAACAAATGAACCACGTGCCGTTCAGCAATTGTACATATTACTTGTGTCCATCACAAGGTGCTGTCTAATGCATATAGGACACAAATGCTATCATTTACTGAACAATAAGCAATCAAAATGACAAGAAAAAATGCATAAAAATATCAATGGTAACGGCATATGCTTAGAGGTTTACACTGGCTGGCTGCACAAATCATTCATTAAGCACACTTTCTCTCATGTCCGTGCTCTGTGTCGCATTGAAAACATGATTGATTTTGTATAATTTGTCCTTTTTTTAATAAAAGAATCCTGCACTTGCACATTTGTTGTTTTATTAAAGATGTCTCTTTCATGCACACATATTTGCATACAACGCGCATATAGCAGATGGAGAAATAGTTCATAGCACGCCAGTTAGTTCATAGCACGCCAGTTGAAGCTGAAGTGGCCACAAATGGTTACTTGTGGTGTATTAGTGCTGTCATGAAGTTAATACACTGTTACATTAACTTTGAGTGCAGTGGACTGTTGTGCCACCTGTAGGTGCTGCACGTTTCTTATATACGGTGTGAGAGAAACGAGCCAAAAAGAGTTTCTTTGCTTTTGTTTTGGTGTAGTATATGGTCAACATTGTGGACTTGCAGACAGCAGCACTAAGCAGTAACGTATAGACAGCATTAGCACACCGCAATGTCATAACTACTGTGCATTCAGATGACCATAAAGTACACAATGAAGGTTGACAAGTAATCATTGAAATATACTAGTAGTACCGCCCTATTATGCTATTACATAATAATCTGTTGATCAAGTGTTGCATCAAAGACTTGCAGGTATCTTTTTTCTTTTAAAAAGTATTTGTTTAATGCCAAATTTTTTGAGACATTTAAACTTGAGCTCTAGTGCTGATGTCCTTGTGATTGTCTTTTCGTAGGAGGCCGTTCCAAGCAGACTATTGTCATAGTCACTACGCCCACTGGCAGAATGCAAGGCCAGGGCTTCCCCGACACTCACACAACCACCACAACCACAACAACTAGGTCTGTCTCATGGCTGGTCTTCGACCCATCCTATCTGCGAACCTTACCAGGCATCTTGAAAGGAGCTCAAATTGTAAGCTGCTTCTAGACTTGTATGTTTGTTCGCTTCTGGTGATACCCATAAGCTTGAAGCAGTGCCATATCTTGAGTATAAGGGAAAGATGACTTGCTGCATGCTGAAAAAGTGACCTTAGATGCTACTGCCTCATGAATTGCATTGTGGCTGGGGCTTTTCCTTGAAATAATCTCTGGAAGAGACAACCTCTAAAATCAGACTCATCATTTCAACTCAGTTCACTGAAGTTTGCTCGCTTTTTGCTCATGGCAGGAGTGATGACAGTCAGTGTAGAGGGAGTTAACTTCAATTGGTACCACTTGAAGAAGTAGAAAGTTTTGCAAGTGTGGCAGGTAGCAGTGATTATGGTTGAAACAGAAAAAGGAAATAGAAAATATTGATATTCTTACATCACGTGTATATACGCATCACGTGTATGTATGTTCCATCACGTTACATCACGTGTATATAAGTGTACGCATGTGTATATACGCATGCAAAATTGAAAAATTCGAAAGAGTAGGGTAGGGGGGGATGTTTGAACTCCCCAATAACCCCTGCTCCTGGCTACGCCAGTGGCTAATAGTTGCCGAAGGTTCTGTTGCCACCAGAAGGGCTTCTGTGAGGTGCTTGGAGCAGCAGCAGATAGGTGACAACATTTAGAATTGGAAATTCATCGGACCATACAACACTTTGCTCTAAAGGTGCTGATAGTGTCTAGTGTGTGTAGCATTAAAAAAAGCATTTCCTGGAGTTTTTCTCAATACTTGAAAATATCTTGTTTGAGTTTCACTAGCTCTGCTCATACTACGTTGTCCCTATACCATGTGCTTACATTTTTGCCCTCATTCTGCTGTTTATGGAATTGCGAAATTGTGACCACATATTGTAACTATGGTAAATTTGGACAAGCACTACATTACCGTGTTGAGAAGTGGTGTCCTTGTGCTAACTAGTATCATTTTACACTCTTGTATGCTGCCACTTCCATATGAAACATGTGATTTTCAAGTCTTTTTTACTCAGCTGTCTGTCAAACTGCCACCGATTTCTTACTGACCTTAAATAACAAGTGCAATTATTGTCCTTGCAGTGGTCTGTGTTCTTTCATTTTGTCCTTTTTTAAAGTGCAGTTCTGTACTTACCGTATTTACTTGCATAATCCTCGCACTTTTTTGTGCAGAAAACCGATGCAAAGTTGGGGGGTGGGAGAATTATGCGGGGAAAACTTTTCACGAAAACGTAGAGAGCAAAAAAGAAAACAAAGTGGCCGCAAGACGGGATTATCACGGGAGAACAATAAAAGCACAGGTTCAACACAAGGCAACATTTATTTGAGGCACAAAAGGCGCAATGAAATAGTCGAGAATTAGAATACTGAACGCAAAGCTTGCGGGCATCGCGGGTGTAGCAGTAGCATTCGTCACTCAACAGGAGCCCTTAAAAGGTAAGCGAAGAACGTCAGTATTGGGCTGATGGCCATTTAACAGAATCGTCTCCAGTTACCTTCTAAAGAAGTAAAGTTTACCATCAATCCCAGTATTAGGCACACGGAAGGCCCAACATGTCTTGGTGGCTTTTAGCTGCAATCACCAATAGCAAACGCAAAACTCTACTCTCGAAGGGCCTACCGGCGGCCCTGTTGCCATTACTTAGTGCATGGTCCATCACTTTCAACTTGAAAGCAGCTGTGTAGCTTTCGTATCGCCACATAACGTAACAAGATTACAGACTCAACATACAAATCACGCCACAACGCGTGCTTGCCACTTTGGCTTGGATTGGATTGGATTGAATTTTGGTGCAATAATAGTATGCTCTATGCTTAATAGATCATAAGGCTATCATCATCAGTGGCTGGAACGAGTACACAACATTATTGTGGCAAATTTCGGGGGTGCGATAATTACTCGAGGAAAAAGAGAAATCGTATTTTTGTTGGGCGATGTCGGTGGTGTGAGAATCATGCGAGTGCGAGGATTACGCGAGTAAATACGGTGCAAATATTTTCATTATAAATATTTGGTTGAATACTATGTTTTCAAAATTTTTTCCTCACGTTTCAGCCGTAAGAACTAACAAAATAATGAAATGCATTTAAAGCTGTATACGAAGGAAACGCAGCATTAGAACACCTCAATCTGAGGGAAGTTAGCTTTCAGTGCATATAAAGATTTAGTTAGTACATAAGTCTCCTTAGCAAAAAGGGGCATGTGGTGACAGAAAAAAACAAAACATTGCTATTCGTAACAGCAGCAATGCTTCCTACGGAAAAGGCAGAACTGAGTAGCATTACTACTTGGGACTAAAATACAACTCGAAGGTTCCTTAATTCAAAAGCAATATATAGCAACATAACACAGTGTTGAGTGTTGGGAATATTTTTGCTGATACTGACAGTACTGGTTATCTAAAAAAAAAAAACAGTCCAGAAAGTGTTGCTACATTGTTTTTTTAATAATAAATCTTCATACACATTTATTAAACAGTCCTGGCACTACCTTTATTATAGACATTCACGGATTATTAGCATGAAAACTAAACCTTATTGTTTTCCTATGGAAACCCAAAGAATTGTGTTAAAAAAAACATATCCTTCTGTTGTGTACCCTGTTTGTTCTTCCTCTTGTTATAGAAGTGCTTAATGGTGCTGTCATTGCAGATTATTAACCTGATCGGGTTCATCTGCTCTCAACTGGACTACTACTTTCCAAGCACGTCCAACTGGTATGGATTTGTGTCAATGACCGCATTTTGGGTTACGCTGGTGCTCCTCTTCTTCTACATTTTTCGCCTGATTGAGAAGATCAAGATTATTCCTTGGATGCTTGCGGTTAGCACATCTTTTTTGTCTCTGTTTGGAAATTTTCTTCTGTAAATTATAGTTGCTTTTTTCAGATAGATCATATTTAACTGCCTTCTTTGTGCATGGTTTAGGTTGAGAAAAGTGGAAATATTTCACTAGATAATGCTTATTTAGCAAGTTCTTGCAAACTCAAGGATACAGGTTTGATTCCCATCCATAGTATTGGCATTTCTCTGACGAAATCGGATAACACCTGCGTACACTCATGAGCAATATAAGAGAGAGCACTGAAATGGCCTTTTGAAGGTTCTAATGGCTAAATACAGTTTGCATGTGCAAAAGTGTTCTTAGTGCTAAATGTTCAGTGTACACCTGTATCTAAGCCCAGTCATCAGCATTTTGATAGGAAACTCCAAATTTGTGTTTAATCAACGATTTCTTGCAGTTACCTATATGAATGTGGTATGGCAAATCCCAAAGGTATCTCTTGCAATTTAGTGTATCACATTAGTATTAGATGCCCCGTCGCGGTGGTCTAGTGGCTAAGGTACTCGGCTGCTGACCCGCAGGTCGCGGATTCAAATCCCGGCTGCGGTGGCTGCATTTCCGATGGAGGCGGAAATGTTATAGGCCCGTGTGCTCAGATTTGGGTGCACGTTAAAGAACCCCAGGTGGTCGAAATTTCCGGAGCCCTCCACTACGGCGTCTCTCATAATCATATGGTGGTTTTGGGACGTTAAACCCCACAAATCAAATCAATCACATTAGTATTAGTCGAATACACATCATTTATTAGACATGTATTTGGTGTACATCAAAAAGTGCCTAGTGGTCAAAGTGCATCTGGAGTACCCCGCTTTAATCATGTCATGATTCTTGGTTGGTAAAGCCTCAGAGCTTGAGTTCATATTCTTCCTGCAGATTCAGGAAGCTGTTCTAAACGATCAAACAATATAGTACATTCAACGAAAGCCAAGTACTAAAATCCAAGAGGCTTTTCTTATACAAAACATAACATAATGAAGTCATAAGAAACATCTGCCAGGTTAAGTGGCTTTGCAGCACCTTCCCAAGTGGTAATTGAATGACCTCACTGTAGGAGCTTATTGCCTTGTGGATCTTTCAAAAAAAAAAAAATTACAGCATATCCACGGAGTGAATGATGATGAGTTGGGCAAAGCTTCAGAGAGTTTTACTGCTAAACCGTGAAACCTCCGTCCGTCTTGACTGTCCATCTGTCTGTCTGTCTGCCCGCACCTGCTGAGGAGTCGTAGAACTAGGCGGTCACGTACCTAGAGAGACATGCATGTACAGACCCAGAGCTTAAGGAGCTTCGCCACTAAAAAAAAACTTGGGCCATCTCCCCAAAAGAAACCCTGATGGGAGGCGAAGCAGCAGCGTTGCATAGGGGTGGCGCCACAGGTTGAACAGTGCTAACACCGGGGCTGCAGTGGGCGCTGGAAGATTCATTTGAAGCTATGCCTGGCGTAGGTTTTGTATGTGACACGTACAGACATGTTTCAACACGTACATTAGGCGCATGTCAAGTTTATTGTGCGTGAACCGACGAGTCTGCAGCATAGCAAGCGGCGGTTGCGGCAGGTGTTGCGGAGCGAATGGACGAAGCGGCAGCTGCGGGTGCCGCGGCGAGCGTGCAGCAGGCGAGGCAGAGAGAGACCTCGAATAGAACTGCGAGGGGAGCGTGATGTCAAAACGCATCAGTGCCGTGACCTACTTGGCACCGTGCCAACACCTGTGGTGCGGGTCGGGTCGTACGTAGGGACAGCGTTACACAGGCTAGTCAAAGAGCTGCTTTGCAACTACAATATTTTGGATCCTTCAAGAGGAGTTGCAGGGATTTGTCGCAGGCTCAGAGCACTTTGTCAATTTTGTCCCAATGAGTGGGCTGAAAGGTATACAGGGAAGGATGACTAGGGGGCAGGAAGCTATGTCAGTGCATGCCATGGCCTGAGCGTTTCAGGCGAGTGGTGGCCACAGTACCTGCACAACACAAGCATGAATGTTGCCCTGAAGTATGGCCGAGCCTTATGTGAACCTGATCGATATCAGCTTTGTTTTGCATAGCTTAACTGGCAGAGAGAGAGTAAACTAATCAAGGTTGCTCATATGAAAGGGGGTTCAATTAGCTAAATGCAAAGGATATATACTGAGGTGTGCAGCTCGTGAGGCTCATTGGAGAAAGCAAGCACGCACTGGCTAGTGTACTAGTAGTTCTCGAAATAACAATGTACATCTGTAGCTACCGTTGTAGCCGGCTTAGTTCAAGACTAGCGATTGGCTCATCGCACGCAGTACCACTTCACATGAGCATATGAAAAAGCAGAACTTTGAGCAAGCAATTATCAATCCAGAATAGAATCACAAGGATGAGATATTTTTTCTGTGTCTTTCAAGACATATATCTGCATATTTTTATTTATTGAATTTGTCACAGGCTCTGAGAACTTTTCGTTTTGTCGAAACACACAGTAAAAATGTCACGAAGGTTTTTTGCTCAACTGTGAAATCATGCAATGGCAGTGAGCTTTCCTTTGTCTCCACAGTCAGTTCTGTCAACTGTGTAGTTACTGAAAGCAAAGAAAATAATCTCCTACTGTCTTTACTATAAAATTATGAATTCTTTACTGTGTGCAGTGCTATATTTGGTTTGCATATTGACAAGAGTCTTGCGCACTGATCGGCATGTTTTCTGGCTAAATCAAAAAATATTGTAGGGCTCCTTCAATTGGTCTGCTAAATTTATGTATGAAATGAACTCGGGTGAATTAATTGTTAACTTTTTGCTTGTTGAATTCAGATGACATCTCTTTCTTTATGCTCATAGTATTTTGTCAATTATAATCACCCAGAACTTCAAAAGTCTGCAGTATTTCTTCCTCAAAGGCAGATGCACAAAGACCTGCATCACTGAACACACACTCCAGATTGACATCATGACAATGGTGGCTGGCTACCCCACCTTCGGCGAACGTTGCCAGCTTTCTAGTTATGTGCACATGCATTTGCACAAGGCTTACCCTACAAGTGCGGCCAGGAAGGGACGCGACATTCCTCCACTGTCTTTATGTACAAAAACTCTATGGCCACAGGTTCATAGATTCTCGTGACATGGGGAACATCAGGCACTCAAGGCACGGGGTCAACAAATAGGTGTTATCAACCCAAGATTTCAAGATGTAGCACAGTGACATTCGTGAGATGCCAGCCTGTACAGGGTAACTGATTGCAAGAACGATCAAGCAGGCCTGTAGCTTTTGAGGGGGTGTTAGCCCCTTCTTCTTTCCCAAAATTTAGATCAAGGTGGTTGTTTTACAGGGGACAAAAATAAAAGTATCTGTTTTTCAGGGCCTTCACTAAGCTCCTTCCCCCTCCACCCCAAAAAATATTCCTGGCTAGGGGCCTGCGATCAAGTATTTTTGTCTGTGGTGCTATTGGCTACTGAAAAAAGGGGACTGCTGGCCATGCGATTGAGAAGTTCCTCTGTTAAGACAGCGTGCGCCTGTCACTGCGGGCGTTCGAGCATCTTCACAGCAGCAACTAAGGGCCAGACAGAAACAAGCTTAAATGGAGAGGCCATCCGGGGGCTCTCATTGTTTTCCAATGAGGAAGGCCCTGACCTAGTAAGGTATGTTAGTGTGACGTGGTGCCAGGATGTCTTTATGCCGGGAAGGGAGCGTGGCCAGAAGGTGGAAGCTCTCTATACCTCCCATGGGGGGCACTCTCACGTGCTGCTCACTGCAGCAGCACTGCGTCCCCCACTGGCGGCTACCGGGTATCCAACTAGAAATAACTCACAAACAAAACATATCTTCCATGCCATCACTGCTGAGGTCCGGAAATAGAGGGAAATGGTGCAAAACAAAGAGGACGATTGTTGCCACGGAAGCGTTCTTTTTCACATGCAAGTGGAATGTGTTCGTGCAGGTCCACTGGCCGCTTGGGTGATGCAGCGATTCATGAAATTTAATCATTTTTAAAATTTTGCAGGAGTGTTGTGATGTGGATAACTAAATTTGAATGCTTTCTGATTAAGACAAAACTTTATTAACAACTGTAACATTTATATCTTTGTTTTTAATTACACGTTTCACACTAAAAGAAAACATACAAGTACTGTGAAAGTGTCATTCTGGAAAACAGCCTCTCGCAACTGAAATACGCAAATAATGAGCGAACATTGAACCCAGGATATCTGAAGCAATACGAAAATTGTTAACGATAACAAGCAAACCATGTCATACTTTGCTCAATCACGTTTGTTATAGTGGTGCATAGTACTTCTTCCTTACAGAAGTTGATTACCAAACAAAGCAGATGTTCAAGGTGAAATGGAAGTGGGAATCGATAAGAAATTGTTGAACAGGGAATGCTGCTGGAGACTACATTTTGGTATCATCTTGAAGAACACTTTTTGTTAAAACATTGGTTTCAGTGACATTCCATGCTAAACAATTTTCTAAAGTGTCAGTGAGCCGACTGCATGTAATTTAGGGAGAGTATTATATGTACGTAAATGCCCACAAAGTTTCAAAATGGCTACATGAATTTCCATGAACAGGAAAGAGCCTATAATCAATTGATATCATTTGAACTACATGCCAAAAGTAAGATATGAACAAACAGTGTAGCCAGAGAAACCCGCATTCAAGGCTTTCATTTAACATATTTTGTGGGCAGCAGTATGTTCTCGTCATGACTGATTAGTAGTGTTGCGACATTGCGCTTATGTCTATCCTGTCAGGTTTGCCAAGAACTGGGTTTGTTGATGTACTCATGCAAAATGAATACGTGCTTAAATAATAGATCCAAATATTTGTGCTCACCCGTTTTCGCCAGAAATTTTGAAAAAAATCTGCGTGAGACTGGTATTTTCTAGTTTAACGCACCACAGAGCCACGCAGAAAATGTGATGCCCCGACTTAGCCATCTTTATCTCATGCATGGTTGACCTGCTCAGCATAGCTTACTACGGCTTCTGTTCCCTGTATGCCACGTCAAATGTCTTAACTTTGCTGTATTTATACTTCGCATGTCAACTCAGTGAGATACCGTAATTACTCGAATCTAACGCGCACCTTTTTTTCAGTTAAGCGAGTTTATAAATTGCATGCGCGTTAGAATCGAGTACGAACAAAAAAAATTCGGTCAATCTATTGCCATCGGCAAATCCAAAATGGCCGCCCCCTACGTGCGTCGGCAAGGTGCGTCGGCCAATTCTTCCTATGTGTTTCCCATGTGCGGCACTTCGTACGTGTGCTGAGGAGTTCGTCCTCTAGTAGTGCATTAGCATCGACGGCGTGGAAGGGCCGACTCCAAAAACTCGAGTGCACCACGATGCCGCTTTTAAAAGAAAAGTCATGGCGTGTGCAGAAACGGACGGAAATCGGGCCGCATCGCGGTCGTTCGAAGTTCCCGAAACGTGCGTGCGGGACCGGCGGAAACAAAAGCAGAAGATTCTCGACAGCAAAGCTTCACGCAAAGGCTTCAGTGGACCACAGCTGGGTCGGTTTTCGCAAATTAAAGAGCTGCTCGGCAAGTATGTGCTTGAGCAGCGAGCGGCACAGCGGTCCGTGACGACAGAACTGCTCCAAGTGCGGTCTATGCAATTAGTCTTGGAAAAAGGTCTAATGCAGAGCCAGTTTAAAGTGAGCAGGTGCTGACTAACTAACTTTATTTAGAGGAAAGGCTTTTCCCTCCGAAGGGGAACATGCATATGCGAAAAGTTTTGCGGAAGAGTACGATGAAAATCTTCACAGTTTTCAGAGGTTCGTCCTAAACTTGCGGCGCAACAACGGCTACCTGCTTGGGCAAATCGGGAATGCCCATCAGACGCCTCTTTACTTCGACATGCCTGGCACCACAACCGTCGAGAAGAAGGGGGCGAAGCAAGTTCGCGTGCTGACATCGGTCCACGGTAAAACTACCGTGACGGAAAGCTCTGTTACACGTCAGATGGGCACAAGCTTCGCCCGTACCTCATTTTAAATGGAATACGCTCCCGAAGAAGTCGTTTTTTCGAGTGGTGTGATCGTGCGGGCCGGTGAGAAAAATGGGTGCGCGTTGCAATCGATGTCTTGCGTTTTTTTGTTTTTTTTTCGCTGTGAAAATCGGGTGCGCGTTACAATCGAGGGCGCGGTAGAATTGAGTAAATACGGTAACTGCAGAAGATCAGACTTGTGATATTGATTGCTAAGCGAGTAGCAAGGGTGAGCGGCGGCAAGCGCTAGAAGCACAAATCATTGAGTTCCCACGCTTCACCTGATTTAAAAATCACAAAATGTGAAATAAAAAGGAGAAAAAGAAACAATAGAAGATTTTTTCACGGCTCAAATTTTATTGTTAATAATTTGGCACATCCCACGTACCTTGGGAATTGATGTTATACGAAGCATGCTGATGGAAGGTGACTATGTTCTATTTCTTTGAGTGAAATGTGAAGAAGTGGTGCCAAAGATATGCACAAACGCACGCAAAGACTTGCGTTAAACAGCCATATATGTTTTATATAAGCAGCTTGTTTAAGGTTGCGTAATGATGCCAGCAGCATGAATATTAGCTTCACCAAAAGCGGTAAGCTGATTTGAAGTGCTCGTGCTTGCGGGGATAGTAGCCCTGGACACTGCTACATAAATCAACTTCAGTAGATTGCACCTAACTACAATTTTCATTAACACAATGTGATGGTCGTATCATAGTACGCATGTAATCTTTATAAAATTAGCTGGCCAGCACTGCAGCCAGGATTGACGTTGCATGAGCATTAGTCTATTTGAAAAGTAACTCCAAAACATGGTGTGGCTGTGTGGTAGAATACTTGATTGCCACGCAGAATGCTGGGGTTCCATTCTTGCTGGGACCCTGACATTTATTCTTTGCATTTGTTGGGTCAACGCTGCCGATGTCAACTTTTTTCTTAACGCTCACGCATTAAAATTACCCCTGTCTGTTCTTGGTGTTCCTGGTAGATATAAACTGTCTCTCACCTGGGGCACATACCCACTTACCTGTTGCACATACCCATCTGTGGGTTTGTGCCACACACCTAGTTGAAAGGCTTTGATGACGTACACAATGGGAGTGTGACATTATTCATGTCATGACCTGCAAGTCATGTTTGTCAAGCCATCTTACCCTTCCATACTAATTTTGGTTTACCCCAAGGTAAGGATGTGATCACAAGAACACCCAGATGTAGGCAGCTAGACAGACAGATGGACGGACACACACATGCGCACTCAAAGTACGTGTACTATACAAGGAAATTAAAAACTTCGCATTTAAAAACTCTTAAAATGACAATATTTGTGTACATTCACATAAATATCACTTAGTTGCACCAGATCATGACATTCTAGCAACCGTTACGAATGCACATGTTCCTTGAAACTTGAACTGGTTCTAAGTTTTTGGGGCCTGGCGTGGCCTGCATAGGGAACAAAGCCCAGTGTTACGGCGGCATGGCTGCCACGCTGCTGTTTGGCTGGTATTCTTGGCAATGGACCAATGCGGTGCTGGCACAGCGTACTAGCTGGGGTACGTGACTCAGTAGGATGGGCACTCTCGATTCCCACAGAATTAATCTTCAGCCTTGCATCACAGCATGTCTCGTGTCTAGATTGTTACTTTTTGATTCAATACCCCAGAACTTAGTTTTTAAATAATGTGATAGCACATAAGTGCATCACTGGATGAAAGGACTCAAAATTAGCTATTGTAATTATTATGCTTTGTATGTAAACCCATTTCTCAGCATTTTATGGTATATATTTCAGTGTTTTATTGGGTGCATATGCCACGGTGCCAGTTTTCAGCTTTATAGCAAAAAAATAAATGTCTGTTTTGACATTTTATTTGAAGGTATTTCATTTATTGTGGAAATCAATATGTTGTTCATGTTTTTTTGTTGCTGTATATGTATGTAGTAAACAGTGCTACAAAAGCAGCACCTCAAGATACTGTTTATTGTGCAGTCTATCCTCATCAAAGCTTGTTAGTCTTACTGCTTCCCAAATAGCAAATAAACTGGCTGTTGTATACACTGTTCTGCATATTTCTCATGGGGGTACCATATATACATCTGTATTTGACCACAGTATCATTTTTTTTACTTGTAGGAGTTCGTGTACTGCGGTGTCTGGGCTGCTCTTTATTTCACAGCTGCCATAGCTGCAGCTGTCAAAGGCAGATATCAAGAATGTCTGGCAGCTGCTGCTGTAAGTAGACTTTCAGTTTCATTGACCATGCCACAGTTTCCCTTACATTCACAGAACCAGGAATATACAGTGCTGGTAATTAAACACCTACTGGAGGTTTGTGAAATTGTCTATTTTGTGCCAAGATTTGTGTGTGTGCACGTGTGTGTGTACAGTAGTGGCATATTGAAAGGAGACAGTTCTTGTTAGTATAACGACTGCCATAAGCAATTGCTCATGATAGCTGCTTCATATCGCTGCAAATGTGGCTGCGTAAGAAAGTTAGCACTTATGTGTGTGTTCAAATTGAAATTTCACCGATATGACACTAGCTGTAGACACTGGAAATGAATTACCGTATTTACTCGCATAATAGGCGCACTTTTTTTTCAGAAAATCCGGCTCGAAGATAGGGGTGCGCCAATTACGAGGAGTAAAATTTTCGAAAATTTTTTCAACTCGGTTCTCGCGCTTTAAATCTGCACACTTGTCAAGTAAAAGGCGACTTTATCGTTTACCAATTAATTCAGCATAAAACGAACATACCTACGTACCTTTTAATGAACAAGCGAGAGCCGTCAACTGCACACACATACGTAAAATTTATTTACACAAAAGTCGTAGCTGTTCCTCCTTTTCCCTATTCGGAGTCCGAGTCGGAGATCACACATTCATCCTCGCCGAGCGGGGATTCGTTTTCGGTGTCCAAATAATCCGCACCCCACAACATGTCATCCTCACTCGCATCCAGTGCGTTCGAGATACCCGTCTTCTTGAAGCTTTTCCTGACGACTTCGTCGGAGATCGCCTGCCACGCTTCCACGATCCAAGCGCACAGCATTTCCACAGGCGGCCTCTTAATCTTACCACCTGGAGTCAGCTGATGTTGTCCTCCAGCCATCCAGGTGGTGTACAGCCTTCGAACATTGTCCTTGAAAGGTTCTTTCCGCGAACATTGTCCTTTCCGCGAACATTGTCCGTGGAAAGCCCGTCGTGTCTTCTTCGTCGCCTTAAGTTTTTCTTCTTGGTCCCTCCAGTACCGAATACTGGTTTCTCCAACGCCGAAATGTCTGCTTGCAGCCCGGTTGCCGTGCTCCAGCGCGTACTGCACTGCCTTCAGTTTAAACCCAGCCGTGTAGCTCGCGTACTTCCCCATGGTGGAACCAAAGTTCAATACACGACCACAACATACGCACACCGCTTGCAAAATGGCGTTTCTTTCTTTTTCTCTGATGGTGGTGATGGCGATCGAGCCCCCGGCGTTGTACACGTGACCTCCAAAAAGCGCGGCGATTTGGGGGGGTATCAGTAATTGATGGAACAGCCGTTTTTTTTTTTTTTTCGCTCATGGACACTTTTTTTTTTTTCAAGTTTTATTTCGACAAACACGTTGGTTAGGTCGTTGCACTTCGAACTTTTTTTATTTGCTCGTCGATTTGCCTTCTTTTTTTTTTTTCAGGGTACGGGGACTGCGTTCCAACTGTACCGCTGGGGGGTAGAATCGTTTCTGATCACAGCCAAGTTCGGGGTGCGCCTATTATGCGAGTGCGCCGATTATGCGAGTAAATACGGTAGATGTGGCACATAGCCCTAAATTTTTTAAATTTAAATCTGTGAGTACTGTATGTGCGCTCTCTAGGTGAAGCAAATGGCCTTGTTGGCCACACGTTCAGGGACATTATGTAGTGATACAGTCTGACCTGACTATATTATACTCGGGTAAATCGAATTATCCTTTGTTTTGATATTTCTGATCACAGTAATGCTCTAATGTCAATGCATAGCAAAATTTATGGCTACATCAAACAAAAACAGCCAGAATACTTCAGATATCAAACATTGGGTAGTGGGAAATGTCCAAGGAAGCTTACTTTCTCTCAAGTTTTTCGGAAGCTTTTGGCTTTTCCTCATGGAAGAGGACTTTGCTACTTGCATTTAGGAGACTGAGCAGTACGATTTGGAAGATGTTGCATGTACTTACCATACTCAACGAGAACTTTTATTGACAGCACTGTAGAAGCTACAAAAACAAAATGCATGTCTACTATGGTGCCAAAACAATAGTACTCAAGTTTACTGATAGTTTTTTTTTTTTTTTCATTTGCTTTGCTGAAATAAATACTGCCTTATTTATTATGAGACGAAAACAATCGCAGGAGGTTGTGGGTAAAACAGTTATTGTTCACTTTCCTTTTCTTTCCATTTCCTAGACAGTACCACCTTTTCAGCTTTCCAAGGAAACATGGCATCCACGACGTCAATGTCCGGCTGGAATTGCGCTGTTTAGTTCTCCAAGAAAAATATATTTGTAATAGGAAATGAAAATGCACACTGAACAATAGAAATGTTTCTCTCATTCATAATTTCCATGTATATCTTATTTAAGTGCATTCGTTGCAAGTGAGCAAAACCGAAATCAGTTGTGAGCTGCTGTACTAATTGCGGACAGAGCAAAACAAATGTGCAGAAGCCCTGCCTTTTTAGCCTTTGTAGCCTTTGTTTTAATGTCAAGATCAGTTGTCACAGAGTATAGAAGCTACCGCTTGCTTTCACGTGCTTTCTGCCCCATGATTCATTGTTGTTGAGCCTGTGGCCTTTCTTGTGAAATCTCCATTCGCTTCACCTCTGGTTTCGCTCAATGCTTTGCACTTGCCCCCAAGGCCTCCCTAGTTTTTCTCTTCAACTACCTCATTTCGCACCACAGAAGCAAGAGACGGGGAGGAGAGTGGAGGCGGTCGCCATATGTCTAGACCACCGTGGTCTATACTGAAGCCGCCAGCGCTACAATTGCTGCGGACAGGTTGCAGTTGTGTTTTATTCATTTATGGTTGCCCATTTTCATTGTTAGTTTTACGGTGTTTGGTATATACATTCGGCGCTGTAAAAATGAGCATAGAATGAACATAAAAAAAAAAAACTATAATCAAGTGAACAAATGTGCATACAGGTATGCTGTACGCTCAGCTTTTTTCCGCAGTCTACTCTGCCTTTAGCATAGTCAGTCAGCACGATTTCTCCAGCAGCTGGACGCGCGAGACGTGAGAAACGTTTTTTCTGGGGAGTGTGGGGATTGGGACGGCTGTAAAGAAACCCACCGACGCTCATTCTTGGAGGCTGTGTCCATATTAGCGCGTGTTAGCCAGTGGCCACAAGGTGGCGACTATGCTTTCTCAGGGTGAGAGTTACTCAATATGCTACCTTTAGGTAGCAGAGTTGCCCCACTGATAGAACTCCCCGCTCGCGCCCTTATTCGCCAAGCGCGCTCACGTGCGCAGAAAACGTTCATTTTAGAGAAAGCCAACTTTACGGCCGTGCGAGCGCTGCAACCGCCGCGCCACTGGCGCCACCGCTGCCCAAGCAGTCCGGCGAGGCGATCCCTCTGAGTGCGGAAGTACTTTTTCGTTGGTGTTGTGGCTGTGTCCCGTGTTGTTTGTTTTTAGGGAACGTCAGTGTGAGGTGTCTGTGCGGTGCAGCGCTGTGACTCAGTGCTACGTAGTTGCCACGATGACCGGATCCTAAAGCTTTGTACAGATATGCCGAAAATTCTCGTTTGCTTTTGTAAAACACAGAGGGATAGGTCTAGCGATTGTTTAATCGAGCCACCTGCTCAATTGTTTAAAGCGCCAAAAAACTACACGAAACGAGCGATTTGCGGAACTTAAGTTGTCGTGAATAGTATACACAATTCTCGGCAAATTAAGTCAAGGCTTTCTTGTTTGCTATTTAAAGCAAAAATATCTTCCTATTCTGACCATTATTTATTCAAGTTTTCCCTTTTTTTCCTTCGAAGCGAAAGCAATTGCACCAGCAACGTGTTGTGAGCGAGCCAGAAAACTCATGGAATGGCTGGGCTGCATCGGCTCCTACATTCGGACGGGGTGGCTTTCCTGCATGACTTGGACGTCTCATTGGGCAAGATGGCAGATCTATGCACAACTCTGCTATCTAAAAGTAGCATATACAGTAACTCTACTTGGTGTCAATGTGCACGACGCGGCACAGTGTGGCCTACTGTGATGAAGTGGTTTTGCTTTTTAACCTGGGTCGTGCACAATCGCTACAACGGGCAGCATAACACGTTTGCAGACATCTCATCCGTCCCTTTTTTTTTTTTGTTGTTGTTACATACTCTAGTGATCCTGGGACAGCGCTTCCTCCATTTTATTAGCTGGCTCTAACCACAATAGAAAGGACTTCACGAGTTTGTCACATGCTTCACACTGACATCACACATGAATGAATCGCGCATGAAAAACAGCTGAGAGTGTGACGGGAGAGTGGTCCCCTTCACTTTTGCTGTGAATCACGTGCACGCTTGCAGGGGTTGTTGCTAACGTCATGATCATCAGAGTTTTAGTGTGTCCGCAAACATATTAATGTGAGCATTAGCCTCTACTGAGTGGCCATGGTATGCATAGGGGTGTGCACGGAGGGAAGGGTGAGGGGCAAGGGGGCTGCCTCTTGTAGTCGCCTTAAGAGGGGGGAGTGCAAAGTTAGCCTCATAAATTTATATAATAGGGAGGGGGCCTGCAACAAACTTCTGCCCCCCCCCCCCCCTTAAGGGAAACCTTGCGCATGCCTAGGGTAACGCCCGAGATGCAATAAGCTTCACCTTGAGAAGAGAGGAGTGAGACAGAACGCACTCGAGATGGTGGTGACAACGCAGCTGGTCTTTTCCCAGATGCTAACACAGGTTACTAAGATAGTTTCTTTGGCCTGGGACAGATGAATGACCCATTTGAAGCCCTGGTTACAGTAGTGGCATAACACGTGTCCCAGAAGCTGCCATGTGGCAGTAATAGAGACTTCCAGTTCTGGAGCCCCTGGTGGATTTCATACGTCAGTCCTTTTGTTTTTTTTGTACAATTAGTAATACAAGCTGGCACTTAATCTATAAACACAAGGCAAGGAAAGATAACATTTGCTCAATTAGATAGCTGGTCATTACACTAGTATTTTGAAACAACTTGAGAACATATATATTACATATGAGGAGTCATTTATGGGATAACCGGTTTGTTCCTACCCAGTCTAAAAAAATTACCTTTAGAATATAACACAGATTATTATATGTGGCTTTTCTAGACACCACTGGAGCTTCCAAAAACATTAATTAGGAAATCTTATGGACACAGTGAAAGAGGCTGCCATAGACAATGATTGCATAAACTCGTGAGAAAGATTGAGATATGCTGAGAAATTGTAGTCCTCATGGAATGGAAAGGAATAAGTAGCAAAGAGTTTATATATTTATATAAAGAAGGGGCTGGGGCAGGAATGTTTGTTGCCCAGCGGTTATTCGTGCTATACATGATGAGGATAGAAAACGTTATAGAATGATGCAACACTGGTTTCAGTCTGCCACACAAATACATGAGTGTAACACTTATGCAGCAGCTTCCACGTTTATGTTGTGATGCTGTCTTATTTGCGGATAACCGCGATGTTTTACAGGTCATTTATCTAGTAAAGCAGAGCATGGAGGTAGGACACATTCAGACAGGAACGTGAATTTCCAGAACTAGAACTTATTGTAACAAATGAGGACGAATAATATTAAGCAATGCCAATAATCAGGTTACATCAATACAGGTTAAGTAAATACCGACGCTAAGATAACACAAGTACCTCGAAGTACAAACTATTGAGGAGGATATAAACGGAAAGATACATAAAAAAGCTACCACAATAAATTGAAAAAGGTATGCTGTATTAATAAAGCACATCGATTGATTGATATGTGGGGTTTAACATCCCAAAACCACCATATGATTATGAAAGACGTCGTAGTGGAGAGCACCGGAAATTTCGACTACCTGGGGTTCTTTAACATGAATCCAAATCTGACCGCACAAGCCCACAGCATTTTCGCCTCCATCGAAAATTCAGCCACCGCAAATAATAAAGCACAGCATGTTATGGGAATACAATGGGTACAAGGCACTTCGAGGTCTGTGGAAAGGTGTAATGGTCCAGGAACTTATATATGTGAACTCAGTGTGGTGCATGAAGTCAGAGGTGCAATCAGGACTGGGTGTAAATCCAAAGACTCTGAGACACATTGAGTTGGCCGCTCATAAGAAGATGACCCGCTAGGCTGTAAAGGGTCATATAGAATAAGCAAAAATTGAGGTGAGAAATGATCAGCACAAAATTAGATTTTATGAGAGGCTAAGGAAGAAAGCTGGCAGAAGCTTTTGTCAGGGATCAATTTATACACACACGAGGCTAAAGTCTGGAACATGGTCGGTAGGATAGCAGAAAAACAAGTACACACACTTCCACTCGTAAACACTCGGGGTGATACCTTGGAAAATCAGGCAAACTTCCTCGGTGCACACTTCGAACGGGTGTCCAGCTCGTCCCACTATACTGACACTTTCCAAAAATACAGAACAAGAATAGAAACGCACAAACTCGAACACAAACGCACTAGATACGAGGCATATAACCAAGCTTTCAGTCTAGCGAAGCTCCGAACATCTCTAAGCTCTTGCAGTACTTCTTCCCCAGGTTCTGACCGTGTGGTGTATGAAATGTTAAAAAACCTACCAATCGAAACACGAAAAACCTTACTTTGTTTGTACAATGCTGTCTGGTTTTCTGGCACTATCCCTACCTCCTGGAAAGATGCTATTATTATTCCCATTTTGAAAGAGGGCAAGGACCCTTCTTTAGCTTCGAGTTACAGGCCTATTGCACTTACAAGCTGCTTGTGCAAAGTCTTCGAAAAAATGATAAACTGCCAACTTGTACATTTCCTTCAAACAAACAATTTGCTCGACCCATTTCAGTAAGGGTTTCGAGAGAGTAGATCCACCACAGACCACCTTGTCCGTATCGAAGCACAGATCAGAGACGCTTTCGTCCATAAACAATATTTTCTCTCTGTGTTCCTTGATATCGAAAAGGCTTATGATACAACATGGCGCTTTGGAATTCTAAGAGACCTGTTTCACCTTGGCGTGCGTGGAAGAATGTTTCACATAATCGAAAGTTACCTGTCAAACCGGACATTCCGTGTCCGAGTGGGCAGCGTTCTTTCCCAAACATTAGTCCAGGAAACGGGCGTGCCGCAAGGTGGTGTACTTAGCTGCACACTTTTTCTCATCAAAATGAATTCCTTGTGCTTGTCCATTCCTCGCAATATGTTTTATTGTACATATGTCAATGACGTCCAGCTTGGCTTTAGATCTTGCAATCTGGCAATGTGTGAGCGGCAGGTTCAGTTAGGTTTAAACAAGGTCTCCAAATGGGCAGAAGAAAAGGGATTCCGACTGAACCCACAAAAAAGCACGTGTGTCTTGTTCTCCCGAAAGAGAGGCATGCACTCGGAACCCGACATTGAACTGAACGGTCAACGTCTGGCTGTTAATGCGGAGCATAAATTCTTAGGCTTAATCTTAGACAACAAGTTTACCTTTGCATCACACATCAAGTATTTAAAAACAAAATGTTTAAAAGCCATGAATGTTTTAAAAGTGTTGTCACGTACTACATGGGGTAGTGACAGAGAATGTCTCATGAATCTGTATAGAAGCCTCATTCGCACCCGCTTAGATTATGGGGCCATTGTTTATCAGTCTGCGACTCAAAGTGCTTTGAAGATGCTGGACCCCGTGCACCATTTGGGCATCCGCCTTTCTATGGGTGCTTTTCGCACCAGCCCCGTAGAAAGCCTTTACATTGAGTCAAACGACTGGTCGCTTCATCTGCAGAGAACTTACATGTCTTTTGTATATTTCCTTAAGGTGAAAGCAGACAAGAAGCACCCCTCATACTCTACTATTAATGATTTGTCGAGCTCCATTGTGTTTCAAAACAGGCCTTCGATGAGGCAGCCCTTCTCAGTTCACCTGAAGGGTCTAGCTGAGGAAACTGGAGTGTCACTTGAACACAGTTTAATGGCTCCTGTAGCATACCCGCCACCATGGCAGTGGCAGACTATAGACTGTGATGTCTTTTCTAGAAGTTACAAAACATGTGCCTATTGCCCATATCCGAACATACTTCCTGGAACATCAACACAAATACACACGTCCCGAGTTCTTTACAGATAACTGCAACTCCTCTGTGTCCTACGCTGCTGTCGGCCAGCATTCTTTTCGGATGCTGGCCCTCTACATCCAGGCACAAGTATCTTCACAGCGGAAGCTTATGCGATACTTGTGGCGGCTAAACACATCAAGCAATTACAAATACAAAAAGAAGTAATTTATACGGACTCCCTCGGTGTGGTAACGGCTCTGCACACTCTTAAAAAACAAAAACAAAAATCCTGTCCTCGTCTCACTTTACTCCATTTCATGCACACTCTACACACTCAAACAACATGTTGTAGTGTGCTGGGTGCCAGGGCATCGTGAGATCCAAGGCACCGTGAGCGCGGATCAGCTTGCTGCATCCGTCCACGAAAGCACTGCCACTACACCCATATCAATCCCGTCCCTTGATCTTAAGCAGTCTCTCAAACGAAACCTCGGGGACTACTGGCAGAGCAAGTGGGATAGACACGCACAAAACAAACTACACATTATTAAGCCACACCTTGGCCATTGGCTGCCAGTATCAAAATCGCGTCATACAGAGGTAATACTAACAAGGTTCAGGATAGGACACACATACACGACACGTACGTATTTTTGTCCGGTGGCGATCCACCATTGTGTGACAGATCTGGTGAAGCATTAACAGTTCTTCACATGTTAATCCAGTGCAAACAGTTAGAAACTCTAAGAAAACAACACTTTCCATTACCCTACCGACAACATATACCTTTACACCCTGCAATGTTCGTCAGTAGGGAACTGATTTTCAATCATAAATAATTGTTAGCGTTTTTAAAAGAAATTCGTAGTTTTCATATCATATACCCGGGCATTCCGTAGCACAATCCAGAGAGGTTTTCGCTGCGGTGGCTACACAACAGAGCACTTGCCTCACGGCCCTTGGGCGCAAGGGTATGAACGAGTGAGGCACTTGTGCTAATGTCATACATGTCCACCATTGTTTTCTGTTATCACCAACTTTTGTCATCTATTCACACCACACACACCTTTCACGGCATGGTCATGATTTTATTACTTGTATGTTTTTACCCGTCTTACCGCGAAAAATTTTATGGCCCTTGTACAGCCGCTTATCACAATCATTGTCCATATCTTTAGTAAGATGAACTGGCGCTCTTTGGCCGTGAAATGGCCCTTGCGCCACGAAACATCAAACACCATCATCATCAGAGGCTAAGGAATATGAAGAATATGATAAGCAAAAATAGCTGCCCCGGTATTTGTATAGGATGAGTGTTGACTCACAAGGTTACACCTTGGTAGTGTTATATGGCACCAATTTCCTGCAAGACTCGGCTGCAATGCGTGGGACACATGCAGCTCACGGCAAAATTCTTAAAGTCGCTCTAGCGATACAATACACTATCCGTGTTCACAGTGAGGTCTACATATTTACAGACTCGCAAAAGGCATGTCAGGCCTTCCTATCAGGACATGGCATCCCAAGAGCGGCCCACCAAATTCTCAAATTCCACTAACTGAGTAAACAGTACTTTTCGCATCCACTTACTCTGGACTCCTAGTCATTGCCCGCCTCTCTGCCGGGCAATGAATGCGCACACGCTATTGCCCGCGAAATTTCCCTCCTGGCGGCCCGCAAGGTGAGGCGACCATTTCGGATTGGGGGATCCTCTTCTCACTTACCAAGACATTCTTCGTCAGTACAGGAACGTCCGTCACACTCTGAACGCCCCACCGCCATCTTTCTCGCGAGAGGAGGCAGTAGCGTTACACTAGATACAGACTGAAACATTTCCCACTCTAGTATCACTTCATAAATTTTACCCGTAGTGTTATGCAGAACGTTGCCCCGGCTGTGGAAACTCGCCCATGACCTTCCATGTCTCGATCGAGTGCACTGCGAACATCTTTCCTCCCTTAGCTGCTTTCCTTCATCCTTTACGTAACGAGGAGCTGTGGGATGATGCTCTCTACAATGGTCCTCCTGAGGTCGTCCGAGCTTTGATACAGCGGGCCAGGCTCGTCGCTGGAGTCGTCCTAGGGACCCCGGACTAGGGGTTTTCCCACACCCTCCTTCTCCATGCTTTTGTAAATAAAGACGTTTCTCTCTCTCTCACAGTGGAGAAAAATCTAGTACACCAGCTGGCAGTGTAAGCAATTCGACAACATAGGATGTTGAGGGAAAAGTCAAAGAGGCAAAAAGAATTGAATTGATAGTAGCGATGAAAAAAAAGAAATGATTTGAGTAATTAGCAAAAGGATGAAGTAAAAGCAAAAGGAGGGAATCATTTTCTGAAAACTCAAAAAGAAGTGCTTTATCATATGAAGTGCTGGCAGGTTACCACAGAACACATTACAAACGGAGTGAGTGAGTAAAAACTTTATTGAATGCCCGGTGGTATTTAACGGGGTGGGACTTCTAGCACCCCAGCCTAGGTGACAACCTCGAGTACTTGGACACGGGTGGCTTCGTGGGCATGCCGGACTGCTCACAGTTGATCGGTGAAATCGCAGCTGAGCAGAGCCACCTCTCATCACGCCTCTCGGTTCAAAACTGCCATGTCTACCCAATTCATAGAAGATATGTGCATGCTACCGGCTGCACTCCCGCAACATTTGCTGCAGCGTCGCTCTTGCTCCACACGCTTTACAGTCGTCGGATGTATAAATATCTGGATAACAGAGGCGTAGGATCACTGGGTTCGGGTACGTGTGAGTCTGTAATTGTCTCCAGGCAACCTCCTGTTTCTTGTTTAGTTGTTTTGTGGCAGTGGATCTTTGCATCTGTTCAGTCTGTAGTGTTGGGTGATATCTCTGAAAGTGGTCATGCGATCCCTCCACCTCCACTCCCGCATTGTCCTTGATGTCTGCAAGACATCGGGGCTGCCGGCAGGTGCCACAGCTCGGCGTGCAAGGCCTCGAGCCGCGGCGTGGGCAGTCGCATTGCCCGCGAGTGGAGGATCTGTGTGTGTGTGTGTGGGGGGGGGGGGGGTTCATACGAGGAAACTTTCATTTTTGTGGCAAGTGCTGTCGTCGCGAACTTTGAAAATGTGTGCTGCTTCTTGGGAGATCTGGCTACTGGCGAAGTTGTGTATGGCCGCCTGAGAGTCTCCTATGATCACTTCGGCGTCTGTGGTAACTATAGTGAGGGCTATCGCCGCTTCTTCAGCCACCTTCGTTTCCTCGGTGCGTATTGTAGCGTTCGCGATGGAAGTTCCTGCGTGATTCGTGATTCGTGATCGCTATGGCAAAACTGCTCGTAACGGGCTGCGTCTACGTAAACGGCGTCTTGACTGTTGCCGAACTTCTTTTCCAGATCTTGTGTACGTTTGGTGCGCTGATCGATGTGATGAGTGGGATGCATATTCCTGGGCAACGGTAGAACGACGATGTGCTCTCCAATATGTCTGGGTATTCCGACCTTTTCGCCACGCTGCGTGTGGTAGTTTATACCCAGTCTCTCAAGGATGTGTTGACCAGTTCTGGTTTTCGACAAACGTTCGTACTTGGCGATGTTGTGTGCTTCGATTAGTTCATCTAGGGTATTGTGCAACCCCAGCTCGAGAAATTTTTCCATGCTAGTATTTATTGGCAAGGCTATTGCGCGTTTGTGCACCTTGCGGATGAGACGGTCTAGCTTGGTTCGTTCAGTCGCCTGCCACTTAAGGTAGGAGGCGATGTACGTTATGTGGCTCATCACGAAAGCATGTACCAGACGGACGGTATTGCTTTCTTTCATTCTGCTATGGCAATTTGTTATTCGTTGCAGTAGCCGGAGCATTTTATTTACAGCACCATCTACTCTGCATATGGTTTCACCGTTGTGGCCATTGGCCGACAGGTGCAAGCCCAGTACTCAAATGTTGTTAACTCGTGGAATGACAACGCCATCTGATGTTACTACTTTAATATCTTTGTCTGCTCGCTCGCTGGAAGAATCCGCATTATTGGGTTTACGGCCCCTGCATGTCGGTCTGTAGAGAAAGAGCTCTGATTTAGCCGCAGAACATTCGAGGCCCGTGTCGCGAAGGTAGTTCTGTACCACGTCGACCGCCTCCTGCAACGTTTGCTCGATGTGCCCGTCATTCCCCTCGGCAACCCAGAGGGTGATATCATTGGCGTATAAGCTGTGGTGGAGGCCTTCTATCTCAGCCAATTTTCGTGGTAACCCAACAAGGGCGAGGTTAAAAAGCATGGGCGAAATTACAGAGCCCTGCGGGGTGCCCGTGCAACCCATGTCTATATCACGCGAGACTAGTCTGCCGATCGCTAAGCGGGCCCGGCGACCTGTAAGGATATCCCATACGTAGTGGTACATTCTTGCGCCCAGTCCCAACGCTCGTATGCTTTCAAGTATTGCGGTGTGTTTAACATTGTCAGACGCTTTCTTCAGGTCGAGCCGGAGTATTTAATTTGTAGATCGCGTGGTATTGTCTACAATATCATGTTCGAGTTGAGGCATAACGTCCACGTGGAAAGGTTACGATGGAACCCCAGCATTGTGTGCGGGAGCATGTCTCAGTCCTCGAGGTAGTTCATACGACGAGCAAGAACTACGTGTTCCATGACCTTACCAACTCGGGAAGTCAGGGATATTGGTCGAAGATCGTCAATCTCTACTCGTTTTCCCGGTTTGGGGATCATGATTATGCGCGCCATTTTCTACGAAACTCGGTATAGCACCTGTGCTCCAGCACTCGTTCATGTAAACTGTCAATTGTTCTATTGACTCATTGTCCAAGTTATACAGTGTTTTGTTTGTCATCCCGTCCGGGCCTGCTGCTGATTTCGTGTTGAGCTTGTGCAGTACTGCCCTCACCTCTGCCACACTAAAGTCTTCATCTAGCTCCGCGTTACTCTTGCTATTCCATCTGTACGCCAGGTGCGCGATAGGGCTTGAGGACTTGAAGTAACCTGCACACATCATCAAGAAAGTGGGCGGAAGTGCCTTTGTACTCGTGCAGTAACTTGTTTAGCTTAAGCGTGTGCGCTGTTTTGGTCTCCTCCGAATTCAAGAGATGTCAGAGGAGGTGCCACGTCTTGGCCAAGCCCAGCTGGTTCTCCATCCTGTTACATGTCTTCTCCCGTTGTGCTCTGCATATATATAAGGCATGCTCTTCCAGATCCCTGCTTAGCCGCACAATGCGTCTGCGTAGCATTCTATTGTGGCGTTGACGCTTCCACCTGTCTTGCGGCTTCCCACACGTGGAGTTTACTGTCAATTACCTTCAGCTCTGCTTCTGGCAGAACCTCCTGCATTGCTGTTTCCATATCGCTCCTAAGCATTGTGCTCCAGCTCTCGATATCCTCGATAGCTGCGCTGCCACGTTTCTGCTCTTTCTGGACTTAGCGAAACGGGTCCCAATCCGCTAGTCGATAATGCTTGCCCTTGGCGGCGTACCGATGAAGGTAGTGGTGACGTCCAGCGTCGACCTGGATTTCGATCACTGAGTGATCACTACCCAGGTCTTCTTGCATATTGTGCCATTGCACACTAAAGACGTTCTTAATAAATGCTAGGTCAAGTAAAGTAACTGCACGTACGCTGTTGCCCCTGCGCGTAGGCGCGGAAGGGTCTGTTATAAGCTCAAGCCACTCATTCAGCACATTGTCCCAAAGGCGCTTATCCTTAGACGTTTCGTATCAGTACCCCCCGCCGCGTGGGGTGCATTGAAGTCTTTCGCGATGAGCAAGGGCCCGTCACTAGCTGCTTCACGTGCCTTTCCCAGTAACGTGCTAAAGCGATGTTTGGCTTTGGGCCTGCTATACACGTTCAGTATAAACATGGCATGGCCACGTCTTTTTGGTGGAATCTGTTCCATGAGTACATGCGGTATGCTGACGTTTGTAAGTTCACGTTGCGCCACAGTGAGGTTGCGTCACACTAGCGTCACAGCGACCGGTGATGCTCCCGCGTTCAGACTCATCTATAGCTTTGTACCCCGCCACCTTGACTGGGTCGTTGGTTTCCTGCAAAAGTATTATGTCCGGTTGTTCCGGATCGGAAGGAATTGTTGGAAATGTGCTCCTTTCCTCCTGAACCTCCTGCAGTTCCACTGCCAGATAGTGAGCGTGTTCCGTGTATTACGCTGTCGTGAGTGTTGTGTTTGTGTGATTTCTTGTGGATCCATGGTGACTGTACGTGTTATTATTTGCTGTCCAATTGATCGTGCGCCTCGTTGTCAGGTAACAGCCTAAAGTAAGGTTTCCCGGTATTCCGCACGGGGCGACCCACTCCACCTGGAAAACGCATTTCAATATCGTCCATGCGCGCTTGCAGCGTCGCGATCATCTGTGTGAGCCAAGATATTGCAACGCTCAACTGTTCAGTTTGCGTGGTTTGTTGAGCTATTGCGCTGTTAAGTTCGTGGTTTGCTGCACTTGTTGAGCCATTATCGCGTCTACGTTGTCGTCGAGTATGTTGACGTGCACGCGGAGTTGCTCCTCGCGTTTCTGTGATTTGACCTCAGCCTGCTCCGGGTCTTGCGCTTTACATTTAGAGGGTGCAGGGTGTGCATCCTGCGCGTCCATGGCTTCTTGCACGCTCTGGTCAATATTAGCAGCTTCCTTGGTGGTGGCGGGTTTAGGCAGAGAAGAAAGTAAAGAAACTATCGGCGCCTCCCCCTTTAACGTTCAAATTTAGTTTCTTGACTCGGCATTCTCCTACTGTAGTGTTTTCATTAAACATTCGAACTTGTCTAGTCGTTTCTGTATTGAGCTTTTTAGTTAGCTGTTGGTATCGGCAGGCGAATTTTCACGTCTGTCTACATCGGGGTTTCTATTAATAGCAGTCTCGACTCTCGTTTGCGGTGCGCGAGACGTGCGACCGGAGGCGACGTCCACCCACCTGACGTTATGGGGGAAGAATACTGTTCCGCTTTTGACTGCAGCGGCGTAGGTGGCTTGGGTCGTCGACTTGCTGCCAGTCCTCGCTGCATGGGGTCGGGAGACGCTGCAGGAGTGCGCCCGAGAACGAGTGCCGGAGCGAGTGCGGCTCCGCGCGCGGCTCTCCCCTTCATGGTTGATGCTGCTGCTGCTATAGGTCGCCTCAGCCTCCTCGCGCATTCTGCGTTCCCACTGTCGTCGCTTGACGAGGTAGGGTGTCTTGTACTTGGCTTTGCACATGTGGTCTCCAGTGAGGTGAGAGGTGATCCTTTCCGCTCAGCATGCACACGGGCTCGCACCGATGATCATCGTGCGGGTTGCTGCAACTGCACCCACGCCACTTCTTGTCGTTTGGATTGGGGAACATGTCGGCCCTATGTCCCAGATGACCACACTGGAAGCACAGGTCAAAATGTTTTTTGTAGAGAGTGTACCTTAGCACTTTTGTAGAGAGTGTACCTCAGCACCATTCTTCTGTAGTTTACCTAACAGGGCACGTAGTAACCGTCGAACAGGATCATCACGTTCGTCGTGTCGCCCATGCGCTCGGCATGCAGGAGGTTCGGGTTACAGTTGTTCACGAGACTTCTCACTACGTCCACTGGTTTTTCTAATAGCAATATGCCCTTGATGAGGCCCTTGGATGTGTTCTCCATTCTGTAGGCATTCGCTTCAAACTCGCGGTCACCGATGCGCAGCTTGCAAATGCCGCCATACCGCCTTGCACGATCTTTTGATGGTGTGCTTATCACAATCAAGTTTTGGCGCTCATTCAGACAAACGCTCTCCTCCTCGGCTGTTTCTTGTCTCACCCTGTCGCATTGCGTATGCAGCAGTGGACGCGGTCGTTCTGGTAGTGCGATACCCTGTAGCCGTTCCGGGGTCCTACGGTGATCTTGTAATTCATCCCTCGACAGGTTGGCCATTCGGCTCGCCTTGGTAATTCTTCGTAAATGCTGCCTTGTTTTCTGCATAAACTCCTCCTTCTTGAAATACGCTGTCATTGCTTGCTGGTTCGTCTCTGGGTCGGCGTCTCCAGCTGCTTTCTTGGTATTACGCTTTATCTCGCACCATCCTTGTTCTTTATCGGTGATATCTCCTCTCCATCGAGTTGCACGACGTCCATTGCAAACGCCAGCACAGCGGATGGGTAGCACCTGTTTGCGACGCAAACGCACCAGGCCTATCATGCCCGTCAACTGGCTTGTTGGGCCAGCGTGGCTGTACGTAAAATCTTCTCAGATTAGCTGAAATTTGGGCTCACCTGCTTAAATCTGGTTTAGGGAGAGTCCGCAAGACTTTCTCAGTCACTTAGGAAGACTTAAAACGGAATGGCAGGCAAGCAAATGCCAAAAACTATAAAAATCCGCGAAACCGATGCGACGCGCGTCTGAACTCTATGGCCCCCTAGTGACCCCTCCTACAAACCGCAATTTAAAAAATAAACATAAAATGTACATGCTGTATAGAAGTCAAGGAATGGATGCACCATGTTGTAAATAAATGCAGTGATATTCACTAGGATTTATCTGGACACTGAAATATATGAAGAAATGCGTTTCAGGGACAATCATAGAAAGGTAAACAGGTCTACGATAGAAATAAGTAATATACATTACGAGATTGATAAAGCAAAAGAAACAGAAATGGCCAAAATAAATACTGCCAAAGATCCGGAAGAACTTTATTTGTAGTCCTGACTCTGCCCTGGGCACAGAAAGTTGTGCTTTTATTTAATTGAACTAGACAGAATGCTCAAATAATAAATAATAAAAAGGTTCTGTTTTTAGCTTGGCGGCACACAAGTCACCAGTGCGTTATGAATGGGACGCTCACAGAATCTATTCATTTATCCATCAATGTAGTACTTGTGCTCAATAATTTAAATGAATGACGGCTGGTGATTTTTTTTTCACTCATCAGTGAATGCTGGGTCCTCGCCATATATAGACAATGCATGCAGCATTTCTATGTGGTACCATGCTTAATAAATCGCACAAGCACTCAAGGTAAACGTTCACTTATGCTTGAAATGTATGAATGCAACACTCACCACTTTAAGGAAGAATTGCAGCTGAGAAAATCTTGTGCTAGTTCGACCGGCACCTCGAATCCAAGACACCACCAATACAGCAGCAAAAATAGCTCAAAGATACTGATCTAACACTTTCCACATATTATTCTGACCAGTAGTGACTGTTTCATGCTAATGTCGGACAAGTCCTTTTAGAAAACACGCCGCAATTACGAATACACACGAAAAAAAGGCCCCAGAAAAAAGTTTACAGAAAAAAATTTCCAAACAGAGACAAAGAAGGTGTGCTAACCGCAAGCATCTAAGGAATAATCTTGATCTTCTCAATCAGGCGAAAAATGTAGAAGAGGAGGAGCACCAGCGTAAGCCAAAATGCGGTCATTGACACAAATCCATACCAGTTGGACGTGCTTGGAAAGTAGTAGTCCAGTTGAGAGCAGGTGAACCCGATCGGGTTAATAATTTGCAGTGACAGCACCAGTAAGCACTTCTATAACAAGAGGAAGAACAAACAGGGTACACAACAGAAGGATGTGTTTTTTTTAACACAATTCTTTGGGTTTCCATTGGAAAACAATAAGGTTTAGTTTTCATGCTAATAATTCGTGAATGTCCATAATAAAAGTAGTGTGAGGACTATTATTTAAAATGTTTATGAAAATTTATTATTAAAAAAAAAAACAATGTAGCGACACTTTCAGGACTGGTTTTTTTTAGATAACCAGTACTGTCAGTATCAACAAAAATGTTCTCAACACTCAACACTGTGTTATGCTAGTGCTACACCCTATTCATCTGAAAACAGACAGGGCTGACATGGCAGCGTTGTAGAAGCGAAGTAGCGGAGTTATGTTACTGTAGTTATGTGGAGCCGCAGCTATTAAGCAGAGTTTAACGCTCTTATATCGTGGAAGATAATGGCAAACGTTTAAAAAAAGGCTCCTTGTTGCAGGGAAGTGATTGTGATGTTTTAAACACGAGTTATTCAGCTTAGTATGAGCAAACTTGGCAAGCATCTCGTTAGACGTTTACTCAAGTAAGATTTGTTTGGCGTGTTGGTGTGGCATACGTCTACTCCAAAGCTATAATTAAAGTGGGTTATTTGCACAGTGTTACTTATTTCACCACACAACCACAAGCACCTGGGTTGATAACGGTTGTAAATTGTGCTCCATGTAGGTGCGACGAACATCATATATTCTGATTAACAATAGTAGAGATCTAGCTAGTTTTGTTATTTTTCTAATTAAAAAACCACTTGCCTGTAAATAAGGCTAATTCTGGTCTCACTAGTAAGAACTATAAGCCAGATAAGGGCCACTTTCTATGACTGGCAGCAAGTTTAACTCAACCTAACGAACTCTTTGTGGTTGAAGTGACACAGTTTGAATGACCGCTTGAAAGCAAATCCGACCAGTTGTGGCCCATGCACCCATTTACATGGTCGATCTGCATCACGTCACGGTCAATGGTCACTTAAAAGCTTCAAATTGGTGTCGGTGTCGTTCAAATGCCCTCTCGATGGCTATTTGAAAGCAAGTGGTGCCATTTTAACGGACGCATGAAAGCAAGGGGTGTCACTTTGAAAACCATTTCACAGCAAGTGGGACCACTTGAATTCCCCCTTGGCAGTAAATGGAACCACTTCAGTGGCCACATGAAAGCAAGTGGTACCATTCTAGACCAATTAAATTCCCACTTCAAAGAAAGTGGTACCACTTTGGACCACTTGAAATCCCACTTGAAATTTTCGCCTGGCTTGAAATTTTCGCCTGGGATATATACGTAGTTTCAGCACAAATGGACTTGCTAGCTGTAGGTCATCAGAAAAATACCCACTCTATAATGATCCCTATACAAATTGCTGTCATATATTGAAGCAATAAAACACTAATAGCTGCTAATTATTAGTGTGACAGCTATCTATTGTTCCAAAAAAAGAGATACGTTATCCATCACTCCAATACGAAACTAAAATAGATCGCAGCTATTGGGCCAATATGATTTGACCACTAAGATACTAATTTGTGGTGACTCTTTGACGAAGAAAACTCTCATTGATTTTGTACATCCTCTATTAGCCCAGTAAGAAACCAATTTAGAACTCCAACTTGATCAATACAACTTCTATTTGCCTAATAAATGATCAATATAGGTGGCTATTGGTGCCTATTGGTACAAATAGAGTTCTCATATGCACAGTACAGCTCTGATAAACTTTCTTTAAGACCAATAGCAATTTTTCTCAGACTGATAGACTTCTACTGGTATTTTTACTAGGCTAACATACCTGCACACTAGTATGCTGATTTACCAGATACACCAGATTTCTTAACCTGTTCTTGATTGTTCGAGCGCAGCTATAGATGTCCTGAAAACGTCCGCAGCCCAATTAAAAAAAACGAAAAAAAAAACCCTAAACCAATTCAAGTCATGCAGCACAGTCACATTGTGATGACTCTGCCGAGCTGTATAGCCAGCCAAAGTCAAATTTGAATACAAGCCATTTGAGTGAAAGGATGTTATTGGTCTAACGTGCTTCACATTATGGAGGAAAATACATACAAACTAGGAGGGAGCGTTATGCACCTTGATAGGTGAATGCTTTGTGAAACTTTATTGTGGCATAATCACATTACGTCAAAATGGCGACTCTTTAGCTGAGTATGCCACTTCACTTGTTTGTACTGCCACAGTTTTGTTGTTTTTCTCACTCTAAAAATGCTTGGTTGTAGCACTTGTTTCGCTGACTCTTATTTTTTTGTATTTTCTGAAAGAATAATAAACAAATAATTGGTTTAGAGTGGGAACCGGACCCACAGCTTTTGCATGCAAGCAGGTGTTCTATCACCCAGTCATGCTAGTGCTCGAAATTACTTGGCAAAAAACAAGTACATGTATGCTATATAGCACGAAGAGTGTCATTGACTCATGTAATGTTGCATGGTAGAAGCGTTGAACCTCACCAGGTGTCGAAACATGAGTCATGCAGTGAGTGGTTGGTTTAAAGGCTTACCAATCAGAAAGCACACAATCATAATTTATAATCGTCTAGAACCATAGCATTGACATGTGCAGCTGTGCAGGTGAGTGTGTTACCTTATGGATAAGGTAACACACTCACCTGCACAGCTGCAGTTACTGAACACTACTCTCTGAACAGAAGAAAACACAATGTGCGTCGTGTCGTCCCTTTGGCCGGCCTTGATTATTCGGGGGGCGACTGTAAGTGGGGAACGCATAGTTGAAGCATCGTGGGCACCGCATAGCTATTTTTGGTATGGATGGATTCTGTGACCGACATACACGCTTGGGGTAGGGTCGTCACCTTGGGGTGTGCTAAGGTGTTGACAGAATCGCACTTCTCGTATCTAAATGTGCTGAATGGAACATACGCTTACAAACGACGTGTTGAAGAAACTAGTCGCGGATGTGACGGTCATGATGCATTACAGCACTTTACTAAGAATGCTGTGAAAGGACAGTGGTAGATATAAAAGGCATATTTTTAAAGCCTGCAAAGCATGTGATTGTGACACAGTGGAGATTAATAGGCCATAGGTACGACTCCAACTGATCGAACTTTAGTCTTCTGATCGTGCATATTTTTTTACATCATATTTATGATGAAAATGCATCACTGAAGTCTTGTTCGACTTCAGCATAAAACACTTTAGTATTAAAAAAAAGCACGAGCACATTTCATTTTAAAAAAACTATTTTTTTTTACACACCAAATAGACACTGGTGTGCCAAGATGGCTTCATGGCAGTACTAGAATGCTGTGCAGAAAAGCTAGTTCTGCAAAAAATACACGGGAATTATTTTTAGCAAGACTTGACAACCGAAACTATTTTCGATTCTTGGTTGACCCCCAACATCAGATTTAAAATTAACACCAAAAAGGTCGACATACAATCGTGTAAATGCAATACTTTACTACAATATTTTCGGAGAGTTCTTGGGTTCAGTTTTGTTGAAGATTGTGTTAATTTCCTCAACAAGTATCAGTTTAGCCCCACATGTTGTTGGCAACCACAAGTAATGAAGCTCGAAATTTGCTCGCTACGACAACCAGCTGTAACGCATTAAGCAGATGCAACTCTCGAATATAATTTGGTCTCACTGCTGATACGGTGCCTAGTGTCTTGACATTGACGTTAGTCCTCTTGGCTCTTTTTTTTTCTTTCCCAATACTGCTAGTTCTTTGGCTTTGTGGCCATGTTCCTGTACGGGGCAGATGCCTTCTTCAAATACAAAGGCTGGAAGTCTGGAGAGCCTGCCCAGGGTGAGAGATCTGTGCCCAGTGCAGGGCTTGGAGCTTCAAACACGGTGTCACCTACCAGCCCCAACTACCCTGCCTACTAACCATGCACGCTACTAAAGCATGCACCCACCCCTCAGGCTATGACCAACTTGGTGAGTGCGACACTTCCACTGAATTGCACTTGCTGCATGAGTGCTTGCAGAGCAGCTTTGTCCCAAGTGAAAATATGTGGGATGTACTGTCGTCAATTATTAAGGGGGGACATGAGTCTTAGGGCTCTCTCATTTATTTTTGAACCAAATGTGATAAAAGTTGGCATGCTTACTCAGTTTGTTCTCCGAATTCTAAATATGTAGTTTTTTTTTCTATAGCTTTATTAGTTCATTATTTATTAGGATAATAATATTCATTATTCCTACCACAGTAGAAAAATACCCACCAGTCCGAAATTCATAAATCGCATAGGGATCAACACTAGAAAACACAAGCTACACAACATAGGAAGCACATTTTTGATTGGGTCATTATTTTTTACTTTACGGTACACTAAACTTCATAGCTCTGAATGTGGCCATTGTGTAGTCACACAAAAGACTAATTTAAGAAACTTGCATCAAGCAAAATCGAAATCTGCTTCCTATCTTGTGTGCTCCAAACATATAGCTCAGCTGCAAAGAAAAATTATTCTGCTATTGGTAATAGTTTCCGATATATTGCAGAAATTTTCATGCAGGGTGTACATAATTGCCATTTTGAGAAAATCAAGAAAACAAAAAATTCTAACATTTTTAACCATAAAAATGTATGTACTTAGAATTACATAGTCATTAATATATGTATGGATACTAGATAGCCTAAGGAGTGCAATGCTTCAAGCTGATAATTAATTGAACGAGTACCTCTCGAATTATAGCACAATAAAGTTCTTTGCATGTAACCAAAAAAATTTTTTATAATAGAATAAAAAAAAATGAAGCTGCCCATTAAAAATAGGCTCTAAGGATTATTTTTTGTGCACAATTAGCTACATTGTGCAAAAACAATTACAGCTCTAGTTGTCCTTAGTGCACTTTTACCGAACAGGCAAAAGAAAGTGGTCAAAATCTGTGCGTAGAGAATAATGCTGTTAAACCTTTATTTCGCTGTTCTGAGTGAAAAATATCATGGCACACATACTTCTAGTCAGTTAATATGCACCGGAAATGTAATAGGACTGATTGTTTGCACGAGCATGTCATTTCTTCTAGTCCTGTAGCAAGTTGTCGCCGTGTGCTCATCTGCCGCAAGGCCGCTTATCAATTCAGTAACTGTACTGACGGCGATGTGCAACGAATGTGCACGCGTCATCCGCAATCTGTCAAACAACACGGTGATGTTTTCCGGCTTGTCCTGAATGAGTTACCCGTAAATGTCGCAAACCAAACTTGCTCCCTCGCTCATCAATTTCGAGGCTACACGAGTGCTGAGGTGTTAGTTTTCTTTTTTTGCGTAAGACTGCCACATTTCCGAGCGGAGACCACGCCAATGTTGCGAACACGTCGTCAAAAGCAGTCTAGCTGTTGCCAGTAGCCTTCAATGCACGGGCAGCAAGCACGTTCACCACAAACGGATTGACTTTCCGTTGTTTGACGACGCGTGGTGTACTCCACGCTGATGAGTCGTCGCACAGTTCAGGGTCCTTTCGTCACACACGGAGAACCGGGGCATCCGCGCGTTTAGCGATAACACTGCACTTCCATTCTGTCACCACAAAGAATGATATCTCTTGTAGCTTCACTTCTGCTTTTTACTTGCCGTCCTCTAACTGATGAGTCTGCAAAACAGTAACGTTGTCGGCAACCAACAGGCTCGAACGTGAGTTAGGCCTACAGCGGTGACTCGGTGACCGCCGTTGACCGCGGCGAGTTCGTTATCCTCATTGTCCTGAGCCATAGCGAAGCTCATTCTGACATTCACAGCGAATGAACGATCGCCACAGCCGCTTCACAAATTACTGTTGCACGGAACTTCTTTACTGCTGCAGGCCAGTAGCACCATGATGAAATGGTGTATGTCCGTGCGCGTCACGATGGTGAAGCAGACGCCGAAAACGCCACTTGGCCAATTGGATGCCTAGGTTTTGTCACATTCCTCAAGCAGCCAATAGAATCGCGCGCTAGTGCGTCTCAATGACGTGTTTTTCTTGAAAAATCAATGAGCAAGGCGAGCCAGCAATGGCAAGAAATTGAAGATGAAGAACAACCCTTCCAAACGAGACCAAGATGAACACGATAGCTCATGTGTAACGGCAACAGTTTGGTGCGGCGCGATTTTAGCGTCAATTTGCGCTCACATTCATCTCACAGAGATTTTATAAGTTGATTTTGTGTCAGAAATAATGACGCAAGAAGCTAGAAACTTCTCAGATAGGTGCAAAAATAGGTACAGATTCCGAAAATGTCAGCTTCAAAAAGTCGATTTTTTTGCGATTTTTGGCCTTCTAAGACTTGTGTCCCTTAAGCTAGGAATGTTAATCTACACTTGTTGTGTTAAATAGTTCTTTGATTATACTAACAGTATGTTTTTATGTTTTATGAGTGTCACTATTTTTTATGGAAGCGCGAGTCCTAATATAATTAGGCAGAAAACATTTCATTGAAAGGGGGGGGGGGGTGAAAACAGCATGGCTTGTGTACTGCTTGAGATTACTGATCATGCACGTCATACTCACTTTAAGCTTATTTCCATCAGTGTGCGTTTATCTTTCTGGACTTAACTCGGTTATCTTGCATGCTGTGAGGGATTTTAGAGGCTAATTGTAAAGGTTTGTAAATTTACCCCATGTTGGACGGGGCTATGATAGCTTTGTTAATATTTGTTCAAACTTATAAACGAATGGCTTCAACTAAAGAAAATGCTTCGCAATTAGGAACAAGTGCACAGATTATATATGTTGTTCTAAACTTTAATTCGCTCATGACAAACCTAAATTATGTGTAGTACTATAATACTAGCAGCCTTAGGAATACTTGACACTCTATTCTCAAGGCTTATGGCTAACCAAAATTGTGAGCAAGAATAATGCCAGGATGAAACTGGTAATTAGACTACTTGAGTAATTTTTCCAGGGCTTATTAATTTTTAATAACTTATCCTTCCAAAACCTCTTTTTCACTATTCAGTGAAGATAATCCTTGAATACTCATGTGTCATGAAGTAAACATTCGTACGTTATAATCACCTGTATGACGTTCATGTGGTTTATATAACACTGTATAAAGCCAAAGCTACTTTTTCTTTTGCTTTTTATGATTTTTTGGGGGGGTGGGAGGATATAGCTTATTAAACTTGAGGGACTGTTGTCTTTTAGTTATATTGAGAAGGAAAACATAACAGGGCAGTTCAATACAAGGCTTGTGTATCGACAGTGTTGTCTCAGCATGTGCACGTGACTTGAGTGTGCTAGAAGGTGTTAGCATACTGTCTTGTATGTAGAGCCTGTAGAGAGTGGATTACTCATAAAGTATCATATTTAAATGGTAATTAACTTTAGATCCCTTGAGTAGTGACAGCAGTTCTGTGATTACCACACTCTACGAAGCTAGCCTTATAGTGCAGTCTGCTCCATGATCAATGTTGTCTTCGTTTTATCTTTTCGAGGATTAAAGTGAAAGGGCTGTGTTCTAGAACTAACGAAACTTCTGTAGTTCGGAATATTGAAAAAAAAGTGAATAAAAAGTAGTTCACATAGAAGTCTCAAGGTGCCTCATGGATGTCACAAAAAAGTCAAAAGCAAAATTAAATTCATAGTAAGCCATGCATCAATGCTTGTAGCCTTCCTGAACTTTTTCTATACCTCATCCACTTCTGCATACCTTCAAAAAGATATTGTCTATTTCAGCTTGCATGTCATGCTTTCTGAGTGCCTTATTTCCAGCCACGTAAACTGGAGGTGCTTGTAGAAGATACATACATGTTTTAAATGCTAGATTTATTCATTTTTTATGATAGTTGGTAAAAGTTATAGCAGGAACCAAACCTCACTTCTATCGTGACCAGCTTGTTTTTATGTCCGCTGCAGAATGAAGGCCTCTCCAGACTAACCCTGTCCTACATAGGCAGGTTCTATTTGATGCCTGCAAATTTAATTACATCACTTTACTTCCATTTGGCCATCCCTGTTGGAGTTTCACATCTCTTGGTTTCTATTCCAATGCTGTGATTGACCGTCGTTTGTTATGTCCTCATACTGTGTCTTGCCCAGGTGCATTTCTTTATTTTAATACTTGCTAGGATATCAGCTGCTTCTGTTCCCTGATCCACTCGGCTGTCTTCCTATTTCTTAGGGTTATACCTATCAGTTTTCCTTTTATTGCATGCTGTGTAGTTCTTAGCTTCTTCACTAGACGCCAAAGTTGGGCAATTTGATGCTTTAGCTTCTTTTTGAGTTTTTCTTTTTTGTTATTTTGATTGTTTACTCTCCATACCTTATAACTGGTTAATTGAACCCGTTGTACACTTTCTGCTTTAGTGACAGTGGTAAGTTACTGGTCATGAGTTCAAAATGTCTACTGTATGCACGCCAACTCACCTGTGTTCTTCAGTAAATTTCCTTTACATGAAGCAGACTCCCTTCTTAATATTTGGACTAGATAGACATCATCATCTACTTATTCAGTTCCAGTTGTTGCTTACGAATTCTCGCTTTCTCACTGGACCACCTGGCGTTAGCTTTGTCTTTTGCATTGTCATTTTTCCATTATTCATTGCAGTCATTGCTGATGACTGGGTTGTTGTTGGCAAGATGAATAGTAAGGAGGATTCATACAGAGAAAGTCTGAAATTTCTTTCCACTCTAGTCATTTACATACCTTTAGACAAGCAATGAATAGCACTGGAGAGACTACCACCTTGACAGACTCCTTTTTTGATCAGGATTTTCCTGCTTTTCTTGAGGAGGACCACAGCAGCTGTGGAGTCATTATACATTGTCTATACGGTATGTTTCAGGTACCCTTGCTGGCACAACACCTTCAGAACTTTTGGCATTTATAAAGTCTGATTCCATTTTGCAATTCAGCTACGAAATAAAAAGGGGTTTAGTGTGTTTGGCTACAAATTTCCCAGTTATTTTATTGATCCCATGAAAGGGATTCATTGTAGAATACCATATCCTGAAGCAAGCCACTTTGTTCTCTAGGTTGAATAAGGTCAATTGTAGTGCTTATCTTATTCAAAATAAGTTTTGTGAATATTTTGTTCGATGCTCAAAGACTGATTGGTCAAGTATTTCACAGGTCAGTTTTCGTATAATAATAAAATGGTGCAATACACCAGAATATTCAGCAATTTTTTTTTTTCTGAACATACTGTAGGATAGCAAGTTGCAGCGCGAGGCAACAGTTTACTCAAGGATGCCAGTATGGACTGCAATGTATGTATTAGCCAGCTGTACGTTCTTATGTGCAGAGTGAAGAGTGGTGTAAAGATGTACCTTGCGAGTCCTGCATTCAGTAAAATGGACGGCCGCCAGGGTGACAGTGATGGGAGGCAGCTGCTGCAATGAGCAACCAATACGGTGGAGAAGAGGAGTGGCACCTATCGTACTTTCTTTTCAATTGGCTGTATCACTTTCTCTGTGTGTTAATGCATATTTTGGTCTTTGTAAATGGAGTGTGCGAAGATGAGGGCTAAGGTAACATTTTGTGGGCAACATTTTAGGGACAAGAAGCTATAACTTTCCCTTTTAGTTTTCACTCACGTTTGCCTTTATGTTTCAAGATTAGGAAAGAGGTTCAACTCTTCCAAATCAGCGGCAAAGTTTTAAAGTTATTGGCTGTTAAAGTGCTGCTATGCAGTGCTGCTGCACACTTTTATTTGTAAAAAAGTAGTACCAAAGCATATTTTTTTTTATTTGCCGCCACAGGGCATAGTAGCTTTTTATTTACCTAAATCCTTGCATTCAGGAATAACAGTTGCATTCAGCTCAGATGTTGAAGGCCATGCTTTTAGTGCAAGGAGGCACTACAGTTTTTATTTTTTTTTTGTGACTGTGCACAAATTACCTTGAATGCATATTTTTGCTTAAGTGCAAGTGCAAAATTTAATTAGGGATAGTTAATCAGATAGTTCTGTACATAATGACATATGAGACGAAGTTGAATGTTCTGTGGCCCAGTTTGGAATGTGTAGTAGGCAAAAGGAATGATATGATATGGGCCTGCTACTCTCATGAAACACCTCCTAGGTTGTGTGCTAAATAGCTGCAGTGTAAAAACAAAAGCGGCAATTGTATCAAAACCTTTACATCTGCATGATTATTTTTATTACTTTTGTTTGTTTGTTGCTAATATTAATGATTCACAAAACTTTGTTGGTACTTGCTGTGTATACATACTACGCACATACTGGAGTTGAGGCTGCACGTTTGCATCTTCAGCAGTTCACTTGCACTAATATTTGTTCACTCCTACATTTATCCATGCAGTGAGCATGGCCCTGACTTGTTATTCCTTCACTGTGGCGCTATGATGTAGTACAAAAGCATCAGCTCAAGTTTTGCCATTGCACTAATTGTCCCCCTTCTAGGCTGTTCATTTAACCGGTATGTGAATGCTCTGTCTATATGTATCTTAGAGTCAGTTCAATTTTCTTTTTTTTTTCTTTTTTTTAGTTAGGTATTATAAAATTTGTGCATATCTTTTGTTGCACTTTCCCCCAAAACTGAACAAGCACAGAGTCAGTGATGGGATGCCTATGTTCAATGCCCTGTTCCTTTCATAGAAATTATTTACACTGTGTACATTTTTCTGTACCTGCAGTATCGTTCTAGTGATGTTTGTGTTCCTGCCATTCTGCAACCTTGGTTAGAATGAAAATGCAGTTTTTGCATTAACGTTACTTCTAATTTTAGGCCTGCCACTTGCAGGGTGATGTGCAGCTTAGCACAAGTTGCATGCCGTGAATAAATGGCCACTGTAGATGACACTACTACAAAATGCTAAATATACTATTTCTCTTGGTTTGTTTCTGTTGAACTGTATTTTAAGAAATGCCTCTCCTGATGAGCAACAGTACATTTTGAAATGTATTTTCGTTCCACTTCATTTATGTTCGCATGTTGCTGCTTGTCTGCTGGCCTGCTGAGGTCAAGAGATCCAACCACATGTCCTGGTTTATTTTTCCACCTTTCTCTCATACACCTCTGACCAATTTATTATAGACAAACAATGTGGTATTAGATTCGATATGATGTCTGAATTTTCTCTTTCTATCTTTTTTTTCTTATGCTGCTTCGTATACTGAAAGCACTTTTTGCTTAGTGAACCCACTAGGCGTCTAGCTGTGACTTTTCACTAAAATACTTTGATGCAACATTCTTGTACCATGCCAAGGTGTCCACAAAATTCTTGCTCTTCCTGTTGTGTGAGGACACCTTGAGCATGTTGCCTGTTGGTTGAATTGTGCCATAACATATATAGCAGTTTGCATCTAGGCTGCACATAAATGTGCTACATGACTGGCAATAGCATTGGCGTTTATTTTTGTGTGAAGGGGCACTTTACAGAGTTTTATTTAGAATGCTTCCATGCTGAATCTCTTGCTGAACAACCTGCATTCTCATTTGCACTTGTTCCCAAACTGCACTGTCATCCACCTTGTGTCGATCTGTTGTAGTTGGGCCAGGCTTACAAGTGACGCAGATACCAGACTTGCATTGTCTGTGCTAGGTCAGAGCATTTATCATTTATTGTGAAAATGTATGTGTAGAGCAACTATGTAAACATGCAAAGATATCTGGGCTGGTGTGGCGGCTGAAGGGATGCCCTCATATAAGTAGCTCCTTCAGAAAATGGTGTTATCAGGTTTAAACCACTGCCAAATGGGTGGAAATGTTCATGTGTATGTGTGGACACAGTGTTAGAAAAAGAAACCACATTACTTGGGTCCGTAACATCGAAGACTTTGCCAGTCTCCTGTTTCATGTGCTGCTTATTGTAGTTTTTATCACCGGCATCGCTCATGTTTGTTTCCCATTTGTGACCTTGCCAGACGTTTTGCACTGTTGAAATTGTCTTGGTTGACTTGTTTTACAACATGTGCTTTGACCGTACATTAAAGATCAGTGTTATTATAAAGCAGATACCAGGCATTGTTCAATATAATGCCTTTATTGCTCTGGTTTCATGTTTTTGAGCACTTTGTGCTCGCTTAGTTTTTTAATCGTAATTTGCATATGAAAGCAAAAACAACATTATGCTCTAGCTGAAGGCATCATGATGTCACAGTTAATAGGTTAACTGAAATGTCTCAATTTTTTGTTAATAAGTAAGCCACACTTGTCTGTCAAGTGGCCCTAGTTCAAAAATCATAATTAGGAACAATAGGTACACCTTTTGGATGATTCGTGCAATGCTACAGACATGGCGAATAGTATGCCATGTTTATGAGCTTCTGTGCGGCTTCCATCAGCTGTTGAGCTATAGTAGCTTATTCCAAATACTTCTATCCATAGCCTGTACATTCATATATGCACGCACATCATGTGTGTGGTTCTAACATAAAGTGCTATATTGGTTCACTATTGTGAATTTTTTTTTTGTTACCATTATAGCTGTCGCCACACTTGCAGTATGTAAACGTTACAGATATGTATGGTCTGTATTGTACATGCTTAACAGGGCACATGGGTCTTGAAAGCAAAAAAAATAGGGGAAAAAAATTTTTTCAATTTTGTTGGTATTGTATTCAGGACATCTTCCTGCACGTTCTGACAAAATTCTAGGCTTGTAGAATGTATAGTTTTGCCAGGAGAGAATATTTACTTCGCGAACTGTGTAGTTTCACTCGCAGAAAATGCCCTAACTGTCGATGCAGAGAAAAAGAGGGGGTCTTCAGTAGCCTTTCAGGCAGCTGCTAAGTGGAGGCAGAGGGAAAGCCCCACCCAGATTATTCTCCAAGAGCCTTCTGATCCACTGGCAGTTGTAATTGTGCTCATCCAGAAGATAAAGAGCTTTTTTTCATATTGTCTTTAGTTTTTCCCATTTTTCTCAGAACACTTTTCTGGGCTGTCTCCACTTTTATGGGGGGCTGTTGTTACCCTTCTAATCACCCAATTCTAATAGGATTTTTTTTTTTTTATCTGATAGCTAGGCTTCCAAAGAGTGCAAGATGCCTATAGTACAATGTTTCTTCACCGTGAAAAATTTTCAAAATCTGGGCAAACAATAAACAGCGATTTCATGTTTCACATTTAATGTTTTAGCTGTTGTAACTTGGAATAAAAAAAGTGTAGAAACATGAGATTGTTTCTTCCATTTATTGAGAATTCAGGAATTTATAAATGTAACATTTAGCTTTCTTATTGTAATATATTTTTGCCAGTCATCACAGAAGTAAAAAACAGAAAAGCTGTATAATCTTTTTCGGCATAAGATACACAAAAACTAGTTGCATATTTGTAATCAGCACATTACATATTACCTGCAAGTTTCATTACTCTAGCAGCAGTAGCAATAAATGTTTCACACAAGGCCAGTGTGCCCCCTTAAGTAACACTCGTATAAAGTGCATTCATTCTGTATGGTTCTGAAGGAATTGTACAAAACACGGTACATTCGAATACGTCATTGTTGTTTGTCCATATATTGCCAAAAGCAGTTGCACAGACATAAATGCTGTACAGTGCCAAAAGGACAATTTTGTTGAACTAGTACTGACATTTTTTTTTTTTTTTCAAGTGGGAAGGCAATGTTAGAATGAGCATATTGCTCTACTAAAGGAGTAGAATCCTCAAAATATATATTATGAGCACAATATCTAATTTTGTCATTAAGCTGTTCACTGATTGGAGGCTACTCTTGCAGTTATGTCTCGCCCATTACATATCTTTTCTTTTTTTTTTCTTCTAAAACCTGCTGAAGGTACAACCAAACTGTTGAGAATAACACTGTAGCTGTAGCAGGGTTAGTGACACTGAACAATTGCCACTTTCAGGTTTCCTGGTAATATAATTAGATTCAGAACTGTGTTAAGTATGCATATGTTTATTTAAAATATTAGCCAGGAACACCTGCCCAATGGTTAACATCCATATGCTGCTGTTATGCAACATCAGCTGCCAACCAAGCAGCAGTTCCTAGTACGAAAAAAGTTATGAAAAAAAGCTCACAGCGATGGTTCAGGACTAACTTGCTTTCCCATTTATTGCTTTAATAGACTGACACTTAATTGCTTTATTTTTGGAAGAAACTACATTTATGGAACATTTTTTGTATAATTTTGAAAGAATAGCCCTGCCACGGTGGTCTAGTGGCTAAGGCACTCGGCTGCTGACCAGCCGAGTGCCTTAGCTAAGGCACTGAGCTAAGGCACTCGGCAGCAGTTTCGTTTCGATGTAAGCGATACACTAGCAGCCTATGTAGTGGGCAGGCTAAAGAATGCCAGATAGTAGAAATTTGAACAGATAGCGAAAAGATGAACAAGGTCGCACAAGTACGAGGACGGGGCACCACTCGGCGAGAGCTCTTGTCGGCGGCAGGAGATGGCGTAGAGCGAGCCCAGTCGGCCAGAGGTAAGTGTGGTCGCACGCGCCGTCATATTCTGGTATTCATTGAAATGCAATCAAGTGGTTCATTTCTCTCGCTTCTGCGTGTTCTTTTAAGGTCTCACATAACAGGGAAGCGCTTAGAAAGAGTTTTATAGGACTTTTCATTGACGCTAGAGCGGCCCGTGAATCGCTTAAATAACCCATTTTCGCGCCTCTAATGCCACCACCTTAATATGGCCATTTTATACTTTCCATGCCTCATCAAAAAAAATTCGGGTGGGGGGGTAGGGGGGGGGGGGGCACTTGCCTAGTGTGCCTCCCCTGTTGCGTTCTGTGGCACGAGTACCAGACTTTTCCGAAGAATGACGAATAATGGCTTAGCGAACGCTTCATACAATTCATAGCACAATGGGTGCCACGCAAATGTGATTGCAGTAGTTGCCCAATTATCGTTTAAAATAGGCTCTCAAAAGGCTGCTCTTTCAGCTTTCGCTTTAAATGCTCTCCGGGTTCTGCGCAGGCCTGGCGGTTTTTCTTTTATTTGTTCGGGAGAGCTGCTTGCAACCTTCACACATATATAATGGAGCCCTTACTATACTACGAATCGTTTCTACTTTTGCTAAACACAGCCGCATGCGTACGGCTTTTTCTGTCGTAGAGTTCACACAATATAAATCATTGCCGCACCTTTTTTTTGTTTCTCTAAACAGCGTCTGCCTTTTTTTTTCGCATTTCAGCTGAGTAGAAAATTCGGCAAAACATTTCTTACTCATGATATATATATATATATATTGTGTTTCATTTGCTTGTTTCTAGTCTGTGCTTTAATGTCTATCCTGTGTCATTGCCCTTTCCGCGCATTTACACGTCATGAGTAAGAAATGTTTTGCCGAATTTCGCTCACGGCTGGTTATTTTTCATGACTTTTCTTTCTTGTTATTTACATTCCATTGGTTCTAATAACTTCCCCTGTACATTCCTTGGCATTACTGTCTGTTAGATCTCATTAATATTGTGTTAAAACATGGAAAAACGAGCCCATAGGTATACACTTCTTTCCCTTATATATATATATATTGCTACGTGCATGTATATTGAAATCTAGGGGGCGACGCACGTTTGTTCCTGACGAGGAAGACGAAGAGTTGTCTCCGCTCGATCGCTGGTGAACCGGGCACTCCATTACCGCTGGTTTTGAATATATCTAATCCCCAGCCTCGTCGTTACGGAGTCTCTTCTTTTCCGTAACATATTTGGTGGAGGTGCGGGGTTCCCCGTCTTCATCACGAAGCTTCGCAGTGGCCGCACCGTTCAGTCTCCGGCCATGGCTACCAATGACAACAGCCCGTCAGCGCCTCCATCTGTAGCTCCAGCCACTACATACCTGACGATTCCCACCCCCCCTTGATCCCGGTACATTCTCCGCACAACCTGGGCTTGACGTCGACTACTGGCTCCGTATGTACGAGCGTATTAGCCACACACACCAATGGTACCCTACCATGAGACCGAGCTCACCAGCTGGGATACTTTCAAGGAGCGACTACGCGACATCTTTGGGGACCCGTCCGGTCGCCAAATGGAAGCGCGAAAAGAACTCGCCACTCGTGTGCAGTCGTGAACAGTCATATGTTTCGTACATACAGGATGTGCTCGCGTTGTGCCGAAAAGTCGACAAGCAAATGACAGAGAGTGACAAGGTGGGCCACATACTCTTAAGGGTATCGCGGACGATGCCTTCAATTTGCTCGTCTACACTAACGTCACGACCGTAGACATGACTATCAAGGAATGCCGCCGCTTCGAAATGGCCAAAAGCCGCTGTGTTCTGCTTAATTTACGCGGCTACCAAACACGGCTGTTACATCCACTTGCACCGATCTCGGTGTCGCACCACCCTTGCAGGACAGCGTGACACGAATAGTTCGACGGGAGCTTGAGGCGTCAAGTCCGGCACCATTTCCTCCACATCCGCTCGACCATGGCGCCGCACAAACGCCTCCGTCGGTCTCCGTTATTCAAGCCGTCGTGAGGCAGGAAATTGCAAAGCTTGGTTTTTCTGTGGCCTGCTCTGTCTCCCGACCCGTCTCCAGACCAATGACAACAAATGCACCACGCCATGACTTTGGCCATATCTCCCAGACCATACGAGAGTTGGCCATATCTCCCAGACCATACGAGGACTCTCGTCGGTGTTCCCCCAGTCGTGTGTACCCTTCTTCCGTCATCCGCAACAGCCGCTCCACTGCTCGTTCGCCGCCACCTCAACGCCGCCGTTCCTTATCGACCCACACGCCGCTATCCGTCGCCGGTCAACTATGGATCTTTTCGGACGGTAAACTAGATCATGCAGCTCCGGGAGGTAGTGCTGCATCGCTTGCTAATGATCCAAATCCTTCATTGACGCTCCCCACTGATACGAACTTGATTGAGGTGTATGCGGACGGTATTTCTTTGACGGCGTTAGTCGATACCGGAGCTCGAGCCATAATGAGTGCTCATCTGTGTCGCCTGCTCAAATAAGTCCTCACGCCTGCAGCAACTAAAGCCCTCGATGTCGCTGATGGTGGAACTGTGGCCATCACTGGAATGTGTACCGCTCGTGTTAGTATTGCCGGCCGCCATGTTCCCGTTTTATTTACGGTGCTTGAAAATTGCCCCCACGACCTAATCTTCGGCATGGACTTCCTATCGACGCATTCTGCCCTCATCGATTGTGCCGCCGGTACTCTCTGCCTAGAACTTCCTCTTCTCCCGGATTCTCACCCTGAACTCCCGAACAGCTTGTGCACCACTGACTTCTTCCGGATACCGCCTAAAGCTCTCACATTCATCGAATTGGCAGCACCCTCTCCCGTGCTCGACGGTGATTATATCGTGACGCCGATTACTGGTGTTCTCCTGGCGCGTGACATTACTGTCCCACACTCTGCCGTAAGCATGGCCTCTAACCGAACATATTTACCTGTTATCAATTTCGGTTTCATAAAACAAGAGCTACCCCAAGGGATTTCGGTCGCCACACTAAGGCCCCTAATTGACGACCACATCACCTGTTTTATGGCAGACGTATGTCCCGAGCACCCACATCACTCGCAGGATGCCACGTTCCTCGATGCGACCTTACACTCCATGATCGCTCCGGCGCTCCGGACCTCAAACCTGAGAAGTCAACCGCGCTATGCCGCCTTCTGGCTTCATACCGCGACATATTCGACATCGACCACCGTCCACTCGGCCAGACTTCACTCGTCAAACTTAGAAGTGTGGCAGCCGCATTAACACAGGTGATTCTCATCCCAATTATCGGCGACCATATTGGGCGTCTGCCACCGAGCGTAAAATAATTCAACAAGAAGTCACCAAGATGTTAGCCAAAGGAACTATTGAACCCTCTTCGAGCCCTTGGGCGTCTCCCGTTCTGCTCGTTAAAAAGAAAGATGGCACAGGGCGCTTCTGCGTGGATTACCGTCATCTGAATAGAATCACGAAAAAGGACGTTTACTCTTTACCCCGCATCGATGACGCTCTCGATTGTCTCCACGGCGCCCGATACTTTTTATAATAGATCTACGTTCCGGCTACTGGCAGATTGCTGTCGACGAAAAAGACCAAGAGAAGATTGCATTTGTAACTCCAGACGGCCTATATCAGTTCAAGGTTATTCCATTTGGGCTATGCAACGCCCCAGCCACGTTCGAGCGCATGATGGACTCTCTGTTACAAGGATTCAAATGGTCAACATGTCTTTGTTATCTTGACGATGTCGTTGTATATTCCCCAACATTTGAGACCCACCTTCAGCGTTTGTCAGCTGTTCTCGACATATTCCGCACTGCAGGCCTCCAATTGAACTCGTCGAAGTGCCGCTTCGGACGCCGGCAAATTACAGTGTTGGGCCACCTTGTCGACGCCTCTGGTGTACAGCCGGACCCCGAGAAAGTTCTTGCAGTCACCAGTTTTCCTGTACCCCAGTCAGCCAAAGACGTCCGGAGTTTTGTAGGACTTTTCTCCTATTTTAGAAGGTTTGTGAAAGATTTCGCAGCCATCGCTTGACCCCTCACAGAGCTTCTAAAGACGTCACATTTACGTGGGGTACTGACCAAGCTGCTACTTTTCCTCACCTAATCACGCTACTGACGACTGCACTCATATTGGCTCACTTTGACACATTCGCTCCGACGAAAGTTTGAACCGATGATAGTGGTCACGCAATCGGAGCCGTGTTAGCCCAGCGCCAACGGGGACACGACCGAGTTGTCGCCTACGCTAGCCGCCTCCTCACAGCTGCTGAGCGCAACTATTCTATTACGAAGTGTGAATGTGTTGCTCTTGTTTGGGCAGTCTCAAAGTTCCGCCCATATTTATATGGCACTAATTTCTCGGTGATAACTGACCATCATGCCCTATGTTGGCTTACGTCACTGAAGGATCCTACTGGCCGGCTCGGGCGCTGGGCTCTGCGACTCCAAGAGTATACCTTTACGGTGATGTACAAGTCCGGAAGCCTACACCAGGATGCAGACTGCCTGTCGCGCTACCCGGTCGCTGAGTTTAGCACTATGCATGACACTGACACCGAGCCTTGCGTCTTTTCCCTTTCACAAACGACATGCATCGGTGACGAGCAGCGTTATGATGCGTCCTTTCGTGCTATCATCGAGCGCCTCGAACGACCATCTTCCAGTCAGTCCGATCGCTCATTCGTGCTCCACGATGGTGTATCATACCGCCCAAGTTTTGAGCCGGATGGACCGGCTCTGCTGCTTGTCATTCCGAAACACCTTCGCTCGGAAGTTCTACATGAACTTCATGACCTTCCGACTGCTGGTCACCTTGGTGTGTCACGCACTTACGACCAAATACGCTGACGCTTCTACTGGCCAGGGCTTGCACGCTCAGTCAGAAGATATGTTGCAGCTTGTGAGAAATGTCAGCGCCGCAAAACGCCATCGACACTTCCCGCCGAACGCCTTCAACCACTTGATATTCCGTCAGAACCATTCTTCCGCGTTGGCTTGGACCTACTTGGCCCTTTCCCCTTGTCTTCCTCGGGTAACAAGTGGATAGCCGTGGCCACCGACTATGCCACGCGTTATGCCATCACACGAGCTCTCCCAACAAGCTGTACCACAGATGTCGCCGACTTCCTCCTCAAGGACGTGATTTTGCAACACGGAGCCCCACGGCAGCTGCTTACAGACCGTGGCCGCACCTTTTTGTCGAAGGTCATAGCCGACATCTTGCAGTCCTGTAAAACGAGATACAAGCTGACTACGTCATACCACCCGCAAACCAATGTACTCACGGAGTGTCTAAATCGAACTCTTACAGACATGCTCCCTAAGTATGCTTCTACCAACCACACCGACTGGGATCTCGCGTTGCCGTACGTCACATTTGCCTACAATTCTTCGCGCCATGACACTGCCGGTTAGTCTCCATTTTTTCTGCTGTTTGGTCGAGAACCAACATTGCCTCTAGACATTGTCATACCGTCCCCTGGAGTACCGACCAGTGAATATGCCATGGACGCTATCACTCGGGCTGCTCACGCACGCGAAATCACCCGTACTCGCCTTCTGACCTCTCAAGAGAAGCAACGGTGCTTGTATGACCAACGACACCGCGACGTACACTTTCCGCCCGGTTCTTTGGTACTGCTCTGGTCTCCGACCCGTCAAGTTGGCTTGTCAGAAAAACTGCTTACTCGCTACACAGGCCCATACCGAGTCCTTCGTGTGGTTACTCCTGTAACATATGAAATTGGTCCTGCCACCCCGTTGCCTGCATGTGCCCAACAGGCTACCGATATTGTACATGTTGCGCGCTTGAAACCCTACAACTCTCCTAGTGACGTTGACATCTAAATGCGCCGCCGGGGGTTATGCTACATGCATGTATGTTGATATTCTAGGGGGCGACGCACGTGTGTTCCTGATGAGGAAGACGAAGAGTTGTCTCCGCTCGATCGCTGGTGAACCGGGCACGCCATTACCGCTGGTTTTTAATATATCTGATCCCCAGCCTCGTCGTTACGACGTCTCTTCTTTTCCGTAACAATATATATATACACTCCCGACTGTTCAAACAAAGCGCCTAACCAAAAAATGCATGACGTCACTTCCGGACGGCGCAGCAGCCGTTTCTGTGTGGGGGTGGCTCGTGCGCCGCGCGGCGCAGCAGTCTCTGCCTTGCATAAGAGATCTACAGAACACCTACCAGTTTGGAGATCCACAAATGTCATTGCCATCGTCATCAATAGCAAGTTCGTGGCAGCCTTCGTGCGTGTGTAGCGCATTTGAACATTGTTGCGTCTCTTAATTGCTCAGTATCGCGCCTGTACACTCGCAATTCTCTAAGATGTTTGGTTTCGCGATGATAATTAAAAATTAATAGTCCCGGTAAGTGCATGTAAGTACATCAATCCGAAGGATACGGGCAATTTTGATTCTCACAAGTGGTACCGGGTGTTCTGGAAGGATAACACATACTGCGGCTACTATCACGCTCAAGTGATTAAGCTTTACGGTAAGTCCGCGCCTCTTGTATTCCTAATACGAAAACAAAGAGGAGGAAGCAGTCATTATGAAGTTATTTACTGGACATATTTTCTTAGGCACCGAGGTTGATGCAAGGAATGCAACAGAAAAACGACCATCCATTCCGCAGACCCGATTGAGACTCCTCCGATAGCTGCAGTTCAAATGAAGTGGACAATGAGTCGTTTAAAAAGTAAGATGCAATTGGTCACACTGCAGCTGATATGCTACTTGCAGCGTAATTATTACCGACAGCCAAGTTTGGCTATCGTTGACATTGCGGCTGATGTACTACTGCGGCGCAATTATAATCGACAGCCAATTCTGCTGTGCACGTGGTGCCGTGTCACACATGAAGCACCAATGCTCTGATATATTCCCCGCCCCCTTAGCGAATATATCAGAGCATCGCTGCTCCACTACTGCGCGGGCACCAGAACGTCGTATTGAAGGTGGTGGTAAAGTTGCAGTGTGCTGCCCAATCAGGGGTTGTCATTTGTATTCTCTCTATTGTGTGTTTTCTGCACTGTAGTGCACCAGAATAATGTACCGACAAGCCCAACTCGCCACTTTGATAATGAAAGGCTATATTGCAATAGCTGTTCCATTTGCTTTTTGGTTGCAGTTCTGTAAAATTAATTAATATACCGTGTTCTTAATTTAATACAGTAGTTAACTTCAAGCGGTTTACCTAGTAGATTATATGGAAGAATCAGATTTAAGCTGAAGTAAACAAAACTTGAGAAGCAAAAGCTTGCTAGTGTCTCTTGGAAGCTTAGGCGTAAAAGAACCAGGAGGGGATGCCACAGATGTTAGCTGAACAAGCTTGCATACCTTGGGCTCTACTCAGAATAGAGCGAACATTTATATACCTGAAGTGTTTTTCAGAGCTAAGCTTTGCAAGATCCGTGACTTTGGAAATGTCAGCTCGACTGAATAGTAGCTTACAAATTCATCACATGGCCCTTCTAACGCCCAGTATGCATTAGCATGAGAAACAGCCGACATGTTCATTTCATGTTACAGCAGTGTGTAGGAGGCACTAATTGATGACATGTTCTTCCATAATATGGGAGCTTAGGATTTCGGTGGGAAATCCATGACAAATATGTCCACATAATTTTAAAAAGTTAAGTTGTTGGATAAAAGTAAAGAAAAATACGCACTGGTTTGAACTTGAAACGCTCATCTGTATGCCTGCAAATACAACAAGTGATGCAATACATAATTAAGTTCTGCTTCAGTGTCATACTAGTGAGCTGCGAAGAAGCACGCAATAAAGGTACTGCCGTTTACACGTTCGGCTTCACCGCTATGTACGTAAGTTGCGGGCGTTTAGGGTCATTACAATTACACTATTGTTGTTCTCTCAATCCCGAATGGGCAACACGAAGCACAATTTAATTTCGCCATTCCAGATTATCAGTGTAATGAGAGGATGACCGAAGAATTCAGCACTACATATGGGAAACATCTGGGAAAGTGTTCTCGAGTCCTGGCAGCATAGCCCTATATTATCATGCGATCTGACATTGACAGGCATTTTTTTTACTATTACATGCGGAATAGCAGTCAACAGGGCAGAGTACAACTACAAATAATAGAGACGACTGCTTATCTGTTGTAGCAAGGCAGCGCGCTTCAGCCTGCGACGTCTGCCGATCGAGCAAGCACAGTCACCACGATGTTAACAAAATCACCACGGGGCACCGGTTCTAAACCACGTTAGCCACACGAAAGCTGCACGACTCGCAGAGCCAAATACACAGCCAAACGATCAAACTCACTCGAGCAACTTTGTGTGGCAGCTTGGGCTAGTTGGTATGGCATGACGATAACTAAACGACGACACAGAGACAAGAAGGACACGATCGAAGGACATGAGCGCCAACTTCCAACTGAGTTTATTGTGCAGAGCGCGAAAATATACAAAGGAGACAGTAACCATGTGACAAAAACCATATGGCACAAAAAGCAAAACATGAGTAAGGGAGGAAAAAAAAAACAAAAGCACAGAAAAAAGGCAAAGAAAAGTCTTAAGGAAACGAAACAGAAAAGTAAAGGTAATATTCAAAACAGAGGTCTTGCCGCAGAGATTCAGACACTAGAAGCAGGTCGGTCCTTTTAATAGAACGCGCAAGAGTTCTTCTTTTGCATCCATTTCATTGTACTTCATGGCACATGCACAACTGCCATGGTCTTTCTTTTTGACAAGCACGTGACGTTTTGTGCAGATCCGTATGCCAACAGCAGCGACAAACCACGCGGCCGTTTGCGAATAGCCGACGATGTGACACTCCCACCAAGATCCTGCTGCCTTGTGTCGGTGTCCAGTGCGTGGCCTTGCTATAAAGATGTGATAGCGGAGCACAGAGTCGCTTTTTTGTTCACGCAAAGCATTTCTATCGCGAGGGCCATCCTGGCGCTTACTGGTGGAGGTGCTGGAGCCTATAACCTGATGCAGGACAGTCTTGCTCGGACCTGTTCACCTAGTCCAGAAATAACTCGGCCCCTCGTCACGACTCTGGCCTGTGCACCGATTCAGTCGGTGCATGCTAGGCATAAGTCCGGAGTCCGCACCTGTTTTGCCTCTTTCCAGCATTGCAGCTCCTATTACATCCACGGTTATCCCGCCATCGCAGACCACTCTTCCGTCGCAGGTGACTCTTGAACATCCTCGCGTTCCTGAAGATTTCCATGGGGAAGAGTACGAGGATGTCAAGGACTGGCTCGAACAGTTCGAACAAGTTACTGTGTCCAACCACTGGAGCGAACAGCACAAACTTGGCCGTGCATATTTCGCACTAGCAGACAGCGCTCGCACGTGGTATGAGAACCGCGAGGCTACATTCCAATCTTGGTAATATTTCTGTCGAAAGCTCCTCACTACATTTTTTAACTCGGACCAACGGTATCGCGCACAGCAACTGATAGAGGTCCGCGTGCCGAAACCCAATGAAACAGCCGCCATGTATGCAGAGGGTATGATCCGTCTGTTTCGACGAGCTGACCCTGACATGCCCGAGGCGAAGAAGGTGCGTCACCTAATGCAGGGTGTTAAGGAACCAGTGTTTGCGGACCTCGTATGAAATCCACCTACAACAGTAGATGAATTCATAAGAGGCGACTGTCATCGAGCACGCACTGCAACAACAATACCGACACTTCGACCGCTTGCCGAACCACACGGCAGTAAGTGCTGCAGCTCAGAACACTGCCGTATGCGAAAGTTCCCTGCGACAAGTGGTTAGGGAAATACTGCGTGAGGAACTTCGGGCCCTCTGCAATCCCCCTACCCAGCACCTCCACCAGTGTCACGACGTCAAAACAAAGGTCTTGCCACAGAGATTGAGACACCAGAAGCAGGTGGATCCTTTTAATAGAAGGCGCAAGAGAGTTCTTTTTTTTTCATCTATTTCATTGTACTTCATAGCACATGCACAACTGCCATTGTCTTTCTTTTTTATAAGCACGTGACAATATAACTACTTGCGTCCACCAAAACCTTCAAGGAACCTTAGTTGCTTCTCGGACAGAGACACGGAGGGCTTGCTGATGCAAGACACCTGTTCGCGTGCCGTCTGCGCGGCTTTGAAGATGATTCAGGTGCCCTCATTCTTGTGCTTGTACAGCGTCGCTGTGTCCTTGTAAAGAGGCACACAGTTGCACCGAGTGCAGTGCCGAGCAAGAAAACCATCTTTCCCGTTTCTAACATTGTTAGTGTGTTCTCTCAGTCGATCATTTAGACACCTTCCTCTACTTCAAAAAATGCTTGGTGGTATTCTTATAAAACATGAAGTTATGCACGCCTACATTTCTTTTAAACAATGTCCCGAAAAATGTGATCTCAAGCTTTTCGATAATATCTGATACAGGATATTGTGACGAAAAATAGTTTAATCATGAAAGCATATTATATGCCAGTTGGGAGTTTATCCCTCGCAACCTGCTGTATGGTTACGAAGAGACATGTTTATTACAAATGTTGACTGCCATATATTCATTTCAAATATATCCTTGCAATCTTCCAGCAGTCGCTTTTCTTTCCAAGTTTTTTTTCAGCTCTGCAAATAATCGCGTACATGCAGCCTACTGCTCTTGCCGTGCTTCAGCCTTGTGGCTCCATGGGGCAGCTCACTATAGCAACGCGGCACCGTTCGCAAAAAAGGTAAACTGATAAAAAAGAACAACAAACCAAACAAATAACGCTGCGGGTGAAAGATGACCAATTGGGAGGCTGGTGTGAAGGAAAACATATACTTGGCGGGCTCGAGAGCGAGCACTTTTTCTTAGGTACAAACCGGGATTCCAGCAAGTGATGTCGAACACGGACGGCATTTAGAATGAACTACAATGAGGTATAGGAGAGCCCTGACGCATTGAGGGAAGAGACAGGCCTCGTCGCCCCTTTGCACCCCTCAGAACAGCTACCGGGCATGGCACAGTGCTTTTGGGTTAGTGCAGAGGGGGTTGTAAAAGAGAAAGTGGAAGAAGGAACAAAAACGAGGTTGTGGGCGGGAGGTCCCGCCGCCGATCTGCTTGCTTTACGTGGAAGCGAAAAATTTCCCTAGATGTTGACAAATTTGCTTTTCCCCTAAGTACAACCAAAATTCCTTAGGTTTAAAAAAGATTTCTTAAGAGTTGGCAGCACTGCTTATCACATTAAAAAGTAGATAGCGCAGTTGTTCTTTCCAAACTGATGGAAAACTATCGTTCAAAAATGTTTTGGGCTGGTAAAAAAAAATCAAACGCCAAGCAGGGAACAGTACATAAATGCCATCTTAATGCATATCTCTGTCATGCTGAAGTAGATAAGTACTGTAAGTAGTACTGCATAGTCCACTGTTGTCCATGCAACCAGAATATTTAAAACAAAAAGTGTATTCTGAAATAAAAAAATGGCTACCGAATTCCAAAAACATAATTGTACATTACAGACACACGTGGTATTTGCAGACACAGTTATTGCAAATATTGTACGCATTTTTTATTACTCTCTATAAACATGTAATAAACAAGTGTTGTTTGATACAAATATTGAACAATGAACTGCAAAAAAATATGCTTCGCAAAAAAGAAAAGCTGGCAAGAAGAGTAGCAGAAATATTTTGTGAGTCACTGCACATGTATGTCTCCTTTTGTCTGTGTCTTTTTGTTGACATTTATCACTTCACTGTGCTTCAAAACGAATAAGTCCGCAAACCCATTAACTGCAAGCAGATTTTCTAGACTGTGACATATTTTGAAATAAATTATTGTGTGAAAGAATATTACTTTACTATGCATGTTATCTAATATCTAAAAAATAATGTCATAATTACATTAAAATGACTTTGTGTTCTCAGTTTCACATATCATACAGCAGCCAAGCTTAGATAAACTTTTACTTGAAGCAGGATTAGAAAACAACAATATGTTAAGTGGTGTTAAATTTTGGAGCAAATTGCCTGTTCTGATACCTTACACAGATGCCATGAAATCGCACCAGAACACCACTCACAGAAAGATATGTGTTCCTACTCTTTGCTGAAAATTTTGTTCCTTCGTCCAGTTCATGCAAATGCACAGTCCACTCAGCGTAGCTTTCTTTACAGTTTGTCCACAGCTTAGCTTTAATTTTTCTCCTAGTGATTTTTTTTCATGATTTCATGTTATTCAGAAAGCATGAACTCCCCCATGAAATTGTTCTTCAACATTAGTCTTGCCTTGAAGGTAGCACTAGGCATATATGATGCCACTTTCTAAGGACAGACTTGGGGCTGAACATCTGATCTATTTATTGAGTCATTTTTTAGTTATCTCGGAGACACGTTGTTCTTGGGCAGGAGTGAATGTAAAACGAACAATGTAAAAGTAAGTAAAACAGCATGCGAATACATCTGAGCAATTAATGTATATGGAAGCTAATGCTGCATGTCGCAGCACTCTGCGCAGCACACGGCTAAGTAATTGTTGAATGGCACAGCTAGTCATTCAAAAGCAAGCAAAGAGAACAATTACACAGCTAATTGATCATAAACAAGGTAAAAAGGTATGAGCAAAAAAATTGGAGCAAGCAGTGTGAGATTGCAGTTGAAAATTCGACATATACAGCATCTTGATGTCCTCATGTATGACAAGTAAGGACTAACAATCCTGGCTAGTTAAAACAGAGAGAAGAATTATTGTATATCAATAATCTTAACTGAGTTGCATTATCAGTTAAAATAAATTACCAACTCGCCCTGCAGTCTGTCCTTCTCAAGTATATCAAAGATGCATGAAAAGTGTACGTTAGGCCCAAAACCAATTAATATGAAAAATAATGTGCACTCAAGAAAAACAAACTAGTCTGGTATTGAACCACCTCGACAGCCGGATACTTTCAAATATTAGCACTGCTGCAGAAGAACAACTTTTGTGCTGATATTTGGTAACATTCATTGGACAAAAGGCCCAGATTCGCCCCTTCTATACTAGTGGAAAGCATTGTTTCTAATCTGCTCCTAGCTCTCTTTCTTATCTGCATGACTATCTATGTGAATCGTAACTCTGAATTTCGGTATGCTGGTGACTAAAACAATAACTTAATAATAAAATAATAAAGTAAAGTTGGTGGAGGGAAAGTACAGGGCACCCTCCTACGTAATTCACACATATAATTAATAAATATTGAGATGGTGTAAGAACAATACCAATTTAGATTGCTAGTGAGTAGACGTCAGCATAAAAAAGAAAGCACGTAAGGCTCATAGTAATGGTGAAGATGCGTGTATAGTGCCATAAGTCGGCAAAACATTAGTGGAACTCGCTCAGATTCACTCAAGAATTATAGTATCTTGTGCTTTGGACTCATTCAGACGCTCAAAATATTACTCAAACTCACAGCCCGATCTAAGTTTGAGTGAGTTAACTCATGAGTGAGTTAGCCGACCTATGGGAGGAAGTTGTAAATTTCGATTCACGCATGCAGGTCACAGCGTACAATGTGAGGCTTATTGTTGCTCAACAGTACAGAATTTAAACAATGGCCCCAGCACCTAACTTGGAACAAGCAAATGATAATTTTCATTCAAGATTACGTGCTTTTGCTTAAAATCGTGCTGTATACACTGCCCAAGTATGTCATTTCTTCAGTGATAAGCATACAATCGTATCCCACAGCTGTTCTTCATTGCTAGGGTCATATGATTTCCATCTGTGTCATAACTATACAGAAAGGAAACTTCTCGCAGTGCAAGTTATGAGCTCACAATCGCCAGTTCCAGAGGCAGTATTGTCTGCAACTGCCACCAGAGTCCATTACAGCTGTCATCCTTAGCAAGAAAGACAGCTCAGTGTTTGAGCAATCCAAGCCAGAATACAGATGGTGATCGCACATCCTGCGGTAAAGTCGTGCAAGTGCTTGAAGATTCTTCGCAAGAACACCCTTTTTCGAGGCAGCATGTTAGGTGACGAATCATGTTGTTTGCTTGAAAGCAGAGTAGATTTGCATAAGACATTACCTCATGTGATCTACTTAATTAGTGGATGGTTGAAAGCTTCCCACTCATTGCAAAGGGCCGAACCATAATTCGCCATCCTTATCATCATCGACCGAAGCATCAGCAAAGTATGCAAGCTATGTAAGCACCTTACAGATGCACACTGGATGCTTCTTTACTTTGCACAATGATGCCGATTGGTGTAGTGGGTACCTAGCTAGTGTACCTGCATTAGGGATCTCGTGAGTTTACTGGGAGCTCTATGGAAGGCCACTCTTCGAGCTTGTGCTGTGATTGTGCTGAGTCTCCCACACAGGCCTGGCATCTTTAGTCTACTTGTTTTTGTGCAAGTGATCTTTTTTTCATGGTGATTTTTTTTTCAACCACGTTTTGAAATTTTGTCAGGTCAACAAAAAGTATCATTTGAAAGAGACCTTTCAAGAGCTCAGATGTTGCTGATGCTATCACATCTCACTTATTCCTGCCGTTATCTCTGAACTCATTATACAGTTCTTTCGAACCTGCTGCCGTCTGTTGAACCAACCTGTAATGTCCTATGCCGCGTGTGATGGTAGTGTACTAGTTAACTATGAAATTATTGCACACTCAAAGTGAACACATATTTATAACATTATTATGTAGTTTTACAATCTACATTAACAGTTTAAGGGATGAATAGTCCGGTATATATTATTAACACTAGTACAAAGGCCTGCTGTGGTGCTGCCTCACAACATTTTTCAAACTGCAAGTTATGATGTGCGCCACTGTGCTTGGACAAGTTTGCTTGTTAATAAAAATTGTTCAGAAGAAAAACTGTTCCCTTTGGCTCGGCAGGTGTGGAAGTTACTGCCAGCAGTGACGTGAAATTATAACTTTGCTTTTGTGAACAGATGCTCAAAAAGGAATAACTTACAATGTTTTTGGTGCTGTGAAATCTTGCAGCTGTGACCCTGCAGTCTGCAGTTTACTTTTAATTGCCTTTGTCTTGCACCTATTTTCACTTTCAAAACAGAGTGAGGAGACTCCACTGGAAATTCTATTTAAAAGTACATCGCAGAACCTACCGTGATGCGACACCAAGGCCGTCCCAAGTTTTTTTTTTACTCTGTTTTTTCTATTGCAATAAATGATGATGTCACACACACCAGGTTTCATTTTAATGGATCAAATACAGTTCTAATGTACCTACGGAAAATGAACTTGTTCAAATCTAGCTTGTTTTGGGACTCATTTATGTTACTTTTTACAACATCCACCGTTATTCACGACCAGAATACTACGAGGTGAACTGGTCCCACCCATAAAAATGTCATATTTATTTAGCAACTACAGCAGGTACACTTTTGTATAAGAGCATGGGATTTACAAAAAAACAAAGTATGCGACACTGTACGTGAAGATACACTAGCTGACCTTAGAGTCGCTGAAAAACAAATTTTGTTTGTTGAAACATACAACAACGATTGACAATATCTAGTGAGACGGGACAACTTTGAAACACAATTTTTTCGCTAAGTTTATATACGCATGTGAATCTAGCAGTATAAGTTAGACTTATGAAAGTTTTGTTTCTTTATTAAAAGGTGCTTAACATTTTACTTGGTAAGGGCTCCCGAGAAAGGCAAAAAGTCATGGTTTACTTGCAATTTCTCTAAAAATGTTTCACATGAAATGCTTTCATGTTTGATAGTTCCTAGTAAAAAGGACTTGAGCAGCATTTTAGCACTGAAGCAATAGAGATACGAATAAGGTCTTGAACTAAAGATGTGTAGGTTGCACTCTTCACAACTAGTTTGTATTTATCACAAGCGCAACTTTAAAATACACATGAAAACACGGATGCATGAAATATGTGCAGGCAAGTTTGCATGTCTTTCTTTTCTGCTGCTGTGCATCTTTTCAGTTGTTAGTTAGAATTTGTGGCACTTCTATTTCTTTCCTGTGTTTATGTTCGCACACACTCTCTCTTAACGGGAATACAAGCGAACTAGCTCAGCTATGTTATTGTAGTGCTCATGCCAACTTGTTGCTCCTGAAATAAAATTCACACAGAATTTGCTCGCTACCACAAGCAGCTGTAATGCGTTAAGCAGATGCAACTCTCGCATATCATTTGGTCTCACTGATGATACGATGCTTAGTGTCATGACATTGACATTTGTCCTCTTGGCTCTTTTTTTTCCCCCAATAATGCTAGTTCTTTGTCTTTGTGGCCATGTTCCTGTACGGGGGAGATGCCTTCTTCAAAATACAAAGCTTGGAAGTCTGGAGAGCCTGCCCAGGGTGCAGAGATCGGTGCCCAGTGCAGGGCTGGGAGCTTCAAACGTGGCGTCACCTATCTGCCCCAACTACCCTGCCTACTAACTATGCACGCTACAAAGTCATGCACTCACCCCTCAGGCTATGACCAGCTTGGTGAGTGTGACACTTTCACTGAATTGCTCTTTTTCTGCTTCAGTGGCACTATTTTTTATAGAAGCACGAGTCCTAATATAATTAGGCAGAAAACATTTCATTGAAAAGGGTGGAGGGGGGTGGGGGGAGATGTGTAAACAGCATGGCTTGTGTACTGCATCAGATTACTGATCGTGCATGTCATACACAATTTAAGTTTCATTTCCACCAGTGTGCAAGTGTCTTTCAGGACTTAGCTCAGTTATGTTGCATGCTGTGAGAAATTTTAGAGGCTAATTGTAAAGGTTCGTAAATTTACCCCATGTTGAACAGCGCTGTGATAGCTTTGTTAAAATTTGTTAACCATTAATTTGTTAATTTGTTAGATTGGCTTAGACTAAAAAAAATGCTTCGCATTTAAGAACAAGTGAACAGATCATATATGGTGTTAAACTTCAATTTGCCTATGACAAACCTAAATTACGTATAGTACTATAATACTAGCAGCCTTAGGGATAGGCGACACTCTATTCTCAAGGCTTATGGCTGACCAAATGTTGAGCAAGAATAATGCCAGGTGAAACTGTTATTTAGAGTACTTGAGTAATTTTTCTAGGGCCAATTAAATTTTAATAACTTATCCTTCCAAAACCCATTTTTCACTTTTCAGTGAAGATTATCCTTGAATACTCGTGTCATGAAGGAAACATTTGTACATTATAATCATCTGTATAATGTTCATGTGGTTTGTATAGGCCCCTCCGAACGAACCCTCTCCTACATAGGTCGATTCCACTTGATGCCTGAAAATTCAATTACATCACGTTACTTTCCTTTGGCCATTTCTGTTGGTGTTTCACATCTCTTAGTTTCTATTTCCATGCTGGCCCCGCCGCAGTGGTCTAGTGGCTACGGCACTCGGCTGCTGACCCGCAGGTCGCGGGTTCGAATCCCGGCTGCGGCGGCTGCATTTTTGATGGAGGCGGAAATGTTGTAGGCCCGTGTGCTCAGATTTGGGTGCACGTTAAAGAACCCCAGGTGGTCGAAATTTCCGGAGCCCTCCACTACGGCGTCTCTCATAATCATATGGTGGTTTTGGGACGTTAAACCCCACATATCAATCAATCAATCAATCAATCTATTTTCTATGCTGTGAATGACCGTCGTCTGTTATGTCCTCATACTGTGTCTTGCCCAGGTGCATTTATTTTAATACTTGCTAGGATATTGGATGAAATGTTTTTTCTCTTATCTACTCTGCTGTCTTCCCAACTCTTAGGGTTACACCTATCATTTTTCCTTTTATTCCATGCTTTCTAGTCTTTAGCTTCTTCTAGAAGCCAAGGTTGGGCAATTTGATGCCTTAGCTTCTTTTTCAGTTTTTTTTTTTTTATTCTCCTTGTTTACTCTCCATATGTTAGAACTTGTTGAATGAACCGTTGTACACTTCCTGCTTTAGTGACAGTGGTAAGTCACTGGTCATGAGTTGAAAATGTCTACTGTATGCATGCCAACTCGCCTGTGTTTTTCAGTGGACTTCCTTCACATAAAGCAGACTCCCTTCTTAATATTTGATCTAGATAGACACCATCTTCTACTTATTCAAAGTTCCAGTTGTTGCTTACAAATTCTTGCTTTCTTACTAGAACACCTGGCATTAGCTTTGTATTCTTCATTGTCATTTTTCAAATATTTATTGCAGTCATTGCTGATGACTGGAATATTGTTGGCAAAAGATAAATTTCCGACTTTCTTTGTACAAATCTTCATTACTATTTCTTTCCAGTCTACTCATTTACATGCTTTTAGACAAGCGTTGAATGGCACTGGAGAGACTATATCGTCTTGACAGACTCCTTTTTTTTTATCAGGATTTTCCTGCTTTTATTGAGGAGGACCAGAGCAGCTGTGAAGTCATTATACATCATCTATATGATATGTTTCAGGTACCCCTGTTGGCACAACACCTTCAGAACTTTTGGCATTTATAAAGTCTGATTCCATTTTGCAATTCAGCTACGAAATAAAAAGGGGTTTAGTGTGTTTGGCTACAAATTTCCCAGTTATTTTATTGATCCTATGAAAGGGATTCATTGTAGAATACCATATCCTGAAGCAAGCCACTTTGTTCTCTAGGTTGAATAAGGTCAATTGTAGTGCTTATCTTATTCAAAATAAGTTTTGTGAATATTTTGTTCGATGCTCAAAGACTGATTGGTCAAGTATTTCACAGGTCAGTTTTCGTATAATAATAAAATGGTGCAATACACCAGAATATTCAGCAATTTTTTTTTTTCTGAACATACTGTAGGATAGCAAGTTGCAGCGCGAGGCAACAGTTTACTCAAGGATGCCAGTATGGACTGCAATGTATGTATTAGCCAGCTGTACGTTCTTATGTGCAGAGTGAAGAGTGGTGTAAAGATGAACCTTGCGAGTCCTGCATTCAGTAAAATGGACGGCCGCCAGGGTGACAGTGATGGGAGGCAGCTGCTGCAATGAGCAACCAATACGGTGGAGAAGAGGAGTGGCACCTATCGTACTTTCTTTTCAATTGGCTGTATCACTTTCTCTGTGTGTTAATGCATATTTTGGTCTTTGTAAATGGAGTGTGCGAAGAGGAGGGCTAAGATAACATTTTGTGGGCAACAATTTAGGGACAAGAAGCTATAACTTTCACTTAGTTTTCTCTTAAGTTTGCCTTTATGTCTCACGATTAAGAAAGAGGATCAACTCTTGCAAATCAGCAGCGAAGTTTTAAAGTTATTGGCTGCTAAAGTGCTGATATGCAGTGCTGCTGCACACTTTTATTTGTAAAAAAGTAGTACCAAAGCATAATTTTTATTTGCCACCACAGGGCATAGTAGCTTTTTATTTACCTAAATCCTTGCATTCAGGAAAAAAAGTTGTATTCAGCTCAGATGTTGAATGCCGTGCTTTTAGTGCAAGGAAGCACTACAGTTTTTTTGTGTGACTGTGCATAAATTTTTTTCTATGCATATTTTTTGCATTCGTGCAAGTGAAAAGATTATTGGGGATAGTTAATCACATTGTTATGTACATAATGATCTATGAGATGAAGTTAAATGTTTTGTGGCCCAGTTTGGAATGTGTAGTAGGCAAAAGGAATGATGTGACATGGGTCTGCTACTCTCATAAAACACCTCATAGGTTGCATCTTAAACAGCTGAAGTGTAAAAACAAAAGCAGTAATTGTATCAAAACCTTTACATTTGTGTGATTATTTTTATCACTTTTATTTGTAACTGATAATAATGCTTTACAAAACATTGTTAGTACTTGCTGTGCATACGTACTATGCACATACTGCAGTTGAGGCTGCACTTTTGCATGCTCAAGAGTTCACTTACACTAATATTTGTTTACTCCTATAATTAGCCATGCAGTGAGCATTGCCCCGACTTGTTAGTCCTTCACTGTGGTACTCTCATGTAGCACAAAAGGATCAGCTCAAGTTTTGCCATTGCACTAATTGTCCCCCTTGTAGGTTGTTCATTTAGCCGGTATGTGAATGCTTTGTATGTATGTATCTTACAGTCTACTCAAATTTCTTTTTTTTTTTTGGAGCTTAGTTGTTAAAAAATTTGTGCGTATATTTTGTTGCACCTTACCCAAAAACTGAACAAGCACTGAGTCAGTGATGGAATGCCTATTTCAATGCCCTTTTCCTTTCATAGAAGTTATTTACACTGTGTACATTTTTTCTGTACCTGCAGTATCGTTCTTGTGATGCTTGTGTTCCTGCCATTTTGTAATCTTGGATAGAATGAAAATGCAGTTTGTCCATTTATGTTACTTCTAATTTAAGGCCTGCCAGTTGCAAGGTGATTTGCAGCTTAGCACAAGTTGCATACCGTGAATAAATGGCCACTGTAGATGACACTACTGCAAAGTATACCATTTAACTTACTTTTTGTTGTACTGTATTTTTAAAAATGCCTCTCCTGGTGAGCAACAGCAGATTTCAAAATGTACTTTTGTTCCACTTCATTTATGTTCACATGTTGCTGCTTGTCTGCCGGCCTCCTGAGGTCAAGAGATCTAACCACATGTCCTGGGTTATTGTTGCATCTTTTCTGTTATATCCTCTGACCTATTTATTGTACACAAAGAATGTGGTATTAGATTAAATATGATGACGTCTAAAGACTAATGTAACTAAAATTTTAATTCTCACCAACCTTTTGAATTTTTTTCTATCCTTTTTGTCTTTTGCTGTTTCGTCAACTAGAAGTACTTTTTGGTTAGTGAATCCACTAGGCGTCTGGCTGTGACTTTTCACTAAAAAACTTTGATGCAACATTTTTGTACAAAACTCTTGCTCTTCCTGTTATGTCAGGACATCTTGAGAATGTTGCCTGTTGCTGGAAATGTGCCATAACATATACAGCAGTTTGCATCTAGGCAGTACTGAAGGAGACAATGCACATGAATGTGCTACATGACTGGCAATAGCATTGATCTTTATTTTCGTGTGAAGGGGTACTTTAAAGAGATTTATTTAAAGTGCTTCATGCTGAATCTCTTGCTGAACAACCTGCATTCTCATTTGCACGTGTTCCCAAACTGCTCTGTCATCCATTTTGTGTCAATCTGTTATAGTTAGGCAAGGCCTACAAGTGAAGCAGATACCAGACTTGCATCGTCTCTGCTAGGCCAGAGCATTTATCATATAATGTGATAATGTGTGTAGAAGGCAACTATGTAAACGTGCGAAAATATTTGGGCTGGTGTGGCGGCTGAAGGGATGCCCACATATAAGTGCTCCTTCAGGAAATGGCGTTGTTAGGTGTAAACCACTGTTAAATGGGTGAAAATGTCTGTGTGTGTGTTTGGATACAGTATTAGAAAAACAAAAACACATTATTTGTGGCTGTAACATCAAAAACTTTGTCAGTCACCTGTTTCATGTGCTGCTTGTTGTAGTTTTTATCCCTGGCATTGCTCAAGTTTCTTTCCCATTTGTGACCTTGCCAGACGTTTTTCACTGTTGAAATTGTCTTGGTTGACTTGTTTTACAACATGTGCTTTCACCATACATTAAATATCAGTGCTAATATGAAGCAGATACCAGGCATTGTTCAATATAATGCCTTTCTTACTATGGTTTCATGTTCTTGAGCTCGCTTAGTTTTTGAAACCTAATTTGGCATGCGAAATCAAAAGCAACTTCATTATGCTCTAGCCAAAGGCATCATGATGTCCCAGTAATTAGGTTGACTGAAATTTCTCAATTTTTCGTTGATATGCAAGCCACACTTGTCTGTCAAGTGGCCCAACTTTGTAAATCATACTTAGGAACAACAGCTGCACCTTTTGAATGATTTGTGCAAAGCTACAGACATGGCAAATAGTATGCCATGTTTATGAGCGTCATTGCAGCTCCCATCAGCTGTTGAGCAATAGTAGCTGATTCCAAATATTTTCATCTATAGCCTGTACATCCACACATGCATGCACATTGTAAGTCTGGTTCTAACATAAACTGCTATATTTGTTTACCTTTGTGAGTTTTTTTTTGTTGTTGTTTTGGTTGTTACCAATAAAGTTGTCGCCACACTTGAAGTATAGAAACGTTACAGATATGTATGGTCTGCATTGTACATGCTAAAGTAACACTAGTATCAAGTGAAGTCATTCTGAATGGGTCTGAAGTGATTGTAAAAATAACGGTACATAAGAAATTGTCATTGTTGTGTGTCCATATATTGCCACAAACAGTTGCACAGACATAAATACTGTACAGTAACAAAAGAATAAATTTATTGAATTAGCAATAAAACACTTTATTTTAAAGTGGGACAACAATGATTGAATTAGCATACTGCCTACTAAAGGAGTAGGATCCTGGAAAAATATATTATGAGCACAATATTTAATAATATCATTAGGATCTTAGGTAACTGTTCACTGATTGGAGGCTACTCTTGCAGTTATGGCTGGCCGAATACATATCTTTTTTTTTCTTTTTTTCTAAAACCTGCTGAAGGTACAACAAAACTTGAGAATAACACTAGCTGTATCAGGGTTACCGAGACTGAACAATTACCACTTTCAGGTTTCCCAGTAATATATTTAGCAGATTACAAACTGCGTTATGTGTGCAGATGTTTAATTATCATATTAGCCAGGAACACCTGCCCAATGGTTAGCATTCATATGCTGCTATAATGCAACATCAGCAGCAAACCAGGCAGCAGTTCCTAGTACGAAAAAAGTTTTGAAAAAAAGCTCACAGAAATGGTTCGGGACTAGCATAAGTTGAGCATTTGTATCACTTGCTTTCACAGTTGTTGCTTTAAAAGACTGACCCTTCATTGCCATATTTTTGAAAAAAAACTACATTTATGTAACATTTTGTATAATTTTGAAAGAATATCATTTCATAACAAAGTGCAAATTTAAAAACAAATTATTACGATTTTCACTCTGTCAAAAAGTTCAAATGCAATTTTTTTCCTGTTCTATAGTTTTTCATGACATGCAACATTTTTATAGACCTGATACATGCTTATAAATATAAATACATTTATCTGCTTCATACATAGACGCTAGTGCTGGTTATGTTAGCATTACCCACTGTACACATTCTGTACATATGCCGTGTAGGCATTCTGCCCATTATGTAACATATGTTCAAGCACTGACAATGCCCTTCCTTCCTTTGACGAAGGACGTATGATATGAAAATAAGGATATTGCCAAGAAAGTTCAGCATTAGGTTATTTGCTCCTTCATTGCCAGGGTCCCATTGTGTCAGAAAGAGCCAAGGATGGACATCAAGTGCTTTGTGTGCATTCTCATAGAATGCACTATGAAACTGTCTTAGAGACATGTCAGTGAAACATAAATCTGAGTAATATTACCACACCTATTAGCTAGAACTGTTCAACTGCAGTAGTTTCATTTGATGTAAGCGATGCGCTAGCGGCCCGTGTACTGGGCAGGCTAAAGAGTGCAAGATAGTGGAAATTTCCGGAGCCCTCCACTACAATGTACCTCGTAATCATTTCATGGTCTTTGCACATAAAAACATACATATTGTTGTTAATATTAGAACTGTTCAATGTAGAATCCTCTTTGTTCACAACGGGCCACTTGGCAAGTGCTGGTACCATTTCTTTATTGAAGAGGTCTTTTGAGGGGATGCCAGAAGTAAATTTCCTGGGTTATCATATTCTGACATAATTAGTGAAACTTCAACGAAACATCTAAAGAACCTGTTGGCTGTTTGCACTAACACCCTCCACTAGTGTAAGCATATGGAATGTCTCGATAATGCGCCTAGTCTACTGTTTATGTCTATGAAGGCCTAACCATAGTAGCACCACACATAATGCAAACAAGAAGAAGCAAGGAGTGAAACAAATGAGCGCAACTTGTCACTCCATGCTTCGACCTTGTTTATCTTGCGCAAAGTAGCTAAAAAGTCATTTCGTTCTAATAAGGCCAGCTAGCAGTCTTGCTTCAGTTTTTACACATGTGCTCATTGCTATTGCTTTGTAATCATAGATGGGCATAAAGAGAAGACACAAACACTTTCAAAACAAAAAGTAAAGTCATACAAAATTTTCTGATAGTCGCACTCCTCAGGAGGAATTGAAGCAAGCTGTTATATATGGTCACTTTGTGGGTAGAGGTTCCACATAGCATGGTATGGTCATTCATCATAACAGTGTACTTTATATATCTGTAATGCCAATGTATTGCAGCGAGGCGAGGGAGTGTTCAAGTATGTTCAGCTATGGCTAGTCGACTCTCTTTGCAAGTGATATAGATGAAGTTCTGTGATAATTTGTTAGATTTGACCACTTGGCTTGTTTGTGGATGGAGTATGAAGTACTATGCGCAACAGTACTGGCAATTTCGCAGGGGTGGGTTAATGTCCCTTCAACACACAAATCTGCACAGAGATCTGTGCAAGATGTCCTTGGCTACCTATTGGAATAAAACAATAATTCCCACAAAAAAAAAAAAAACATTTTAACACTAATGTGTTACTTCATCTACAAATGTGTACACACAAGTTTTGACATGTGCAAGTGGCGGCAGAAAAATCGAGCTGCTCATGATGCTAAAAATCAGGCAACTGTGAATTTGGATACATCGTGCATTAGAGCATATGGCATCATTTGTTGATAGAAGAGGGAGTAATTTTTTTGCCGACTAAGAATTTTAAATTCCAAGCTGCCTGCTGCGCTATTTGCCGAGAGATCGAGCAGAGTTGCAGCCTGGTGGTTGCTGGTTGAAGCGCGCCTAGTCTGGATTGTTCATGCGTCTGTTATTGCCACGTTAAGCTTGTGTGCACATGTAGGGTCGTTTGCCCTGCTCTGTTAGCACAAGTTTTAACTGCTGGAACTTTTGCCTACTACTATTTACTGAAGCAGTTGTCCTTGCTCGGCTGGACACTATTTACAAAAGCATTTGGTCTTGCTCTGCTGTACATGCCCTACAACAAGATCAGTTCGTGTACTTGACGAGAGTGCTGTGTATAGTTGCCTTACTCTTCTTCACCAGGTCATTTCAGTGTGGCTGTTCCATGATGCTGGGTGATTTTAAGGCCACCTGATCCGAGGATCTTTAATAATGTAAACATTCTTTAATGAAGTTTCCAATTACAGTCACTACATTGGTCACTACAAATCATTATACGAATATCATCAATACGAATCATCAATACGAATCATTATATGTAATAATTATAGAACACTAAATCTCAGTCAAAGTGCGAATATACGAATTATAAGAACCAAATACACAAATAATTGAGATCTAAATAATTCGCTATCACTATACGTCCTCGCCATGCGTCTCGCTCAAACCCACCAGTCACAATGGCAGATAGGTCACATCGAAGAAACACTGGTCGATGCCAGAAGACGACTGATAAAATCATCCTTATTTGATGTAACCGCCTCCTCAAGGCAACCGCATACCCTGCGAAGGTTAAAACCAAAGAAAAATAAAGATGCAGAAAACCAATATGACTTCTGCACAACGTTGAATCTCATAATATGAGACAGCACATGCACAGAACAAGACATCATCAAAAAAAAAGGGTAGTAGAGTTAAAAATAAACACAAACAAAAACGCTAGGAGGCTAATTTCGTAAAGAAAGGCGAAATTTCGATAACGTCGGCGAATACCTCTTGTCCCCAAGATTACGCAAATGCATGCATTTTTTTTTTTAAATAACTCTACCTCGGCAAGAGTGATAACCGAAAATTGCCACTAAACTCAAAGCACGCTGCCCAGCAATGGCGCATGCCCACAATGAAACATGTCTGCCAGAATGTAGACAAACAGTTTGAAAATATCACAAATGTGAATACTGTACAAATTGTACATTTCAGCAAGTATAAAGTGTCTGTACACTTGTACACAGACACTCAGGCTTTGCGCGGCAATTTGTAACCTCGTCAACACCTTCAAGTCTATGACTATGACGAGATCGTTGTCGAGCCGCATCACGAAAATGTCAAAGACAGCAATCGCTAGTGCTTACCAGATGCCAAGTTTCGGGCGCCCAGCTTTGCCTGGCGAGCCTGCGGATTCTCCCTCAGAAACTTGAGGATGTTCCCACAGTCGATCGCCTGCGGCAGCCATCGCTGGAGAAGCAGCTCCTCTAGGAACCAAATCTGCCAGTCTCTGCCAGTCGCAGTCACCACGATGTAGGCGTCATCAACATCGTCCAGATGCTGGATTTGCACATCTTGTACGCCTGTCCAGCGCATAAGAAGCTGTCGCACCTGGAGGCAAAAAAAATTTTAATGGGAGAATCGTTAAAAATGAATAGATGCCCAAAGTAAATGCACACAACAGATGCTTGTGTCGGACGCTAAATCCACTGGTGCCACTATACACTCACAAACCTCATCACAAAATTGCATATTAAGAGGAAACCAGTTTGTTATATTAAAAATTCGTTATAAAGGTTATTTTTAATACTGTTGTAAGACTTATTCATTTACTTTGTTATAACCGATATTTTGTCATATTTATGTTCATTATATTGAGGATTTAGTGCAGTCACATTCCATAAAATCTACTGAACCAAACATATTAAGCCAAAGAAAACAATTCAAGGAACCTTAAGCTTCGCCTTTTAAGAGTTGAACGCAATAGCAAAATCCGGCCCCTAGTGCGCCCTTCGATCGCTAAGTGCATACTTATTAATATGTTGTGTTAGCACGAATGGCACACACAGGTTTTTGATCTAGAGCAAGAGTCGCATGGCCTCCAAAATACACGCCCTGCGATCGCCATTTCGGAGGCCATAAAGAGTCTCACAATGCCTCACAGATAGCAGCACATTATCTAGCGTTTCTAGCGTTGCTTGATCAACGCCTCTGGAAAGGCATGATATGTTTTCCGCTAGATAGACATAGTTGTCCATTTTTAGAGCTGTTCGAAAGTTTCTGTGTGTTTTTAGTGGCAATGGCTGCACTATCCCGGCCTTTTTCGACGTAGTTCAAGGCTTCCCAAATGCGCATACAAATCGCTGAATTGGCTCGTTTTCGTTGTGACACCTGTCGAACGAAATGCGTTAAAAAGGCCTTTAAACAATTCTTCAAGTAATCATGGAATGAATTCACTAGAAGAGCTTATTGCCTCACGAATTCAATGCCGCAATAATTTTAAGAATCTATCCAGTGCGAGTGGAACTACAAAGGTTTGTCGCATGCTGCAATTACATTATCTCTCCTCCCGTCCCGACAAAAGTGCTGGAAGCTAAGCAGGAAGGGGTAGCAGGGGCCGAGAAACTACCACGCCTCGAGACCTTGAGAACTTTTTTTTTCTTGGAATGCGCAGCTTTTTCAGTATGACCACGCACGCATCCTTGGACAAGTAGCGGCCTCCTGGGGCGATCTTGATAACCTGATTTTTCGGTCATAGACGCAGAGATTATTTTTTGCTCACAACCAACGGGGCCGACGCCGACAGCGGGATTTCTGCGACACGAGCTCTCTAACACAATCGCGTTAAAAAGTGTTTGGTACAGTGCACCAAATATGCTGCCTTAGCATTATTTGTACTTTTTTATTAAAGTGCAGCAATTACGACACAAAGGGACATAGATTATGGACAAAAAAGCTTGCCACCAATGGGTATCGAACCCACAACCTTCAAATTTAATGTCACAGGCTACAACTGCGGCTATTTTCTTGTCTCTTTTACAGGGTAGAATTTCTGTACATGTAGTCCCAGGAGTATTAGTCCGCACCACTAGTAATATGTTTTTTGTCACAGCTAGCGTCAAATAACAACTATCAGATGTCTTTAGTTTACCTTCTATTTTTTAATGTTACTATGTTGCCGTGTTACCTGAACACATGTTTCAGCAATGTTTCAGCTCCCTATACACAATGCAATGATGATAGCTTTATTTATGACTATCACTGCTATAGTTTACTAAACAATTGCATCAACATCTTCTAGTTTTATTCAACAGCAATTACAGAAAGGAATTTTTACAATACAGCACATAAAGCCATGCTATTTATACCGTGCATATGACATATTTCCCTTTCATCGAACCTTCCTTGTCTAATCTTGGCCCTTTGTCAGCACATCATCACATTGAAAGCTTATGCAATCAAGCATGGCTTGGCAACGTTACATTACGAGTTGATACGGCATATGCATGCTAACTTGAAGCACTCGAAAAGACTCCAGAAATGTCCCTATCGACATATGTCACTGTTCAGTTTGTACAGTGAAGGAGAAGTTAAAGGGACACTAAAGGCAACTGTTAAGTCGAAATTGATTGTTGAAATAGCTGTCCAGAAACCTCTCATTGTTACTTTTGTGCCAAGGGAGGGCCTATTTTGAAGTAAAATCATGTTTTAGTGGTGCACGTCGGGTTAGCGCACTTCAAATTACCTGCCTCAAGAAGCAGACCGACCGGACCAACTCATCACTCACATCACTGTTGCCATGCACAACGTTGCCCGGATTTACTGCGCTAGTAGCAGCAGACTGGAAGCAGTGGGAGCCGCAGCAGCAACAACGGCCATTGATCAATTTCCCATCCTTGGCTCCAAGATTGCCGACACTTTTCAGTTCAACTGCGCCCCGCTGGATGGCACCATCTGTCCAGTGTAACTACGCCGAAATCGAATTTTTGAACCTCTCGTGTCCTTCTCCATAGTAACGCCCGGCGATTCTTTTTTCCACGAATCAAACAGAAATGAATAAGCAGCAATTCAATGTGTCTTTTGATTCACGGAAAGTTCTTTATTTAGGGCAGCTATATCGATTACTAGCGATTAATTGTAGGTGGTGCGTCTGATGTCATCGGGATCATTTTGAAAATGCCCAACTGAGGCGCATAAGTTCGTGTGCATTTACCTTAATTTCTCGGTAATTAGAGCACTGTTGATAATATTGTCATTTTAGATGTCATACATAGAGCTGTCACTGTGACGTAAATTGTTATTTGACTTTGGTGTCCCCTTAACATTCGGGATGAACTTGCGTGGACACGCATGCATCTACAAAATATCAATGACTAATATAGCCTACAACATACTTAAAATCAAGTTTAAAGAACGTGCCATGCCACTGCGAATGAAATGCACCTTTGGCTTTTGTGTAAACAACCAAACACTCCTTGTATCACGAGTTTGTGTTGATTGCCACAATTCTTGTGAGCTCTCACTTCTAGCAGACCGTTTTAAAGGAAAAAGGGGAAGAGACTTGCATGAGAAGAGTGCAAAAGCAGATGGCCTTGCCCTGGTGTGCCCTGCCATATGCCACAAAAATTTGTCATCTAGCCTACAAGTACGTTTCAAGCTCGCCTTAGCAGTGCATTTCTCGTAGGCCAAGCATATCTATGCCACCTCAGAGGGGATTATAGTAGCACCCAGGAAATTTTCCACGTAGAGAGTTGTCAACACGGTGCTCATGTACGTGCCGTCTTGTGTGTTCACATTCCCAGCTATGTTTAACCAAAAACTACTCTGGCTCCTACCTCCCTCGGTGCTCTGTGAAACCGAAACTGCAGCTGAGCGCTACGAAACAGATTCCAAATAACTGACCGTTGCACGCTCAAGCAAGCGAGCCTTCCAGGCGTGATAAGTCGGTCGTTCGCTACCTATTGCATCAGAAAGAGTTACATTGCATGCTGATGGCGATATATTTCATAGAAACGCAGTGCATCGAAAGACAAGAACAAGCACATGCTATTAACTGGTTTATTAATAAAAAAAACAGCTCTACATACCCACGCATTTAGAGAGCTGTTGGCCAGAGCAATGCTCTCGAAAGCAGAAAGATCACCGCGAGAAGTTTGTGTGCTTTTTCTTATGGGTGTTTCGCAGATCACTCTCACGAGAAACAGAGCAAGCTTTTATTAAAATGCAACCCCCACCCACCCCCCCAAAAAAAAATACCCCGAGACAACTGTCCTAGAGGTAAGCTTTGCGACTAAGAAGGAAAAGCTACGGAAGTGGGAAACTCTTTACAAACATTTTTCATTTTACGCAGAGTCATACGTAATGCAGTACAAGTAATGGATCACTAGTAATTGACAACATTTTGTTGTAATTTTGAAATTAACCTTCAGAATATTTTAATTAGCTTTTCATATAATTGATTACCCTCTTTTTACCTAATCGAGCTTTATCCAGACATCTAGGGCCGTTCTCATCCCAAGGAATACGAGACTGCTCTGTAGGGACTCACTAGTGATGTATTGACACCCCTTCTCCCCACCCCCCTTGGGGGACATGACCTAGGAAAAGCCTCCCAGCATTCACACGGGCCTACAGCCTTCTCTATACCATTGTAGCTAATTGTAGTTAGAGTAAATTTGAGTTGTTGCATTAAGGCAATGAAACTTTGAAGGAAAGCAACTTAAATTTGATGTGTTAAGTTCCTGTAATTGCTTTGAATAACTGTAATTGACCACTGTAATCAATCACTTTTATAAAATGTAACTGTAATAGTAATTGGTTACTTAACGTTTGTCATGTGCACAAGTATGAGTCTCAGCCACATTAGCATATGCAGAATATTAGTAAACAAGCATCTGATAATATCTGAAAACAGCACAGTGATTACAAGATAAGGCAGTACAAAGGGCTCTGCATTTCTTTCAATACCTAAGGTTAGCTTGCATATGCCATATTTACTCGATTGTAACACCAGGGGTGATGCTCCATGTGTCCAAGAAGAAAAACAGTAAAATTGTGAGTATCATTGCACTTTGTTCACCATATCAATTTTTCTGCTGTATTTTTGCTATAAAGTGCTGTATCACTGCCATTTAACCACACTTTGCTTTGGCTAAAGATATGGCTAAAAATTTGGTTAAATTCAGGTAAATGAATGAAATTAAGGTAAAATGAATGAAACATTCACATAATCCGAAAAGTTGGGAGCTTATGTCGATGCCACCACTACGGCCTCTTCCAGACCAGTTCATAATATCTATCTATATGTTGGCATTCTGATACTGTCAGGAAGGAGGCCAAAGTTGGTCGAGATAATCGTCATCCTAAACGCGCTCACGCAGATAGATGGCCAAAATATATCTCACGGCATTGAGCTTCTCCTTCAGCATCTGGTCCATCACTGGATTGGCTATCAGGATGCGGACGGGATCCCGCTCGAAGACTTCCTGATGAGGTTCGTGGTAGGCAGGGTCATAGGGCAGCGAGATGTGGCATGGGTCGAGGGAAACTGCCAGCGAACTGTACGCCCCCAGCGCCACCATCGGCAGCCTGTGGGTCTGGCAGTCGTAGCCACCGCCCGCACAGGCGCCCACATGGCACATCTCCCGCGGCAGCCGGTGCTGCTCCAGGCACCACCGCAGAAACGAGACCACCAGAGTGCCCACACTGGGGTTCTTGCCATGGTCCAGCTCGGTGTCGCACCCGTCCCATGGCTCGTGCAGGAGCAGTGCCGTGGAACTAGTGACCTCTTTGACGTCCTGCTCGTTGCACTCACCTTGTCCACCCTGCTCTGACAATCCAGAGTCCACTGTCTCGTCAGAGTCGTCCAGACAAAGGGGCTCCACAAACCCATCAATAATCTGCCAGGCTTCAGTAGGAGCCTTCTTGTGGGAAATGCATTTGCCTGCACTCAGTTTCTTTGATGCCTCCACAGTTGGCTCAGCACTTGGCTCATCCTGGGAAGCTGCTGTTTCCAACATCATGATGACATGCCGCCTGCTCGTGACAATCTTGCTCAAGGGTGGAAATTTCCTACTTTCCACAAACTCATTGTAAATGTCTAACAGGCAGTTGGAGCACAGCCCGGGCTTGAATGGGGCGCCAGGTTTCTGCTCGCCAAGCAGCGTCTCCTCTTTCAGCCACTTTTTAATTATTTGAAAGGCTGTCTTGAAGGAATCGCAACTTGCACCCAGACCATCATTCTCAGCAAGGCTGCTGTTCTCTTCGACAAGGTGCTCAATCTTCCAGTACAAAATGTTCGGGCACCACACCTTGTCCTGAGCGTCGGCGCTGCGCAAGATCTCGATGAGAAGGTCCCCGATGCACCAGGGAAAGCTAAAAAATGAGTCCTCTTCTTTCTGCTCATACGTCACCATGTACCAGGCTGAGGCCCTGCTAAGCTTCCTTTTGGTCGATTCTTCTGGATCGAATATGCAGCTTTCCTGCATTTCTTTCAAGATGCCGTTGTAGAAGACGTCGCGTGTGGTGACCGTCAGAAACTTGACCATCTTCTCAACGAGGTCTTCCATGTTGAGCTTGTCTGACTGGGCGCTGTGACAGGCATCGAACGTGTTCACCATGCACGCCATAGCCTCACCCTCGGACCCGATGCCGTACTGGTTCAGTATTCGCCGAAGGTTCATGTTGTAATCCGTCAGAGCCTGCGCCGCCGACTCTCGGTACTCTTCCCAACCTGGTATGGCAAGCGCCTGGCACCGACCAGGGTCAACGTGCCGGTGACCCAACCTGCCCACGGCGGCCTCCAGGAAACGGCACGTTCGGTACAAGACACCGAGTGCCCTGTCGGACCGGTACGTGGTCTTGTGGCTTCCTTTTTCCATGAAGTCTGGGTACAGCATGGGCCAGCTCGTCTCGTCGAAGGTAGGCAGTCTTGCCATTCTTTGCAAAGTTGAGGCAGATGCTGATCTCTTCAGCGATGGCAAGGCACTTCTGTGAATAAATTCCTTCCTTCTCCTGATCAGCACAGGCCAGTTGTGCGTTGGAGAAGATACCAATGGAATCATTCTTGATATAGTTGCATATGAATTGAAGCATGTCATCGGTCTGCATTAGAGACAAAAGAGACGTGTCTTTGTGATGGAAGCTGTCGCAACATGCAGCGATTGGTTAACCATGCCAGCTCGAACAAGAACAAGAACAAAAAAGGTACCCACGTGTTTTTACGTTGCAGTGAACTTCTGCACAGCAAAACAAGCAATACTCAAATAATCACAACGACAGCACGAAGCACTTTGCCAAATCCAACATTACAGGACAATTGTATCATCTCGCTCATGCCATAGTATCAGTGATGCTTGCATGTTAATATTATTGACATGCAGCAGCATACATGCAAGAAGTTGGCCAAATACATCGAACAATGATGCTGTCACCGGTTAATATGATGCAACAAGATAGTACATGACAATAAGCACTAAAATTTTTCGGTTGCACCTTGCCAAACAAGGCTACAGACCTCAGCAACGAGTGAAAAAATAGAAGAAATTGAGGAGAATAAATATTTGATTGTGCAAAGTGATGAGTACAATTTGTATGGATAGGATACGTTAGGTCACACATAAAAATATTGCAAAGTCGCAGACCTGCAAATGTAAAAGCAAACTGCTTTGGTTCCTTGATGATCAAAACTTTATTACTCCCAAAAGAGGGGACCGGCGGAGAGGTCGGTTACGCTGCTTAGAGGAGGTCAGCGGGGATCCCTTAGGACACCCCGGCCTCCAATGCGCGTGGCTTCCAATGCGCGTGAGAAAGCGAAGACCTTCGCAAGAAATAAATTGTTGGCACTTCAGCGCTCTGTCTTGTCTCTTCTCCTGTCCCCTTTTGCCCTGTCGTTTTCGCTGGTAAGCACTCTTTAGCACGTGAGATTACCCGACGTTGCTGTGCCGAGTCAGTGATATGCAGAAGGGACTCCCATGTATCTTCTGTGTGAGAAGCGTCAGCGTACTGTGGGCGCGTCCATGCCATGTGTCCTTGAGAAATGCAGTGGATGACTAGTCAATCACATCCCCAGGAGAGCAACTGAGAAATACCCTGATGAAACTGATTATTTCCGTCTTTAAATGGGACACGTTTCAACTTGTTGGTACAATATCAATTCTGGAAATAGCGCGAAGACACTACAAGGCTAGAATAGAACAACATAAAGGAACGAGTGCTGAAAACCATTTGTGGGCTCAATCAAGCCTAATCAAAACATTATAACCTTCAAGGTATTCGAAATGAGCTAACAGACTTATAAACCACACGTAACCTCTTGGAAATGTGGTTTCACTGCAGTAGAGGTGCTACACCATGAATACACCTATCCGGGAGAAATCCACACTGTTGCGAAGCCCCACTACAAGGTTGAAGAACATAACACCCTCACATCTATTCATCATTTCTTAACTTTAAACTTACTGAAACGAGCCAGGGCGGGCTAGACTCCGAGTATAGTCAGTTATAAAACGTTAACGTGTTTTACAAGTGATCAGTTGCATATTACTGAAAATCAGATCCTGCTACTATTTAGTGTTGCTTCCACATACCTATGAACCAAAAAGAGTGACCTATGTGCATGCCTTGGTTCTATTTTAGGTATTGTGCAGGTTAAGCCATGAGAAATACGTTCCTTTTCTTTTATAATTATACTACTCAAATTTGCTTTGAAATCATTCAACCAAATCACTATTTCTAGCTTGAAATTTACTACACTTAAACCTCAATATAACAAAGTTTCATCGTACACGAGTTTGTTATATACAAAAATTTGTTAAAGATTTCTTTCTAACGCTATATTCATTGAAACACTATCCTTCATTTACTTTGTTACGACCGATATTTCATTATGTCAGGGTCCATTAAATCAAGCTTTAAGTTCATTTCTCCCAGCACTTGGTCCACAGTTCTGGTCTCGTTTTTTTGCACTGTTAATAATCTTACCTGTATATCTTATGTATTAACACAGCCCAAATACAACATATAATGAACATTTCAGTGCATCCTTATGCAGTGAAATGTATGAGAATTTATTGCTTCGTACACTGTTTTTATCCCAATTCTTCAGACTGTTTTTAATCCCTAAAAATTGCATTTCAATAAGTTTTAGGTTGTCATCGCCCTCAGTTGCTCTGTTATGTCACAAGCAGTGAAAATTTGAGTGATGACACAACCGGATGTAAAGATGAAGTTTCAACTTGTAATTTAGGTGTCTAGAACCCTTAGAGGACACTAAACACTTTTCTATCAATTAAGAACTATGCAAGACGAGTAGACAGCCATGATTTATGATGTCACAGCTATTGGTGCACAACGTTTAATGAGGCATCCCCAGCCGGATTTTTTTTTTTTGGCACATTTTGCCGCTTACCGGGCGTATTTTCGTGTTAAGAGTGATACCTTTGCTACCGCAAAAGGGTACTTCACTAAAGTGAGAAAAAAATTCACGTCAGAGCAAAGACTCAAGCTTGCAGTGTATTTGGTGCAGTGTTTTGCTGGTCGTGAGCTCTAAGTCAAACCTTCAATTCTGTGAAAGTGCCAAGTGAATAATACATAACAATTTAGAGCGAAAGTACAAAAGTGGGCCTGTCGAACATGAATAGGGGCTTTGGTTAGAGTCTCATTCAGATCACAGAGCAGTTGACGAAACATGTGCAGCCTGAAACGTCACAACTCTGTCATGGAAGTAATCAAAACTAAAGTCAATTGCAATTAAGGCTTACTGTGATTGGCTTCCCGTGTGGCTCGGGGTTGCGATCCGAGAAGTTCATGGGTCTTCTGTTCGGCCCTGGGAAGAAGAGGCACTTTTCCCAAATGACAACGTACTCGTCCCCGTCCAAGTCCGAGCCTGCATGCCACACACAATGTTCAGAGGGCAGCACACATACTCCGTAGAGTCCCCAAAGGAAGCCACACATGGAAAAAAAGGACAGTTTCCACCATAGTGTAATAAAAGCGAAGACATTTATTGGCACCCTTCACGCAACTCTAAGCCTGCCCGCCAAATCTCACAAATAACGATTATATAACAAGTGGTACCAGGATGCCAATATAACACACAAAGACAACACACAAAATGTAGCACCCACAGAGCAAGAATACTTGAGGACCCAAAACTGGGCTCGCTCGAGCGTCCTGAAAACGTCACGAAATCAGGCGCCGCAGCAAAGCGCCCTCCATCATGAAACTCCGCTAGCGGAGAAGAAAAAATGCACACGCGGCCTTCACCACGCTCTCGTTCAAAGCAACTCAGCCCCAAATCGCCGTTTGCGTTCAAGTGAATGTGTTTTGGTCGTTCCGGTGCATACTCGTCGGTTCCAAATTTTAAAGCGACAGCGTTTAAGAGCTACTTTTGCAGAATTGCCAGCGGCGTTGTTGATTGCGAGTGAAAAATTTACGCTGTTCGTGACCACTAAATCAAGACACAAATAAAATGAATAGGCATGTTTACTTTGAGCCACCCAAGTATCTGTCCTTGCATGCTTTCTGCAAATCGCATCAGGTCAAGTTCATTTTAAAGACGGTAGTGTTGCGACAGGTTCGCCCCGTTCAAGTAGCCCGCCACAATCATCGTGACACCAGCACCAGCAAGACCCGGCTAGGCTGGCATGCGCCACGCGTCCGTGCGCTCCGGCAACGAGGAAGAGGAAGATAGTTCGATCTGTGCCACTCGGCTACTCAGACTTGATGACCATAGTCTTTAGAATCGTGGGCACAAGTTCGCCCTAATAAAGACGCTTGTTTTTTTAACCTGTCTGCCTCAGCATCGCTACATTTCTGGTGGAGGCGCTAGGTTATGAATCGAAGCCCCGCGAGCTCAAGACAGCGTAGCCCCGACGACCAGCGTATCAACCCCGTGGAAGTGACTCCTGTACAACAGAGGGCAAGTCGCCGTCTTCGAGGTGACTCACCTGAGTTCGGTCCTCTTCACTTCACACCAAATAGAATTCAAACGATGGATGCCACCACTATGACTAGCCAGGTAACACCGGCAAAAGTGTTCATTAGCCAACTGCACCAGCCGCCAGTATTCCACGGCGACTCGTACGAGGATGTTGAAGATTGGTTGGACCTGTTCGAGAGAGTGGCGAGCTTGAATGGATGGGACGAAAGAGAGAAGCTCCATCGTGTATACTTCGCCCTGGAAGACTTCGCAAAGACATGGTTTGAGAATCATGAAACCTCGTTGTCTACATGGGAGGTCTTTCGACGACAAGGGGTGGCTACGTTCGCGAACATAGACCGGAAAGAAAAGGCGGAGGCTGCTCTTCAATCGAGGAACCAGCTCACAAACGAGAGTGCTGCTATGTACATTGAGGACATGGTGCCTCTGTTCAAGCGTGCGGATTACAACATGGCTGAGGATAAGAAGGTGTGCCATCTAATGCGCGGAGTGAAGCAAGAGCTGTTCGCCGTTCTCGTCCGCAACCTTCCAAGCACAGTTGCTGAGTTTTACTGTGAAGCGACGGCCATCGAAAAAACACTGGAACAGCGGGCTCGGCAGCACAACCGGAATCTTGACTGCGCATCTGCACAGGTATTCTTCGGAGGCGTGCGAAACGACGTTGAAGCCCTGCGAGAGCTCATTAGATCAGTTATTATAGAAGAACTGAGCAGACTGCAAATGCCCCAGACTCCAACTGCACTGTCTGTTACGGACGCTATTCGTGACGAACTGAGGCAGGTGATACGAGAGCCAGAGCGTGAGCTGCAGCCCGTTTGACCTATCTGAACATACTCTGAGGTTGTCAGACAACCCACGGTACACAGCAATGCAGCAGTTGCGATGACAACTACTTCTCTCCCACCTGTGGCACGCAGCGCACCTCGTCCACGGGAACCAACAGCTACCTATCTGCCCCCAGGAGCACGTAGCACACATCACTATGTGGAGCGTAGGCCCAGGAAAAGCGACGTCTGGTGTGATCACGAGCGCAGGCCTCTGTCTTTTCATTGTGCGGAAGTGGGTCATCTGTACAGATTCTGTCTTTACCGACAAGCTGGATTAAGAGGCTTCCTGTCGTATGCACCGCGCCCCCGAAACGGCGAAAGACCAGCAGAGATTGAGGAGTACTTGTCCACGTGCCAGAACTCACCACCTCTACGCCAACATTGGTCACGGTCACCATCACCTATGTGCTACCGGTCATCCAGCCCATGTGCACCTCCAAAGCAGCCTGGTCATCGCTTTCCAAGTCCACTCCCGGGAAACTGAAGCAAGCGACCTGTGGAGGTGAGGCCACTGATGACGTCAGTTACGAAGATCCTCCTATATGGTTTGAGGGTGATGACAGTGTATTTCAGGTAGATGGGTGCATCAACGAAAACATTACTTTAGATTTGCGGCTGAGAATGGAAAGATGGGAGCTGAATGCCTTAGTTGACACTGGTGCTGATTATTCAGTGATAAGTCACAAGATGGTGAAAGAGCTAAACAAAACTGTGACACAGTAGAGTGGATCGCAGATACGCACGGCAGGCGGTCACATTATTACAGCCCTTGGCAGATGCACTGCAAGACTTGAAATACGGGGCTTTATTTACGTGGCTAATTTCATTGTGCTGCCAGAATGTTCAAGGGAACTCATTATAGCAATGGATTTTTGCGAGCTAATGGCACCGTAATTAACCTGCGTAGGTCCAGCATGTCGTTTTCGACTGAACGAGCTATACCTGTGGAGGAATCTGAGGAACAACGCATAACTGCTCTACGCGTTGTTCATGATAACGTAACTGTGCCGCCACGCTTCAGTATAATGGTGCTTGTAGAAAATGACGCATTGTACAACAGCGAAGGCATAGCGGATACAAATGTAGCGCTGTTTTTGAACAAAGGTACCTGCGTAGCTAGGGGTCTTGTTCACTTGATGAATAGCCGTGGAGATGTGCTACTCACAAATTTCTCCAATGAACTTCAACACATCGCTCAAGGCACGGCTAGTGCCTATTTACACGACTTCTGTATGGCGACTGAACTATGCAGCTTAACGACATCAACCACTCGACCAGTGGCCTGCAACGTCGACACATCCATGACCGTCAATCAGAGCCTTCCGGACAGTCAAAAGAAACAGATTTACGCCTTGGTAAAAGAATTCTCTGATTGCTTTTCAACTGCCTCGAAGGTCCAGCACACGTCAATCACGAAAAACAGAATTATAACGCAAGACGACACGAGGCCTATATGCCAGCATCCATATCGGGTGTCAGAGAAAGAACGGGAAATTATCGGCGACTATAGTCTTTCTTGGGGACTTTTGACACAAAAACTTTGGTCTGCCTGTCTGTACCTTTGTCTGTACTGGGTACTCTAAACATCACCAGCCGATACCCCGTACGGCCGACCCCATCCGCAGCAATCACCAATGTTGCTCAGGAATCAGCGTTCATACGTGTGTGATTGTCAATTAAAAAGCAATTAGTGCGCATATCTGAGGCACCATAACAACACGTATATATTCTGCATGTTCGTGTTTTACTAGAAAAGGCATACATAAGTAATACCAGAGTCCTTCAATACTTTTCTGGTCACGAAACTTCTCCGTCACGCTATGAGAGAGCTTCATATGGGGACCAAAGCTCCCTGGCGGTGGCGCAACGGGTCTTGTGAAGGCGGCTTAGACGGCAGCGGCCGCATTTGCAGTGCATTGAAGCGTGAGCTTGCTGGTGTTGTTTTTTGTGTGCTGGAGCTTTCTACACTGATTACAAAGGGCAAAGTATGTGAACTACCATGCCCCTGACGTGCTGCGTACCTGGTTGCTGCTCTGGCTATCGGAGTATGACGGAAAAGGCTTCGTTGTTCTGCCTCCCAAGCGACCGCAAACAACGCGACAGGTGGAAGCGGGCCATTCCACGACAGGAGACAGACGCTTTCAGCTTGGAGTCGAAGGCCGTTCGTGTGTCCGAGAAACATTTCGACCGCACGGACATTATTCGAGCCGATGAGTTCAAAATAAGTGGACAATCTGTTCTTCTGCAGCGCGAGAAGCCCAAGCTCCGTGTCGATGCCATACCCCGGATACTTGAAAACCTGCCGGCGTATCTTACGAAGCTCAAGCCGCGGTCGCGCTCACAACGAGAGAATCCGCCAGCAAAACGTCGTCGCGTTTTTTCACCGAACGATGGGACTGCAGCTACTGTGAGTTCCAATAAAGAGACCTGCGATCATGACGCAGCCGGGGATGATGGTAAGCTTCCAATTGCATCGCCTTGTTTTCTTTTTTTCACTATGTTGAAAGCCTGTGTTGCTTGTGTGCTACGTGATGATGCTTTATCAATATTGATCCTTATTTATGTGTTTTACAGGTGGGGCGATAAGCACTGGAGGCTGCATGCCAGACAGAGGGGAATGTCTGCTCTATCTCAGACCTCCAAGCTGTAAAAGACCAGCTTCGAAGCACTAAACAGCAACTGCGTTTGTGCCAAGTGAAGATTGCGAAATCGACAGTACAGGCGAATAAGAGCAGAAGATCACATCAAGACGTCCAGAAATGCTCAGCTCGCGAGAAGCTCATTTTTGACCAATGGCTCATGAAAGCCAACGCGAAGTCTCCAACAGCTGTGCGGTAAGTTCCAAATACTCCATCCCACACGTTGCATCGCTATTGGATAACTACTTTTCCGTTGTAAAATGTTATCTAAAGGTGTAGCCCATTTCAACATCGTGTATTTGTTTCTAATACAGTCGACTCCCGTTAATACGAAGTTCACGGGAACCGCAAAAAAATTCGAATTAAACGAACTTCGAATTAAGCAAAAAGCACTAAAAACGGCACTTTTATTAGTTTAAAAGCACGACAGTTTTTAGGAAAAATAGTCTGTCATCTTCTTCTGCTTGCCGAATCTGGCTGCGGCTAGCAAGTTTTGTAAGGAATACACGTGTCGAAGTGCTTCTTCGGCGTTGTGTTCTCCAACAAAAAACCGCTGCGCAAGAGCAAGACCCGCAGCTACATCGGCCGCCCTCGGTGGTGGCTCATTTCCGATGTCGTCATCATCGTGATTTTCAGGAATGCAGTCATGGGGCCGAACCATCTGCACGATTTCGCTGTCCGTTAGTGGACCGCATGTTTCGACGTTGCTGTCCACAGCGACATACTCGTCAAAACGGACGTCACCGAGAGCGGCGCGAAAGCTACCGTTGTCGAGCTCATTTGTTTGCACTTCCACTGGCGCACAAGGAGAAGCATCCCCCGAGTTTTTCATGAAACCACAGGCCCGGAAACAATTGGCGATGGTTTCTTCTTTGACGCGGGTCCAAGCTCGCGCTAGCATGTTGATGGCACTAAGCAAACTCACCTCGTATTGCGACGAGTTGTCCATGCACAAAAGCATGCGCTCGACGAGATGCTGCCTATACAATACCTTCACATTTTTTATTATGCCCTGGTCCAAGGGCTGCAACACGGACGTCGTGTTTGCAGGCAGGTACACAAGACGGATGGCACTCAAGGCAGGTACGTTCATATGGGCACTACATTGGTCCACAAGGAACAACACCTTACGGCTTGATTGCGCGAACTTGCGGTCGAGTTTGGTGATCCAGTCCTTAAATATATCGGATGTCATCCACGCCTTTCTGTTCGAGGCATAATCCACAGGAAGCGTCTTCACGCCTTTAAAGCACCTAGGCTTGGCAGCCTTCCCGATCAAAAGCAGGCGACACCGTTCTGTGCCAGTCATGTTCGCCGCGACTAGCACTGACACTCTCTCTTTGCTTCTTTTGCCTCCAGAACAGTCGTCGTCTTTAAATGTCAGGGTCTTGTCCGGTAGCAGCCGATAAAAAAGCGCAGTCTCGTCTGCATTAAAAATGTCTGCCGGCTGGTATTCTTCGAGGTACTCGCAAAGTTTGTCCGCTTTCCATGTCAGGCACGTTTCCTCATCGACTGACGCCTTCTCCCCACACAGGCTTTTAAAAATCAAGTCGTGGCGATGTTTGAAACGCGTAAGCCACCCATCCGAAGCAGCGAAGTCATTGATGCCCAACATTTCAGCAAGCGATGACGCTTTTGCCGTGGCGACTTCACCACTGAGAGGAAGTTTGTTGTTTCGTGCCTCTCTGATCCAAATCAGCAGTGCTTCCTCCAACTCGGGGTAGGCGCCGGTGCGCATCCGCTTCCGCGATGTCTTGAATTTTTCACTTTCAAACGCATCCAATATTGAGCGCTTATTCTTTATGAAAGTCGACAGCGTGTTAGGCTTAATGCCGTACTTTCTTGCAATGTCTTGTTTGGCGGTGCCTCCCTGGTCAACTTCCTTCAAGACTTCGACTTTCGTCGCTAGGTCTAGCGTTCGGTAAGGGCCACAAGTTGCCATTATCAAACGTACGTCACCACCACAACACTCAAAATCAGAAGCGCGGAAACACGTGTGGAATCAACCCAGCGCGCGGGTGACGCGGTGACACACTCGAGTCTCGACAAAAGTCAACTAAAGAGTCAGTCCATGCCGCCGATGCGATTCGCCAGCGTTAAAAAGATTGCCGCTTCAAGATCTGTGGCGCTGCGGACAGCAGTGATGGCGAAGACACCAGCGCGGTCCGGCAGATGTTTTGGCATATGAAAAGTTCCCCATTTTACTGTAAAATTACGGTCGCGAGGAGACTGTCGATTGAAAAAACTTCTAAATAACCAATATTATGGGTTTTTAACTTCGAATTATCGAGCGTTTTTTTCTATACGATTGCATGCAAAACTGATGGGACCATTTGCTCATTTCTAATTCACCGAAACTTCCAATTAAGGGACTTCGAATTACCGGAAGTCGACTGTACACCGAAAAACAATTCCTATTGAGGCAGACGTTGCTTTGGCAATTTTGTTTTGTATAGTGTTCTTTGTAATTTCGGAAAAAATTGCAGGTTTGTTTAGGCAAATGTAGTGTGTGCAGTTTTTATAACACCATTCTCTCATTACATTTTGCTTTGCATGGATAGTTTCCAACAAGCTCATAATGGAAAATACATTTGTAATCCTATCTCTCCAGGTACAAAAAGGAGTGGATTTACGACTGCTTGCTGCTAAAGATAAAGTCCACAGCAGTCTACATTTTTCTTCAAGAAAATGAGTTTCTGCCTCTTCCGAGTCCGCGCACCCTCTATGGCTACCTCAGAAACCCGAAAGCTGACTTTGGTTTCGACAGCACTTTGTTCACGGTTCTGCATGAAAAGCTAGAGGCAGTTTCAGGAAGAGAGCGTCGAGGTAAGAAGCAGCACTCATTTCTTTAATCGTACCATCTTCAGCAACGCCATTGAGACAAAATGTTAACCTACCCAAAACTTTGCAGGGGTGCTTATGTTCGATGAAATGAGCGTCAGAAAAAGCGTGCACATTCGCGAGTCGGACATGGCACTACTGGGCAAGGTGGATTTCGCAAACACACACAACCAGGCGATCATGGCAAATACGGCTACTACGTGCTGGTCTTCCTGTTTCGACCTTTCCTGGGAAGGTGGTCACAAACTGTGGGCACCATTTGTGCTTCCAATGCTGCCCCAGGGTCAATCGTTGCTAAGCTTTTCCTGCAGTGTATTGTTAACCTCGCAAATGCTGGTGTTGTTGTTGATGCAGTGACGTGTGACAACTTCACATCAAACCAATCAGCCTTGAGATCTCTGGGTACGCAGTTTCAAATTTCATTTAGCTGTGGTGAGCGATGTAGTGGAAAAACAACTGTACTAGTAGACTGATTTATCTCTAGGTGTCACCGGGGACATTCACAAGCTCCAAACTTGTTTTGAACACCCGTGTGAGCCATCAAAGCAAGTCCATGTAGTGATAGATCCCCCGCACATATTTAAGTGCATCAGGAACAACTTGCTGAAAGTTGGCAAGTTTTTGGTAAGTGAAAAAATTTACATATGAATGCCTTGACCTGAACATAAATTATTCAGTTATAAACAAATTTGTGACTTCTCCTTATGTTGCAGCTGTCTCAAAGAAAGGGGGTGTTTCACTCTCACTACAAGGACTTGCTGGACTACGAGGAGGAACAGGCTGGGCTCCGGGCTGTCCCGCGTTGACGAAAGCCCACATTTTCCCCAATGCGTTCCAAAAGATGAGTGTCAAGTTGGCTGTCCAAGCAAGTCATGCACGTTCAGTGCAAAGTATTTCAAAAACATCTGCTCACACGTGTTTTGGAAAGTTAACGTAAAACCTTGTTGCCACACACTTTGCAGCTGTTCAGTGAGAGTACAGTTTCGGCCATGGAGTTTTACAGCGAGCAGGAAGACTGCAAGAAGCTCCATGGGTCGACTGCGACATCCGAATTCACAAGAACACTGAACAAGCTGTTCGACTGCCTCAACTCCCGGAGGCCAGACCATGTCCGATTCAACGAAGCACAACACATTGCTGTGAGAATCTTACGTGTGTTATGAAGTAGCCTTTGTGTACTATAGATGAAGCATACTTTTATTCCAGGTTTGAAGGACAGCATTGCGTGGCTGGAAAACTGGGAGAAGTACGTTCAGGTATTACCAACTCAGAGGCAAGTCTGCTTTCTGAGTAAGCAGACATGTGGAGCCCTCAGGATAACACTGCATAGCTCAGTTGCACTGATCGAGAGCTTGCTGTCAACTGGGTTCCATTACGCACTCGTTGGTAACTTTGGGCAAGATCCTCTGGAGGTAACAAGATTACTTTTTGCGTATAAATGAGCTATGAATTTCTCATTTTTGCTATAAATTTCTTTCTAGAGGTTTTTTGGCATCGTCAGGCATGTTGCTGGTGACGGAGGGCAGCCAACTGTCCAACATTTCTTGTTCATCTACCCGATGCTCTCCGTGAACAACCTGGTTCGGCCACCAAAACGGGCCTCGTTCGAGGGAGAAGGACCCCAGCTATTGCTCAAGCTCCAGGACCTCTTTGACAAGGAAAAGCCTGTCTCCAGTCAGGTAAAATACCCTTGTTTGTTTACGCACAGAAATCACCATTATGTTAGTCATAGCTCTAGCTTCTTTTTTTCAGGAGCAGGTCCACTACACAAACGACCAAATAACCAACTGAAACAGGCCCCTCCGCGCGCTCATTATGCTGCTTCTGTATCGTGAGCGTTGTTTTTCCCTGCTGGCAACGCTAACTTTCCGAATTTAGATTATTTATTTACATTACTAGGCAGCTTTAGCATATCGTTACCGTGTTTACGTTACTGTTTACTGTGTTTGCGGGTATAGACTTCACCGCTCGAGAGTTACCGCGAACGGTAACTTACCGGTACAGGCTTCACCTCCGGTAACAATGATAACGCAAACACCGTAACGATATGTTAAAACTGCCTATCAGTGCGCTATCAAGTAGCGCAAACACAGTGCTACGCTGTACGTTTGCAAACCTATTTGCTCAGCGCAGCATGTCACCCAGGGCTGAATACAGATTTATTTCTGCCGCTAGTTACCTCAATTCAAGCAGGCGGCTGCAAAGGCTAATCAAAAATTGAAAACACAAGATGTCCGCCTTCTCAGAGTGAGAGCGTAGAGGTGCCTGTTTCAACAAACGAACGCTGCAACACATACGCCTCAGTAATACCCGTGGACTTGCCTGAATTTCACTGCTAAGCTACACGACAACAACTGACTCAAAAACATGCACACTTTGCTCGCGTTTTTACAGGAGGAAATGAAAGCAGGCGCGTTGCCAACAGAGAAACAGCCGGCCAGCAAGCATCGCGACCGCTGGCGAAGCCTTCACGTTGACAGCGGCGATCCCAGCGGTAGCTTTTGTCCCTGAATGAAACTCCTGCCGGAGTTTCGTGACCAGAAAAGTATTGAAGGACTTTGGTAATACTAAGGACCGTAGCGCTTATCATGCTCTGCTGACCGTCCAACGCTTGCACGGAAAGGAGAGCGTTTCCACTCTCCTTTCCGACTGTGGTGGCACCTACCCGTCGCCTTGCGTTCTACACCTTATCACCTCTGAGGCGGGCGTGCACACCCGTCTCAGAGTTACCCTCTTTGTTTTTGAAAAAAACTGTCATAAGGCGGTCATGTCTCATGTGTGACGTGACTTGATGTGCTTGTTCGCCTCCACTACAGCTCGAGGCCCTGCAACGCAGCGCCTCCAGAATACTATTCACCGATTTTCTTGCGCATAACATCAAATAAATGTCTTCTTCACTCTCTCCACATGCAAGACTATCGTCTTTCGACGACATTTGCAGATTAAATGCAGATACGGGGCCAATTTTTTCTCCATGTGTGTGTGTATTTTTGCTTTTATGCTGCGACATTTTTTTCTTTGTGCTCTATCAGCTCAGGACTGTGCAAAGATGCAACAAGTACTTTGTTAGGCCAATGCAACTTCAGCGAGTCGCCTTGATTTCCACGAGCAATGCACAAAGCGGTCCCGCGCACAAGGGTGCCGCAGCGAACAGCACGCATTTGGTACACTTGCAGTACGCTTACGTGAGCGGTAACAGCACTAGACCCCCAAGCCACACGTACGGCCGAGGAGGCAGGTCACAACCTACCTATAATCTTTAAAATTTTTATTGCTGGCAGATTTGTTGCGATGATGTGCCGGCATGTTTGTCAACAGCCGTCATTATGCTTCTGTGCATTTCCATGGAGCCATCATAGCGCTTGAGCCAAGCTTGCAATAATTACTGCATGTTCTACAGCTGATGCACTTATCCTAAAGACTCAAAATTGGAAGTTGGTTGCAGTAACATATGCGACCAAATATTTAAAAAGATCGAACATTCGAGTTACTTGAAGTATTCCAAACTTTCGAATATTCGCACACCTCTCAAATTCAATGAATTTCAATACGCAATTGTATTCAACAAGGAATCTAAATTTTCGTCCAACCTCTGAAGCTTTTTCGAGAAGGCTGCTAAGGTCGGTAACATTAAATAAAATCTGTGACCTGGCAGTAAAAGAAATATGATATCAATGTTCTTTTTACTATCTGTTGATGCATCTGAAGCAGACAGGTGTGACTAGAAAAGCTTACCGCCCATGTGAGCTGGCTGTGGATGGATACAATATTATAATTATTGCAGTATTATTCTTCTAAATTTCATTTAATTTTATAAACAGGTACTATATAGACAGAAGCACTGTGATTAATAAGATCTGCCGCGGTGGTCGAGTGGTTGTGGTGCTGAAGTGCGAACCCTGAGGTCGTGGGACACAATTACACTTTTTGGTTACCGTGAAAAGCGCAATATAGGTCACAATTTTTTTTCCAAGAAAATGCAATGAAAAGTCAACCCTCGTTTTATATACCAGTCATTGGCAGAAAAAAAAATGTGAAAGTCTCGCAACAATGGGCAGCTGAAGTCAAAAGCCTCCATTGCCATCGTGAGCATCAGCATAGGCGCCGTTAGGCAAAGCTAGGCAAGGTCTACAGTGTTCTAGCAATGCCATATTGCCTCGGTTATCTGCTGTCAGTCTGCTGTTTTCTTTCTTCTAGTATTTCCTTCAAAAGTGAGTGGTAGTCGACGGCAGTTCTTGATAAACTTTAAGAAATACGTTGCGAGTATGCTGAAGCGCACGGCTACCTGGCGGCGCAATGGGAATTTGGTGCATCGGAGGAAAGCATCCAATATAAGAGAAGCCAAAAGCAACGCGAGACATTTTGAAGCAACCAAAAAAAAAAGCTGTTTCGTGGACAGACTGCAGTGCACCCCAAACTGGAAACGCTACTAGCCAAATTCGTCCGGGAGCTGCGTGCAAGGTCTCTACCTGCAACAGCGGGCTGCACCCGCATAAATGCTCTCGAGATAGCGCGCAACTCTGGGTTCATAAGGGTGCAATTCGAGAGATTGCAATCGTGGGTGTGCCGATTTATGAAGCAGAAGGGTTTTGCATTGAGGCGGCATATTTCTTCTTTCCGCTAATGCCGCATCAGTAACGCATAGGATGGAACAGAGGACGATGCACTCTGGGACGTTACTAGTGAAAAACAGGCGTCGGACTCAAGTTTGGACGAGTCTGAGTGACAGCAGTTTAAGGCCTTTGGCGTTTAACTACACAAGATTAGTGTCCAAATAAAAAAAATGTCACCAGAGTGCAACTGGTTGTGTTGCATGTTTACCAAGAAAAGGGTGAGCCATGATATTTTGCAATATTTAAAAATTTCTTCTTCAGAGATTAAAAGTTGGCGTGGTTGACTCATATTGCGATCAAACCTATCTTACAGTTTTTACAGTACATTTTCACAGAGGTGAAACTTGAAAGCCTCGTATACCCTAGTTTAGACACATGTTAAACAGCCCCGGGTAGCCAGAATTTCTAGGGCCCTCCCTTACAGCGTTCCTCCTAATAATATCATGGTTTCAATACGTAAAACCCCAATGATTATTATTCACATAAAAAACAGCACCAATGATGAGGGACAAGAAAAGAAGGAGACAGACAACGGCACTCTGATTATTAAGCATGATCACAAAGTGCGATTAGCCACCTATCTCCTCAGGCTTTATCAGTCTGATGCTATGGAACCTGCTAATGGCAAGATTGAAGTTAGCAGTCATGAAACAAAGGCTCACCGGCCATTTCATCGGGGTGCGGCCTAGGTCCATGCGTTGGGAACACAATGCAGTCGATGACTTGGTGGAGCTCAGGCACGTCGACCGCGGTGAACTTGCGCACGTCACCCGGGTGCACGCAGGGGCACTTGGTGACCAGGACCGTGCCCGTGAAGACCGTCTTCTTGGGCGGTCCCTTGTGCTGCACGTGCGGACTGCGCATCTCCGTGCACTGCACAAACACCTGCAAAGCACAAGTTGGGCAACTTTAGAGAGAAGTGAAAGTCTGCACAGGAATAACATGTTTTATAATAAGCACTGAAGGGAATCTGAACATGAACATGCACTGTATTTCGCATACGACTATTACACTACTGCATATAGCCGACAGATAATGGAGACAAAGAAGGCACAGGGGGCAGCTATTAGTGACACTTAAACAAAGGTTCATTGATTATGAAGTAAAGGGAAAGGAAAGTGGATCTAAAGGTTTCCAATCAGTAAAGACCCATCTAACAATCGTAGCACTACACATGCAATGCTTTAAAAACCGTGCTTATTGCAAGAACCATTGTTTTATCCATGCCATCTGTTTCTGTATATGTAACCCACAGAGCATAACACACAGTCTTGCCTAAGGAATTTGAAACACTCTTTACCATCAAATGAATCCAGTGACGAGGTACAGCACCAATTAGATGTAAACAAGCACTACCATCTTGCCGAGCTTGTCTAATAGTTGCTGCAGTTCATCAATAAGGAATTACCAATAACTCATTTCTTCAATCCTACAACAGATGTTTCCTACAGGTGGCCACATGGCCAATACCTTCTTATGCGCAACATATCCTACCTGGCAAAAAGAATATTGCACACTCACTTCCATGCCAATCGGAGGCACTGGCTAACACTCTAAGAGTTCCACGTTTAGGACAACAAAGCCACCAGAGAAGAGTTTAGGACCTTATAGAGCGCAGTGAACGAAAAATTAGCTTTAAGTTCTAAGGTGGTAAGATTTGCATGGTTGCAAAGTTTGGAAGCAAGATGCATGCATTGATATTTATTGAATATGAACTTGGAAGCCATCTTTTGAACTTTGTCGAGTTTATATCAGTTAGCAGCAGTGTGGGGGTCCCATACTACCTTAAATTATTTCATATATTTATTTTATTTATTTCATAGTACTGTCAGCTCTCTCTTGAGGGCTCTTACAGGGAGGGTACAACCAAATACAATCCAATCAATATATATCTACGTCACGTAGTAGTGCAATGAATTAATACATGTGTAATACTTTATCAAATAGGCAAACACTGCCTGCATTTAGAGCAAGGCCTGGCTACGCACTACAAGGCTTAAACACAGCTGGGAGAAGGAAAACAAAGAAACTCATACCAAGGAAAATTCAGGCTAATCATCTGGCAGCTCCATCACTCAAATACATGTACAATTTTTTGAATTGGCAAAGATCGTTTGCATTTACTACAATGCCTGGCAACACATTTTAAAGCTCAATCGCAGCTGGAAAAAAAATAATGAAACGCGTCATTTCAACAAGAGTACGGTACTACTGCTTCGTTTCCCTGGCACTTTTAAGACCAAATCTTTGTTAATCTTTAGCTGTCCTTGCAGTATCCTGAAAAGAGCTTTCAACCAGTTCTTTTGTCTTCGTGCCTCAAGTGAATCCAGTTCACAGAAACATCTGCGTGATAGAATCTAACCGGGGATAATTCGTGCATAGTAAGCGGACGGCATGGCGTTGTACTTTTTTTAATTTTGTTTTCAGGCTGACTTGATGAGGACTCCGCATGACTGAAGCATATTCTAGTAGTGGTCTAACGAAGGTTTTGTAAGCTACAAGTTTTATATCTCGCGTAGCTTGATGTAGTTTTTGTCTTAATTAGATTTAAATTTTGTCTCAATTAATGATCGTTCTAACATTTTGTACACCAGACTTATCACTTGGGGTGTTGCACCACGCAACCTTCACCTCATGCCCCACTCAGCTTCATTAGCCTTTCTACGGGCGACGCCTGTGAGAGTGTTCCACCTCGAGACAGCAGATATCCAGTTTACATCAAGCGAAAGAAACAAATCTGGGCTGGCCATGTAATGCGCAGAACAGAACCAGTGCACAGTAAGAACAACAGAATGGTTACGAATGCATCGAAGACTCACTCGAGTAACTGACAAAGTTTAAAAACTTGACAGGGATAAAACGGAATCGTCTCACTCATGATAAGGTAAACTGGAGATCTATGGGAAGGGGCCTTCGTCCAGCAGACGACTTAACAGTCCAAGTAAGATGATAATGATGATGATGGTAGTGTTGAAAACTCCTGCTACCAAGGATCATTTCGCACAGCACTAAATCTATAAGGTGAAGGTTGGGTGCTACGTTCGAACTGGCAGAAAGTCGTATTTTTGTCCCCATAAACTAATTTTCCATTTACACTCAAGCCTCAATATAACGAACTGAGATATCATAAAATACCAATTATGACGAAGTTAATAAAAGAAGACTTGTAATAGATAATGTTAGGAATGTACCTTTACAATAATTTTTCGGATATAATGATGTTATTTTCATGTAACTTTGTTAAAATAAAGTCTGAGTGTACCGTGAAAGCCCGCATTTAGCTCTGACCTACATATAGTCCGGGGTGCAATATGGGGATCGCAAACAGAAGAAGAAAAGTTTTCACCCAAATATAGCCAGAGTAAAACGGATAAATGCATTTATTGACACACTTCATTCATCTTCGTCGTCGGACGCACCTCTTCCGAAGCTCCCTTGTCGGAAATGTTCTCCTACAGCACATCATCCTCAGTAGAATAAAGCGCGTTTATTGTACAAAATAAAAAAGCATTGTGGCATGTTGCGTGTGTTCCTTACGACAGCCTTACAAGTCTATTATTTGGTCAGTTTAATGTTCTCCCATTTCGTTGCAATTAGGAGTGGCGATGAAGTATAAAGAAAGTGTGAAACGAGACCACACTGGCTTGATTCATTCATCTTTGTAACTTAAGAAAACCACACCACCTCAACTACGACATTCGGGAGCGTGAAACTCATGCTGTCCCTTTTTCACGAAGCAATCATGGAAAAGACCGGCTACCATACCGTGTATTACTACTGGTTAACAATCTTGAGAGGGAAACCTTAAGCTAATTTTCACTTCGCGTCGGATGCTAAAACAGTATTTTCTTAGCCGTGCGGGTATATGCGAGTATGCGAGTAATTGTATGCCATATATGTGTTTTCTTTGTCTTGCCTGTTTCTTAGGTATGACACATACTTTATTTCGATTGTGTCAGAGAGTAATCTCACATACTTTTATGTATGCGGAAATCGGTATGGTTCCACCATGCTACATTTTTACGAAGGTGTTCAGAGAAGTTGTGTACTGCTCGAAGGAAAAGCGTCAACTTGTAAATTGTAACCTAACCATTATCACGTTCTGAAAGATTGCCTTCCGCCCCACCGCGTTGGTCTAGTGGCTAAGGTACTCGGCTGCAAACCCGCAGGTCGCGGAATCGAATCCTGGCTGCGGCGGCTGCATTTTCGATGGAGGCGGAAATGTTGAAGGCCCGTGTGCTCAGATTTGAATTCACATTAAAGAACACCAGGTGGTCGAAATTTCCGGAGCCCTCCACTACGGCGTTTCGGTGGTTTTGGGACGGTAAACCCCACATATACATCATTCAATCAGATGGAACACTAAAAAAATTCCATGAGATAATAAATTGAAACATTTACTCGCGAATGTCGGCGTGCTTCCGTGCATTTTATTCGAGCTAAATATTGAACCTCATCTGACGCATTATAACTATGGGTCATTGGGGTCTCCAGGATTAGATTACAAGCCCACATTAACAACCATATATATGTATCCTCTTCAATCATCAATCAACCATAAATGGCTCCGTATATTACCTTATCAGCTCATATCGGGAGCTCCAAGGTTCGTGCACTATACTCATTGGGAACGCTCGGGTGTCTAGTTCCTGCATGTTGCCGAGGTTACGGGTTCTTGACCCTGCATGCTCGAGAGGTTGAATGTCTAACTCCAACACTTCCTACGTTATGGGTAAGAGTTTTTATTTTTCCACGTAGCTCCACGGACCTCTGTCTCCTTATACAGGGTGTTTCACGTGACAAGGACCAAAAAATAAAAGTGCTTAACCACAATTGATAGAAACTAACTACATAACACTTACTGTCATCTGCCACTCGTTATAGTTTTTTCATACCACACTTGATCAGAATAACAAATAAGATTAACTATGTGAATTTTTTGTATTCACTCTAGGGCCAAATGCATCTCGTTACAATGTAAAAAAAACTGGGACACAAACGATCCAGTTCCTTAGTGACAGACGGCTGCATGCCAATATTTTTTGCCTTTTGAAACACACGCGAGAAAAACCAAAAGAAACCACGTGAGCGCACTCGAATAACACCCGTTTTTCGAGCGAAAGGGTCTTGAGTGTGGACCTTGCAAAATGATTGGTTGTGGCTCCACACATCAGTTTACACAGCGCATCAGCAATTTTGGCGACACACGTCAAGTGAGCGTCGCCGACAATAATATATATTATTGTCAGCGATGCTCACTTGACGTGTGTCAAAACTTAATGTACTTTTATAAACAGGCTAATGTCATTCGACATCACAATTATTAAACTGTCTAATGTCAGTCTCATGCGCTTTTCTAATGTGTACCTAATGTGAGTCTAGTAGTAATTGGCCACCGTTAGTCTATAGAGTTATGACACTAGAGTTTCTGATGACTATAGTCTAGCGTAAGTCTTTAGAGGCCCGACATGAGAGTTTCTGATGACCATTGGCTAGCGTTAGCCTGTAGAGTTTTGACATCTGAGTTTCTGATGAGTTTCTAGTGAAGTGCCATCGAGCATATGCATTAGGCTGACATCAAACGTCGCATTGTAGACTAAGGCCCTATGCCGACCGAAAGCAGATCAATAAGTCACTATGAACATGAGCACACATTACAAGATTGTAAAGGAAATACAATCAGACCATTCCCACCAACGAACGGATCATTGTTTTTTACATGTAAGAATCTTTCGAGAACGATAAATAATGCTGCAAGTATATGTTGCCTGCATTTGGAAACACGTATTGCATTTTCAAGAAATTCAGTTCCGGTAGGACATTAAATGGAGCAAGTTCGCCCTTGTTTACAATTCTTGCAAAAGTGCTGCTTTATATTTACAAATAAACAAACACCAAATGAGACATTTCCAGAAATAACTGCATTTGTATTTAATTTTCGACTTTGCACTGATGACAGGGTCTCCTGTAGCACCGTCGTGTTGGCATCGCTGCTGTATTTAAAACATGCAAGAGAGAACATGAAAACTTAGAACGCACTGAAGCAAACATGTTAGCACAGCACATGAATAGATATTGCAATTGATGAGTTATGCCTTTTATAAATAGTGATATATATTGATAAGGTATATTAAATAATTCATCTGAATTCAATGTCTAACCATATAGCTTGACTTCATGCTGCGTTGAAAAAAAAAAACTAACCACTATACATCAGTTCGGAGGGCTGCCGATTCATCAGTAATTGGAGAGAAGCCAGCTATCACGAAGGAATCAGCTCAGTCAGCTTCTCTGAGGCAATATTGCAGAATAACCTCCTTTCACGATTCCAATGGCCCCCAATGTATGACTACGACATGTAACAGTGGGTCTACTCCACATATTTGTTTAACACAAAACTTCCACATTAAAATCCCTCTTCTTTAACAAATAGCTATTGAGAGCTCATGCTCAGAGGTGCAAAGTCATAGGCATGCGCATGGTTTCCCTACACTCGGATGACAGGAATGTTCACCACGGCACCCCCCCCCCCTCCCCTACTTAGTTAAGTAAGCTTCCAATTTTGTAGCCCCCCCCCCCCCGTCTTAGGTACAAGTTGGGGGCGAGGGGGCTGCCCCCACTCCTATGCGCACGCCTATGTGCAAGGTGAAATTGAGCATCAAACAGGCACATGAAATGTAGAGCTACGTCAAGGTGATACAGCTACACAACTCTATTGAAAACAAAAAATTGTGCTTTTTGTAACCTACAATATATTACACAGATATGCATGTTTTAACATGTTACAGGTCGTTTCTACACATCTCTCTACAAGCAACAAATTGGAGGAAGCAAAACATTTTTGTACCCTTGATTACTTTTGCATACTATTCAATAGCTAAACATGCATTATTTAGGTACCTAGAAGAGGTGACAAAAGTTTTATAAAAAAAGAAATATTTTTAGCTAGCTCCTTGCTTTAGAGTGAACAGTTGCCCATGTTCACTAGCCAGTATTGCAAATTAGGAAATTGATTGCTGGTCATTAATAAGCACAAGAATCCACACTAGGGTGTGTTGGTACTTGCTGAACGTCTTGATAGGACAAAGATTGCGCATGTTTTTCCTGCTGTTGAAATTTTTCTAAAGAAAAATTTCAAGAGCAAAAAAAACAAGCACTATCAAAAGGGCGGCAGCGTTAACTAGCACTACTTTGTGTCGTCTCCCTTTTCTGTGTTCGTATTTTGCCGTACCTTAGAAAAGTTTCTAGGCGATGAATTACCAACCTGACCAAATGTTTGCGTTAATCAAGTATTTAAGGAAATAGCACATCACAGTGTTGAACTCATGACTATTTTAGATCATGCAGATGCCAAAAATATCCCCTGAGCCCACATGTCACAGAGATAACACAATTTAGAGTGTATGTACGAGCTCAGCTAGTAAATAAAATGTACACTCAGTAGTGAACAGCATCATGGGCTAAGACCCCGACCGAGAAAGAATGATGGATGTCCATGTATTTGCTTGCACTCCTGTTTCCTGTTGATTGCACTCCACTCCTGTTGATATTATTATTGCCTAAGCAAGCAGAACAAGAGGGTCGTCTGCTGGCATGGCAAAAAAAGTGGTGTGCAGCGGCGAGCCAGTTCGATCGACATGTGAGCATGTGTGAGCCTTGCAGCGCAGCCCTGGCAGTGTACACGTGGTGAACTACAGGCCAACAATTTGGCAATCGGAAGGAGTAGTCCTGCTCCATAGGTCTTCCCCCTATCGCCCTATATCACAACGCAACATATAGGTTCTACGCGCACCCACGAGCGGCAGCACATGTACTGTCGGCCACACACTCCGGCTCCGAGTGTCCTGTTTCAATCTTTGAGTACTGTGCTTTCATAAGAGCACGAATTCATTCAACAATTTAACTTTGCAGTCCAACAAGGCTATTCAAGGAACTATCACACAGATAACACTTCTCTGTATGATATGCCTTCATGTCTTGTGAGCTGTGTGACATACACACATTCATAGTATTTTCATAGATTGTGGTGGGAACATGTTCCAAACAATGTGATGAAACATGAGTATTTGCTGCCATTCAAGAAAAGCTGCCCCTAATTCAGATGAAACTATAAGGCATAACGATTATCAGAGAGGGCTTTGTTAGAAAGGAATAGGTATTTGCATGTTGCACGATGTTACTTAAAACAAGATTGCACTACAAATCTGCTCATACACGTGAAAATTTCAAAACGAGCTGAAACAACAAGCCCTGTAACTTCCTTAAACACGAATTCACCAAATTCTTGTGGCAGAATGTGCAAACTGCAAAAGTGTGCTTATTTAAATTCATTAAATTTTTAGACTACAATGTTGTTTGCTGTCCCTTTAAAACGTAGAAAAAATGAATGACACTTCTACTTGTAAAAAAAAGAACTTTGTTAAAAAAAATCTTTGATTTCCACTAAAAAAAATTTAGGTAAAAGCATTCATCATGACAATAAGCGAAACATAATTATAAGTAAGATTTCACTGCACACAATTTCATGGCAGTCCAAACAAAATAAATGTTGATGGACAAAACTTGAAAAGACCAGCAAATACTATAAGCGGAAATGTCGCTGCAGCCAACTTTCCAACTTATGTGATATTTAGCAAAATGTAACACAAAGACCATGAGAGAGGACACAACACGTGCCCTAACTTTACATAAAATGGTTTATTGCAACTGAAGCACTAAAAAATACAGCATGAGCATCATGCTGCAAATTTTTTTTGTTTCCGTTGCAATAAACCATTTTGTTTAAATGGCCCCAGTCTCATCCTTGTTTTATACTGAGCTAAATAATACCTAATGTTTAACAAACAATGCTGAACATTTCCCTAGTGTAACCCCTTAACAAGAACTCTTTCCTTGGTCAAGACAACAGTGAGAAGGAACAGCTGTTCCCATTATCAAGACGCCTCCGAGTGTCACAACGCACAACGTTGGCTCCGGCAACATTCCATGTTCAAGGAATACTGCACTGAAGTGAAGGACATATGCTTCCCACACCTAAGCTAGAAGACAGTGTATGCTATATCTCAATAGGTGCTATGTGTCCAAACTATCACTCTGTGGTAACAAAAAGAAATGCCTACCACTTAATAAGGCTTGTTCGGGCTTTCAGGAAAACCACTCCGATTCTGCACTGCAACCTGTCCTCTGTGTGGGGACCATGAACAGCTGTTATCGCTGATACTTACATAAAAGATACCACAAAAAATTACTTTCACACACATCAAACGTTATATCACACACAGATAGCGAGTACCAAACATGTCTCAGCAAAGTGTATACTGATGCATTAAAAGGTAAATCCTTGAATAAAGGGATCAGGGCACAATCAAACAGGCAATATTGGACTAGCCCCTTCTTGCAGACAATTGGCAGAGTGCCACTGAATGTTTTGCATTTACAAAACTACGTAATAACACTACGAAGAGCATGCCCATGTGTACGGGCGATCTAAATGATGAAAACAATATTTGCAAAGAGTGCATGGTCTATGCGAACATGGTGTGTGTAAGAGCGAGCCATACATATTACATTGCATCATAAGTGTAAGCTATTCCGGAAACAAACTGTTGGTACTCTGAAGCGAATTCCCATGTAGTTTGACTTTTTTTCACACAAGCTATCTGTAGGATTTCTTTTATTACTTAAGCCCTTCACAAAAATAATAATATTGTGAAACTTTCTGTCAACATCTGGAAAATATTAATAAGATTTTTTTGCTTCTAATTTACTGCCTCACAAAACAAAATAAATACTAAATTCCTAAATGCTACACATAGGTTATATATCCTCATCACAAAAGCAAGTAGGCGATATCAGTACAACACTGATGTAAAAAAGAAAGCACGAAAATACAACTTGAAGCACCACACAATCAAGCTTATACTACATGAGCACAGTGTAAGTTATTTGTGATGGAGCACCTGGTATGCTTCAAAGAAAAAACAAAGATTTTTATAGCTAACAAAAGTTCACACACATATTGCAACAAAGGGTGTCATGCGTTAGCTTAATTAACTAATTAAAAATAAGATATTCTACTAACACTCCATATATACATATCTTCAATGCAGCGGTAGGAGTGTACTCTTAGTTTCAGCACATAGTGTAGATTACTGAAATACGTATACTTCAAGTTAGCTCTTTTAAAATATTTATGAGAAATTCTCACCACAGTGAAATTACATGGATTTCTGGCACAAGGATTCAGAGCGCAGCCACGAAAACATCCTTCGTGTGTGCTTGACAGGGCTGTGCGTTTTTTCCATCTACGTGCCCAGTCGTGTGATTGTTTTGCGCGTAAAAACGCACAAACTATGGAGTTGGGTGAACGTGAACTGCTCTCGCGAACACCCGTATGTTTAAAAGCAGACACTTTTACCGGGCGAAAAGGGATCAAAGGATAATCTCGTGCATTAAACAGCCAAGGAATAACGGCACGACAAGAGGCTTGCATGACCGAAGGATAGATCGCGTAGCGCAACGCGAATCTTTAAAACATGCAATCAACGCACACAGAGACTGTTTATTACGGTGATATAAAATAAGCCACCTCAAAACATACCTGCCTATCGGGTCTCTGGTTCGTCATCCTCGCTGTACCAACAAACCGCCCGGGCAATTGCTTCCTGCATAGCATTTGTCACGCAATGAAGTAACGCAGTTACGTAGTTCAGCGCCTTTCTTCAACTTACCAAAGTTTTGGCATTGGCTGTGAACTCTTCAGTCGCCCGTCAAAAAGCTCACGCTCTCGCATAACATCAGTCACTGCTTGTCACACCACGGGGTCGTGGATAGTCTTCGGAAGTGCACTCGAAATTGAATCACGTGAACAACACGAGTAATCGATAAATAGAGAAAGAAATCACTTTTTAGAGTGAACACAAAGGCGCGCGTCCGATGTGGCTGTTGAAGCGGCAACGTACGGCGGGGCATCGTCCGCCACTCGATCAAAGAAGCAATACTTCCCGACACGCGGAAACTATCCCGTAGACGAATACCAAAGACGATAAGTATACAATGCACGCAATATCTATCAACACGGCAATTATCTAACCGCGGACTTGCTGCACATGTCCTTGCGAGAAGCTGGTAGTGAGCCCGCAGTACAACGAGGCCTGTTGCAACTGCTGATTTACAGGCTTAACTAAACTAAATGTGCAGGTGGCAGAATCAACAAGTAGCTATACAAATACTTCGCTAAAACAATAAAATGTATTGATAACTTTTCAAGCCAAATGAAGCTTTCTTTATCATTAGTTTCCAACATATGTAGTTATGCAGCTGTATGTATTTTTGTTTGCATAACCAAAAAGTTTCACAACTCATGTCAAAAACGATGGTCATCTATGAGTCTCTGTGTCACATTGCCAATAAGTACAGATCTCAAGGGCAATGCTTTTGCAGCAGCGGCTTTGTTCGTGTGCAGAAAAGAATGAATGGCATGCATTCCTGCCCTACAGAGAAGAAAGGTGTCTGACCGGCTGTCCGTTCCTTTACGTATCTACGCAGTGGCGTAACCAGGGGCTGGCACACCGAGTCCGTCACCCTTTTCTGCCCCCCCCCCCCCTTCCCGCGCCTTTCGGGCGAATTTTTTTTTCGGCATGGCCTACATGGACCAAAATAATTAGTTGCCTGAACTCCCCCCCCTTCCCGAGAAAAACGAGGGATTCTTTCCTTCCCCTCCCTTTTTTTTTTTAACTTACGCCACTGTCTCTACGTGACAGGTAGCGTTGTGACAGCAAAACAGTGGCGGGGTGAGAGGCATGAATGCGCATTAAAACTTCTCTCTCCCTCTCCATCACGCCTTCGCTCTCCACCACCTACCGGTGGCAGGGAAGGGAGAGAGAGCACACATGTGGCAGCTGCCGCTCCCAGTCGTATTTTTGTTGAAAAAGTGTGACTGACAAATAAATACGCTTTCAAATGCTCACTTAACGATACGATGAGTTTATCGCCTGTGCTGCCCTCGGTGTCCACTGATCAGCTAATGTAACCATCCCCCTCCATGCAATTGGCCAATGGGCACGTCTATGTAACTGTTTAGGGTACCGCTTCAGTGTAAGCGATCGACGCTATGCTTGTTAGTTTTAAATACATACTCAAAATTTATGCGCGCAAGGTGGTGGAAAGCAATCCTGATGACCTAGTAAATTATTCCTCCACATCGCGCTTCTGGCTCAAAAATCTCATTAATAATAATAATAATAATAATAATAATAATAATAATAATAATAATAATAATAATAATAATAATAATAATAATAATAATAATAATAATAATAATAATAATAGTTGTTTTTAGATGCGCCTGTACAACCTTATAATTGTTTCTGGGCACGCTACAAGAGTAAGTAAATAATAAATCATTGATTAATAATGAAATCGCAAGCCTTAGATGCCTCATTAAATGGAACTTTGACCGTTGGCAGCGTCTCACATCCTGCACTGTAGGGAACGATAGATGCATGCAAAAAATAATCACCTCGAGATAACGTGTCATCATAGCGTCACATGATAAAGTCTTTACATCGCACCCAATAGAATCATAGCTTGGCTGGCTGGCTGATTGGCTGCACAAAAAAGTGTCTTTAACCGTGGAGGCAATGCATAACCACATTAGCTGCAGAAAGTTTCCGAAGGGCGGCGGGATGAACACATTGACTGATTGGGGGAAAAAAAAGAGATGCCTATCACCTTCGAGTTGTCTTACGTGAATGGAAAAGGGTGCTGGATTATTATTATTATTATTATTATTATTATTATTATTTCTCTTATGGTCTAGCTGACTTGCACTTAAGCATGTGTACGAAGACATTATCATCATGTCAATGTTACATTCACTAAAACATGGTCGAAAAATCTATGGGAATACAAACTGTGTAGTGTTTTATATTTCCGAAAGACAACATGTACTTGAATGTCGAGATAAGCAGGTATTTGAATTAGACTTAGGTGCACGTTAAGAAATCACGGATCGTCGAAATTTCTGAAGCACTCCGCTACGGCGTTCTTCATAATCATATATTGGTCGTGGGATCTACAATTCTCGCGATTATGAAGATTAACGCAAATTTTTCTTATTGTGATGTGCTTTGACATTAGGACACGCACTGGAAAATCTGCGTACTTTGATCATCAGAAATCCCGGTGCATGTTGTCTTCTGAGTCTCTATTGCACACCTGATGCTAAGAGACATTAGGCTTTGCAGGTCTCATGTCAATCTAATGACTCATTAGGTGTGCATTAGCCGCACATTGGACTCTCACAATTCATGTTCATAAGATAAGTCCTGGGTAGGTGAACACGCGCGTAATCAATCTGCTCGAGCCATGAATCGGAGCACTGGAATTCGGTAGTGCAGTTAAGTGGTTTGAAGCCATATTTCGTGGATTTTCATTGAAGCCATCCAAATCGTTTAAAGAGCCAAATCTCCATTCAACATATAGCATGTTGCCAAATTGACCGTTTTGGAATGCCTTCTACAACCTAATGAACCACTCATGTCTCTAAGTGAATATCTAAAATGAAGCAATATAAATTTTAATAAACTACTAACTAACGCCAAAAAAAGCCGGGCGTAGCTGGCACTAGTGGCGCAAAGCTCTAATCATCGCGGAGCTGACCGGTTTTTAGCTGGTGACCAAGTGACGCTAAGTTTTACGAAATATTTGTACCAGCTAAGTGACAACAAGTTTTTCGAAATAATGCCAAGTGAGGTGAAGTTGTAGTCAGGTTTAGCGCAGTTGCACCTCGCCGTTTCGGCCGCAGGACGACATGGACTATTCTTAAACTCATCGAGTCAAGCAGTCTCGCTTAGCAGCGCACCGCGATTCCCGCTAAGCGGCTTCCTCATCGGCAGTGCTCACCTTCTTCCGTCTCCACAAGTCCATCTGGCGCCACCAGCACGCACCGACTTTATGCAGAACGAAGGAGCGCATGCGCAGTGTGCAGGCATGCGGGCTGGTAGCGGAGCAGTGCAACTGTGAATCCGGTTGCTTGGGACCACGCCGAGACATCATCGCAAGCGGGGCATCATTTTGTTAGACACATTACGGGCGACATACACTGCTCTTTTTTTTTAAATACCCTAACTTGCCCCAGGTTACAGCAAACTGTATGTTTTTGGTTTCATTCATTCGCGTTTGATCATTTCATAAACATTTCCTTGGTTCTCATTACGTGGAACACATGAAGCCGTAACGTCACAGAGGGATGGGTGAATTTGCTGTGAGAAAAGAATAAAATTGCTTATTCAATTATTCAGCGAAGCTTGCGCTGATGCGACTACACACATTTTTTTATTAGATGCGAGGGCTACGATTGAGTAAAAAAATTAAAAAAGCGTTAAGTCAGCGCTCTCACCATCAGTCGACGTTGCCACGGCCACGAAGATGCTGCTTGGCCGCTGCTGCCCAGTGGACGGGAACGAGGGTGGCAAGATGCGACATCTGCGGTGAAGTTGCCGGTGAAGACGCGTGCACGGTACCCAAGCGGGGTTCCCTGGCTGTTCTCCCAGGGACCCGGCATTCCGGGACACAGCCGCCTTCGATCCCGGCAACATCTTCCTGATGCTCTCGGAACGCAAGGCATACCCCGTTGTCGCTGTTTGCGCTGGCTGTCTTCTAAAGGCTCTACGCGAAGCTAGCTGGGGTTGGGTCGTTGCTACCTCACACCTGCGGAACACTGATGTGGCGATCCCAGTGTTCTTGCTCACGAGATTCGAGCGCGTGGGCCAATAACAGCGCACCACGAGGGCACGCACCGTTCAGTGGACCAACAGGACACCAAGTGGCTGAATCGCGAAATAGCCCGTTGGTTAATTTCTTCAAAATTATGACACATACCCTCTCTGGCGTATTGGGCAAGACTGCGTTCTGTAACCTTCAATGAATCTTACTAATACGTATTATAAATCAAGAAATATCGGACGTCGCCACACTTCGTTGTCGTCGTTCTCCTATTCGTTTTACTAACCACTCTATACGCTGCTTGTGTTTGCACGTCTTTTTTTTTTCACTCTACTCGCCATTGGGCTTGAGTGGCTATAGTGTGTTATTACAGGCCCGAAGGGTTCGGGCTCAAATCACAGCAATGGCGGCCACATTTTAGACTGAGGCGAAAATGCTTGAGCCCCTTCTTTTTAGATTTAGCTGCACATTAAAGAACTTCAATAATTTCCGATTTTGTGAGCTCTTCCATCATATTTTCTCATAATCGTGTCGTAGTTTTGGGCCACTAAACTCTAGCAATTATTTTAATTATTCTTTTTCACTTAACACTGACTCAAAATTTGTCAGAATCTCGGGAGTCTAGGTTCCGTTGCAAAGCGCAACAGATCTGGCAGTGGTGATGTTGGTAGAACCATCTTGCTTGAATTTTTGTGTATTTTTAGTGTTTTCACGGGTTCAAGCCTTTGCTTCTGCGTAATCGTCAGAATACGGATGAACCGACGCTGCCATGAGCCTGCTGCACCGCCAGACAGATCAAGATAACTTGTACAACTCCACTAAAAGACATCGCCCCTGTATGTTATCGATGGGACCTTCTGAAAGCGAATGTTATACTGGTGTTTAAATGAAATGAATAATTAATTATGGCTGTGCTGATGGTTGCATCTTTATATATTTATATTTTTTTCGGGTTGGTAAATTGGCTTTAGTGTTTTTAGTGTACTTCTTTGGCTTGGTGTTTTAGTGTAAGCAAACGCATTAACAGTCTAGTTGTGTAATGTCGCTACTATGCGAAGCTCGAAGGTTTCTGCAGAGGTACACTCTACAACTGTGATGACAGGGCTTGTTTTGTTGCTCGAGGTAGGAATGAGAATGCACATGCGTGAATATCTAGTTGAGGCACAATGAACATGAAACCGTCATTGAGAGTTCGTTTTAAATGAGGCGTTTCGTACGGGGAAATATCAATAATAAATTGGTGCTTGTAAAGTAAACATTGCAATTTTAGGCTTGTAGCTATGGGCGCCGTCGTCGTAACACTGGTAGTTTATGCACTTCGAGCATCACTGCTACGGAGTGAGTCGATGAATGTTTAGGAAGGATAAACCTCACAACCCTTTGGACCTTTTTGAGTTCATTTATGAGAGGTACTTGAAACGCATCTCATATAACGTTTTCATATTGGAGCGTTGGCCTAACATAGGTTAGAAACGCGGCTAGCATGCCAAGTAGGGAGGTCTGCTTGAACCTTCTACGCAGAAACTGTTTATTTTTGGAAGCAATAGTGATTTATTCACTTTATTCAAAGATACCCCGCTTTGCCAAAAAGCGTGTAAGAAGGGGCGTACAACTTGAAAAAGAAAACAAAAATATTCGTTAATACAGCCCACTTCATCTCAACAAAAATAATTGCGTTCTACTGAGCGATATGATTTTTCCAGCTTAGGTTCGTAGCAATAGCTATTCCTTAATATTTAAGCGTATATATTTTCGAAAGAATTTCTGAGCTAACGAAATATTAACAGTCCTCTTCATGTATTATTTTCTTCTATACCCTGAAGACATCTGCCACCGCGCTTCAATCGCAGCCAGATGGTACTACTGCGTCGGTGTCCGCCTTTAAAAGAGACTTTTGCGGTGTGCACCTTTCTTCGCAATTCGAAACCACTGCCTCGCCCCCTGCCTCAGACAGATCTTCCTACGCGCTTTTTTACAGCGAAAGCTGTTATGAAACTACAACTCGGGTCACGCGCAGTTCTTCACCGCCACCGCTGGTGTCCGTAACTATACATTGCGCGAAATTAGAAAAAAAAGCTAGCATGAAAGACCCTATGGGGCTCAAAGCCCGGGTCTGCTCGATGCAGGCCTGTATTCTACCAGTGAGCTACGCCGGTGGTTGTGGTTAGCTTGCAAACTTGCTTTAGGCATTCTTGGTGTCGGGAAAGCAATCGTGTTAATACAACTCATAAAGCGTTGTAAAACAGCGAAAGAACAGCCTGTCGTCGCACAATGCGAATAACGTAACGAGTAGCCGTGCAATTCTCCAATCCATTACAAAAGATTCTTGTTACCCTATTAACTTTGGAACATACCCACTTCAGCTTATATGCCTCATCGTCTTTAGCCACTGCATGAACAATTGGTCCGGAAATATTTGCAAGTGTTTAGCGGATAACAAGCTTCTCAGAATAATGACGAAGAATAGCATAGTGAATGCCGGTCTAATACCAAAAAGTTTATTATTAATGCCCCAGTGGGCATCAAGCAAGTGTGCTTGCAATACTTACCCAATGAGTGTTTTGATAAATGCCCTGAAAGGCCACTCTTCTAGCTTTCGATGTGACTGTACTGCGACTTCCGTGCAGACCTGAAGTCTTTTTTTATCCCTCAGGTCGTTGATCTCGCAGTAGATTAGACAGTCGTCTGCATAGAACGGCATAGTAATGCCTTCGCTAATACCTGAACTGGTGTCATGGATGTACGTCATTTCTAAGCAATTTAAATTCACACCACGTTCATCTGTATGGAATGGAATGAAAAAAACTTTATTTCAGTCCTGCAGGACGCGCTTAGCGCGTAGTGGGCGTCTCCCACGTAGGGACCAACAGGGAGTACCTGGCGGCCGCTTCGTGGGCCTGCTGGACGGCCCATTGCTGGTCGGCGAGAAGTGAGCTCCTGAGGGACCTCTTCCACTTGCTTGAGGTAGAGTCGGGAGGAGTTGTTCTACACTCCCAGAGCATGTGTGCGAGTGTCACTGTGTGTCCACATGATGAGCATGTGTCGCTGGGGTATGCATCGGGATAATAAACGTGAAGCGTGGCAAGGTTTGGGTACGTGTGTGTCTGTAATAGGCGTAGGGTTAATGCCTGCGGTCGGTTAAGTTCCTCGTCGTTCCTGGGTTGTTACGAAGTGTCAATCACCTATGGCACATACCGGCATACCAGCGCCATATACCCGCCTGTGGGTATGTGCCACTGTCTGGCGGGAAGTGTTTGACGACGTACGTGACGCGATTGTGACATTATTCATGTCCGAAGTTGACCAGCACGTCATGTTCATCAAACCGTCTTTTCCTCCCATGCTAATTTTGGTCCACGCCAAATACCACGAGAGCACCCCAACGTAAGCAGATAGATAGATAGATAGATAGATAGATAGATAGATAGATAGATAGATAGATAGATAGATAGATAGATAGATAGACAGACACGCTCAAAGTCAGCAAAGTTCGCTAAGGAATGCTTCGCATTTCAGACAACGCATTTTGTACTATCTAAAAGGAACTAGTTAAATACGTATGTACACAGCATGCAGATGAACGTGAATTGCACTCGGTGCACTGGTGATCACGATTAAACTTCATCGAAATCAAATTTCTAAACATTGATTGGCGTCCTTCTGCTGCTAGTGTAAGACAGTCAATCACATCAGGCGTGATCGCGATCAAAAGTGCCCGTGTGACAGCGCTTGAGGTTATCACTCTCGAAATGCTGAAATGGCTTAACTTACGCTGCACAGACACCAACGGTCCATGGGTTGCCACTTGTCGCGCTTGATTTTTACCGGCCACACGAGTCGCCTTTTCGACTATTTCGGAAATCTGAACATCCTATAGTCGATAAGCGAGTGGTTTGTGCACTGTGACACGCGACACCTGGACATATTCTCAGAGAAAACACCGCGCACGTGTCTCACTCAACCAGCCGGGACGAGACTGGGGAGCCGAATGGCGGCCGCCGATCGAAAGGCAGCACTCACTCCTACAAAGGGAGACTCCACCCTGCAAGGGGGCGCGAGCATCGAGGAACCGTTAAAATCCTTAGAGAGAGAAAAGACTTGATTGAACACAATGGGGCCCGCCATTTGATCTCTGTGGCTTTAGGCGGCGGCTCGTAGTCCCTGGACTCGGGCGGCATCCTCAGCCTGCCGGACGGTCCAGAGTTGGTCCTAAAAACCATTTTTTTCTCTGTGTGTTGAAGTACCCCAAGAAAAAAATATCGTCTTTGAAACAAATGTAGCGGCAGCCGCACCCCTCCGGGTCTGCCTCCTCTCGTCGCAGCTGTAGCAGTACCCCTACAGCGTCCAGCAAGAAACCACGGACACAGACACACCCTCTCCCAGCGCACAGGGGAGAGAAAGCCTGTGCTGCGCCTCCTACTCGCTGGTGTAGTCGTGGAAGCAAAATAAAACACGTGACGTAAAAGCAAAATAAAACACGTTTCGCGGAGGCAAACTAAAACGCTCGACGGAGGACACACAAGATGGCCCTTGCACTACCCAGGTTATAGGCACGGGGGAGAGCAGGAGCCTGCACAGGCTCCTTGTGTCCACGGGCTTCTCCTCCTAGGGGGGAGGGGGAGTGATTTTTAGATAAAAAGAAGAGAAAAGTGAGCCCCGTAACTGTCTCTCCGGGGGAGATCACCTCAACAGTAGCTCACAAGGGGGGGGGGGGGTAAGGAAGGATTAAAAGGTAGGGAGAGGGGGGAAAGAGAGAACGTGGCGCAGGGACAGCGGCATGTCTAGAAGTAAGGAGACGATAGGAAAGATGGACAAGGTTACACAAGTACGAGGACGGGGCACTACTCAGCGAGAGCTCTTGTCGGCGTCAGGAGATGGCGTAGGGCGAGCCCAGTCGGCCAGAGGTAAGTGTGGTCGCACGCGCCATCATATTCTGGTATCCATTGAAATGCAATCAAGTGGTTCATTTCTCTCGCTTCTGCGTGCTCTTTTAAGGTCTCACATAACAGGGAAGCGCTCAGAAAGAGTTTTATAGGACTTTGCAGCGACGCTAGAGCGGCCCGTGAATCGCTAAAATGACCCATTTTCGCGCCTATTTATCGCGCCTCTGATGCCACCCCTTTAATATGGCCATTTTATGCTCTCCGTGCCTCGTCGAAAAAAAATCGGGTGGGGGGGAAAGGGGGGGGCACTTGCCTAGTCTGCCTCCCCTGTTACGTTCTGTGGCACGAGTACCAGACTTTTCCGAAGAATGACGAATAATGACTTAGCGAACGCTTCATACAATTCATAGCACAATGGGTGCCACGCAAATGTGATTGCAGTAGTTGCCCCATTATCCTTTAAAATAGGCTCTAAAAAGGCTACTCTTTCAGCTTTCGCTTTAAATGCTCTCCGCGTTCTGCGCAGGCCTGGCGGTTTTTCTTTTATTTGTTCGGGAGAGCTGCTTGCAACCTTCACACATATATAATGGAGCGCTTACTATACTACGAATCGTTTCTACTTTTGCTAAACACGGCCGCATGCGTACGGCTTTTTCCGTCGTAGAGTTCACACAATCTAAATCATTGCCACACCTTTTTTTGTTTCTCTAAACAGCGTATGCCTTTTTTCGGATCTCAGCTGAGTAGAAAATTCGGCAAAACATTTTTTACTCATGAAGTGTAAATGCGCGGAATGGGCAATGACACAGGATAGACATTACAGCAGACTAGAAACAAGCAAATGAAACACAATATATATATATATATATATATTGTGTTTCATTTGCTTGTTTCTAGTCTGCTCTAATGTCTATCCTGTGTCATTGCCCTTTCCGCGCATTTACACGTCATGAGTAAGAAATGTTTTGCCGAATTTTGCTCACGGCTGGTTATTTTTTCATCCACTTTTCTTTCTTCTTATTTACATTACATTGGTTCTAATAACTTCCCCTGTACATTCCTTGGCATTACTGTCTGTTAGATCTCATTAATATTGTGTTAAAACACGGAAAAACGAGCCCATATGTACACACTTCTTTCCCTTATATATATATATATTGCTACATGTTTGTATATTGATATTCTAGGAACGACGCACGTGTGGTCCTGACGAGGAAGACGAAGAATTGTCTCCGCTCGATCGCTGGTGAACCGGGCACGCCATTACCGCTGGTTTTGAATATATCTCATCCCCAGCCTCGTCGTTACGGCGTCTCTTCTTTTCCGTAACATATTTGGTGGAGGTGCGGGGTTCCCCTTCTTCATCACGAAGCTTCGCAGTGGCCGCACCGTTCAGTCTCCGGCCATGGCTACCAATGACAACAGCCCGTCAGGGTCTCCATCTGTAGCTCCCGCCACTACATACCTGACGATGCCCATCCCCCGTGATCCCGGTTCATTCTCCGCACAACCTTGGCTTGACGTCGACTACTGGCTCCGTATGTATGAGCGTGTTAGCCACACACACCGATGGTACCCTACCATGATGCTCGCCAACGAAATATTTTACTTGGACGGCACCCCATGGGTCTGGTTCGACGCCCATGAGACCGAGCTCACCAGCTGGGGTACCTTCAAAGAGCGACTACGCGACATCTTTGGGGACCCGTCCCGTCGCCAAATGGAAGCGCGAAAAGAACTCGCCACTCGTGTGCAGTCGTGAACAGAGTCGTATGTCTCGTACATACAGGATTTTCTCGCGTTGTGCGGAAAAGTCGACTAGCAAATAACAGAGAGTGACAAGGTGGGCCACATACTTAAGGGCATCGCGGACGATGCCTTCAATTTGCTCGTTTACACTAACGTCACGACCGTAGACATGACTATCAAGGAATGCCGCCGCTTCGAAATGGCCATATGCCGCCGTGTTCTGCTTAATTTACGCGGCTACCAAACACGGCTGTTACATCCACTTGCACCGATCTCGATGCCGCAGCACCCATGCAGGACAGCGTGACACGAATAGTTCGACGGGAGCTTGAGGCGTCAAGTCCGGCACCATTTCCTCCACATCCGCTCGACCATGGCGCCGCACAAACACCTCCGTCGGTCTGGCCGTTATTCAAGCCGTCGTGAGGCAGAAAATTGCATAGCTTGGTTTTCCTGTGGCCTGCTTTGTCTCCCGACCCGTCTCCAGACCAATGACAACAAATGCACCACGCCATGACTTACAGTTTATTCCGCGATACCGCAATCCGGCGGAATGAAGAACTGCAGACGACAAGCCGATCATCTTCCGCTGCCACCGAGTTGGCCATATCTCCCGGACCATACGAGGACTCTCGTCGGTATTCAGCCAGTCGTGTGTACCCTTCTTCCGACATCCCCAACAGCCGCTCCACTGCTCGTTCGCCACCACCTCAACGTCGCCGTTCCCCATCGCCCTACACGCCGCTATCCGTCGCCGGTCAACTATGGATCCTTTCGGACGGAAAACTAGATCATGCAGCTCCGGGAGGTAGTGCTGCATCGCTTGCTAATGATCCAAATCCTCCATTGACGCTCCCCACTGATACGAACTTGATTGAGGTGTATGTGGACGGTATTTCTTTGACGGCGTTAGTCGATACCGGAGCTCAAGTGTCCATAATGAGTGCTCATCTGTGTCGCCTGCTCAAAAAAGTCCTCACGCCTGCAGCAACTAAAGCCTTCCGTGTCGCTGATGGTGGAACTGTGGCCATCACTGGAATGTGTACCGCTCGTGTTAGTATTGCCGGCCGCCATGTTCCCGTTTTATTCACGGTGCTTGAAAATTGCCCCCACGACCTATAATCTTCGGCATGGACTTCCTATCGACGCATTTTGCCCTCATCGATTGTGCCGCCGGTACTCTCTGCCTAGAACTTCCTCTTCTCCCGTATTCTCACCCTGAACTCCCGAACAGCTTGTGCACCACTGACTTCTTCCGGATACCGCCTAAAGCTCTCACAATCATCGAATTGGCAACACCCTCTCCCGTGCTCGACGGTGATTATATCGTGACGCCGATTACTGATGTTCTCCTGGCGCGTGACATTACTGTCCCACACTCTATCTAAAGCATGGCCTCTAACCGAACATATTTACCTGTTATCAATTTCGGTTTCATAAAACAAGTGCTACCCCAAGGAATTTCGGTCGCCACACTGAGGCCCTTAACTGACGACCACGTTACCTGTTTACGGCAGACGTATTTCCCGAGCACCCACATCACTCGCAGGATGCCACGTGCCTCGATGCGACCTTAGGCTCCATGATCGCCCCGGACCTCAAACCTAAGAAGTCAACCGCGCTATGCCGCCTTCTGGCTTCATACCGCGAAATATTCGACATCGACCACCGTCCACTCGGCCAGACTTCACTCGTCAAACTTAGAAGTGTGGCAGCCGCATTAACACAGGTGATTCTCATCCCAATTATCGGCAACCATACCGGGTGTCTGCCACCGAGCGTAAAATAATTCAACAAGAAGTCGCCAAGATGTTAGCCAAAAGAATTATTGAACCCTCTTCGAGCCCTTGGGCGTCCCCCGTTTTTCTCATTGAAAGGAAAGATGGCACGTGGCGCTTCTGCGTGGATTACCGTCATCTGAATAGAATCACGAAAAAGGACGTTTACCCTTTACCCCGCATCGATGACGCTCTCGATTGTCTCCACGGCGCCCGATACTTTTCCACAATAGATCTACGTTCCGGCTAATGGCAGATTGCTGTCGACGAAAAAGACCAAGAGAAGACTGCATTTGTAACTCCAGACGGCCTATATCAGTTCAAGGTTATTCCATTTGGGCTATGCAACGCCCCAGCCACGTTCGAGCGCATGATAGACTCTCTGCTACAAGGATTCAAATGGTCAACATGTCTTTGTTATCTTGATGATGTCGTTGTATATTCCTCAACATTTGAGACCCACCTTCAGCGTTTGTCAGCTATTCTCGACATATTCCGCACTGCAGGCCTCCAATTGAACTCGTTGAAGTGCCGCTTCGGACGCCGGCAAATTACAGCGTTGGGCCACCTTGTCGACGCCTCTGGTGTACAGCCGGACCCCGAGAAAATTCGTGCAGTCACCAGTTTTTCTGTACCCCAGTCAGCCAAAGACGTCCGGAGTTTTGTAGGACTTTGCTCCTATTTTAGAAGGTTTGTGAAAGATTTCGCAGCCATCGCTCGACCCCTCACAGAGCTTCTAAAGAAAGACGTCACATTTACGTGGGGTACCGACCAAGCTGCTGCTTTTTCTTACCTAATCACGCTACTGACGATTCCACCCATATTGGCTCACTTTGACCCATTCGCTCCGACGGAAGTTCAAACCGATGCTAGTGGTCACGCAATCGGAGCCGTGTTAGCCCAGCGCCAACGGGGACACGACCAAGTTGTCGCCTGCGCTAGCCGCCTCCTCACAGCTGCTGAGCGCAACTATTCTATTACGGAGCATGAATGTCTTGCTCTTGTTTGGGCAGTCTCAAAGTTCCGCCCATATTTATATGGCACTAATTTCTCGGTGATAACTGACCATCATGCGCTATGTTGGCTTACGTCGCTGAAGGATCCTACTGGCCGGCACGGGCGCTGGGCTCTGCGACTCCAAGAGTATACCTTTACGGTGATGTACAAGTCCGTACGCCTACATCAGGACCCAGACTGCCTGTCGCGCTACCCGGTCGCTGAGTCTAGCACTATGCATGACACCGACACCAAGCCTTGCGTCTTTTCCCTTTCGCAAATGACATGCATCAGTGACGAGCAGCGCTATGATGCGTCCTTGAGTGCTATCATTGAGCGCCTCGAATCACCATCTTCCAGTCAGTCCGATCGCTCATTCGTGCTCCACGATGGTGCATCATACTGCCAAAGTTTTGAGCCGGATGGACCGGCTCTGCTGCTTTTCATTCCGAAACACCTTCACTCGGAAGTTCTACATGAACTTCATGACCTTCCGACTGCTGGTCACCTTGGTGTGTCACGCACTTACGACCGAATACGCCGACGCTTCTACTGGCCAGGGCCTGCACGCTCAGTCAGAAGATACGTTGCAGCTTGTGAGAAATGTCAGCGCCGCAAAACGCCATCGACACTTCCCGCCGAACGCCTTCAACCACTTGATATTCCGTCAGAACCGTTCTTCCGCGTTGGCTTGGACCTACTTGGCCCTTTCCCCTTGTCTTCCTCGGGTAACAAGTGGATAGCCGTGGCCACCGACTATGCCACGCGTTATGCCATCACACGAGCTCTCCCAACAAGCTGCGCCACAAATGTCGCCGACTTCCTCCTCAAGGACGTGATTTTGCAACACGGAGCCCCACGGCAGCTGCTTACAGACCGTGGCCGCACCTTTTTGTCGAAGGTCATAGCCGACATCTTGCAGTCCTGTAAAACGAGACACAAGCTGACTACGTCATACCACCCGCAAACCAATGGACTCACGGAGCGTCTAAATCGAACTCTTACAGACATGCTCGCTAAGTATGTTTCTACCAACCACACCGACTGGGATCTCGCGTTGCCGTACGTCACATTTGCCTACAATTCTTCGCGCCATGACACTGCCGGTTACTCTCCATTTTTCTGCTGTTTGGCCGAGAACCAACATTGTCTCTAGACACCGTCGTACCGTCCCCTGGAGTACCGACCAGTGAATATGCCATGGACGCTATCACTCGGGCCGTTCACGCACGCGAAATCACCCGTACTCGCCTTCTGACCTCTCAAGAGAAGCAACGGCGCTTGTATGACCAACGACACCGCGACGTACACTTTCCGCCCGGTTATTAGGTACTGATCTGGTCTCCGACCCATCAAGTTGTGTAGTCAGAAAAACTGCTTACTGGCTACACAGGCCCATACCGAGTCCTTCGTGTGGTTACTCCTGTAACATATGAAATTGGTCCCGCCACCCCGTTGCCTGCATGTGCCCAACAGGCTACCGATATTGTACATGTTGCGCGCTTGAAGCCCTACAACTCTCCTAGTGACGTTGACATCTAAATGCGCCGCCGGGGGTTATGCTACATGCATGTATGTTGATATTCTAGGGGGCGACGCGCGTGTGTTCCTGATGAGGCAGATGAAGAGTTGTTTCCGCTCGATCGCTGGTGAACCGGGCACGCCATTACCGCTGGTTTTGAATATATCTGATCCCCAGCCTCGTCGTTACGACGTCTCTTCTTTTCCGTAACAATATATATACATATATATACTCCCGACTGTTCAAACAAAGCGCCTAACCAAAAAATGCATGACGTCACTTTCGGGCAGCGCAGCAGCCGTTTCTGTGAGGGTACATTGAACTAGAAGGTTCAGTGAACCTTCTAGTTCACTGTAGTGAGGGGTTGGCTCGTGCGCCGCGCGGCGCAGCAGTCTCTGCCTTGCATAAGAGATCCACAGAACATCTACCACTTTGGAGATCCACAAATGTCATTGCCATCGTCATCAATAGCAAGTTCGTGGCGGCCTTCGTGCGTGCGTAGCGCATGTGAACATTGTTGCGTCTCTTAATTGCTCAGTATCGCGCCTGTACACTCGCAATTCTCCAAGATGTTTGGTTTCGCGATCATAATTAAAAATTAATAGTCCCGGTAAGTGCATGTAAGTACATCAATCCGAAGGATGCGGGCAATTTTGATCCTCACAAGTGGTACCGGGTGTTCTGGAAGGATGACACATACTGCGGCCGCTAGCACGCTCAAGTGATTAAGCTTTACGGTAAGTCCGCGCCTCTTGTATTCCCAATACGAAAACAAAGAGGAGGAAGCAGTCATTCTGAAGTTATTTACTGGTCATATTTTCTTAGGCACTGAGGATGATGCAAGGAATGCAACAGAAAAACGACCATCCATTCCGCAGACCCGATTGAGAATCCTTTGATAGCTGCAGTTCAAATGAAGTGGACAATGAGTCGTTTAAAAAGTAAGTTGCAATTGGTCACACTGCAGCTGATATGCTACTTGCAGCGTAATTATTACCGACAGACAAGTTTGGCTATCGTTGACATTGCGGCTGATGTGCTACTGCGGCGCAATTATAATCGACAGCCAATTCTGCTGTGCACGTGGTGCCGTGTCACACATGAAGCACCAATGCTCTGATATATTCCCCGCCCCCTTAGCGAATATATCAGAGCATCGCTGCTCCACTACTGCGCGGGCACCAGAACGTCGTATTGAAGGTGGTGGTAAAGTTGCAGTGTGCTGCCCAATCAGGGGTTGTCATTTGTATTCTCTCTATTGTGTGTTTTCTGCACTGTAGTGCACCAGAATAATGTACCGACAAGCCCAACTCGCCACTTTGATAATGAAAGGCTATATTGCAATAGCTGTTCCATTTGCTTTTTGGTTGCAGTTCTGTAAAATTAATTAATATACCGTGTTCTTAATTTAATACAGTAGTTAACTTCAAGCGGTTTACCTAGTAGATTATATGGAAGAATCAAATTTAAGCTGAAGTAAACAAAACTTGAGAAGCAAAAGCTTGCTAGTGTCTCTTGGAAGCTTAGGCGTAAAAGAACCAGGAGGGGATGCCACAGATGTTAGCTGAACAAGCTTGCATACCTTGGGCTCTACTCAGAATAGAGCGAACATTTATATACCTGAAGTGTTTTTCAGAGCTAAGCTTTGCAAGATCCGTGACTTTGGAAATGTCAGCTGCGAAGAAGCACGCAAGTGAGCTGCGAAGAAGCACGCAATAAAGGTACTGGCGTTTACACGTTCGGCTTCACCGCTATGTACGTAAGTTGCGGGTCTTTAGGGTCATTACAATTACACTATTGTTGTTCTCTCAATCCCAAATGGGCAACGCGAAGCACAATTTAATTTCGCCATTCTAGAATATCAGTGTAATGAGAGGATGACCAAAGAATTCAGCACTACATATGGGAAGCATCTGAGAAAATGTTCTCGAATCCTGGCAGCATAGCCCTATATTATCATGCTATCTGACGTTGACAGGCATTTTTTTACTATTACATGCGGAATAGCAGTCAACAGGGCAGAGTACAGCTACAAATAATAGAGACGACTGCTTATCGGTTGTGGCAAGGCAGCGCGCTTCAGCCTGCGACGTCTGCTGATTGAGCAAGCGCAGTCACCACGATGTAAACAAGATCACCACGGGGCACCGGTTCTAAACCACGTTAGCCACACGAAAGCTGCACGACTCGCAGAGCCAAATACACAGCCAAACGATCAAACTCACTCGAGCAACTTAGTGTGGCAGCTTGGGCTAGTTGGTATGGCATGACGATAACAAAACGACGACACAGAGACAAGACGGACACGATCGAAGGACATGAGCGCCAACTTCCAACTGAGTTTATTGTGCAGAGTGCGAAAATATCAAAGGAGACAGTAACCATGTTACAAAAAACCATATGGCACAAAGAGCAAAACATGAGTACGGGAGGAAAAAAAACAAAAGCACAGAAAAAAGGCAAAGAAAAGTCTTAAGGAAATGAAACAGAAAAGTAAAGGTAATATTCAAAACAGAGGTCTTGCCGCAGAGATTCAGACACTAGAAGCAGGTCGGTCCTTTTAATAGAACGCGCAAGAGAGTTCTTTTTTTGCATCCATTTCATTGTACTTCATGGCACGTGCACAACTGCCATTGTCTTTCTTTTTCACAAGCACGTGACATTTTGCGCACATCCGTATGCCGACAACAGCAGCGACGAACCACGCAGCCGTTTGCGATTAGCCGACGATGTCACACTCCCACCGAGATCCTGCTGCCTTGTGTCGGTGTCCAGTGGGTGGCTTGCTATAAAGATATGATAGCGGAGCACAGAGTCGCTCTTTTGTTCCCGCAAGGCATTTCCATCGCGAGGGGCATCCTGGTGCTTACTGGTGGAGGTGATGGAGCCTACAACCAGATGCAGGACAGTCTTGCTCGGACCCGTTCACCTAGTCCAGAAAATAACTCGTCCCCTCGTCACGACTCTGGCCAGTGCACCGATTCAGTCGGTGCATGCTAGGCATAAGCCCGGAGTCCGCACCTGTTCCGCCTCTTTCCAGCATGGCAGCTCCTATTACATCCACGGTAATCCCGCCATCGCAGACCACTCTTCCCTCGCAGGTGACTCTGAACATCCTCGCGTTCCTGAAGGTTTCCATGGGGAGAGAGTACGAGGATGTCGAGGACAGGCTCGAACAGTTCGAACGGGTCACTGTATCCAACCACTGGAGCGAACAGCACAAACTTGGCCGTGCATATTTCGCACTAGAAGACAGCGCTCGCACGTGGTATGAGAACCGCGAGGCTACATTCCAATCTTGGTAATATTTTTGTCGAAAGCTCCTCACTACATTTTTAACTCGGACCGACGGTATCACGCACAGCAACTGATTGAGGTCCCGCGTGCCAAAACCCAATGAAACAGCCGCCATGTATGCAGAGGGTATGATCCGTCTGTTTCGACGAGCTGACCCCTGACATGCCCGAGGCGAAGAAGGTGCGTCACCTAATGCAGGGTGTTAATGAACCAGTGTTTGCGGGCCTCGTATGGAATACACCTACAACAGTAGATGAATTCATAAGATGCGACTGTCATCGAGCACGCACTGCAACAACGATACCGATACTTCGACCGCTTGCCGAACCACACGGCAGTAAGTGCTGCAGCTCAGAACACTGCCGTATGCGAAAGTTCCCTGCGACAAATGGTTAGGGAAATACTGCGTGAGGAACTTCGGGCCCTCTCCGTTCCCCCTACCCAGCACCTCCACCCGTGTCACGACGTCAAAACAAGGTCTTGTCACAGAGATTGAGACACCAGAAGCAGGTCGGTCCTTTTAATAGAACGCGCAAGAGAGTTCTTTTTTCATCCATTTCATTGTACTTCGTAGCACATGCACAACTGCCATTGTCTTTCTTTTTTACAAGCACGTGACAAATATAACTACTTGCGTGCACCAAAACCTTCGAGGAACCTTATTTCCTTCTCGGACAGAGACACGGAGGGCTTGCTAATGCAAGACACCTGTTCGCGTGCCGTCTGCGCGGCCTCGAAGATGACTCAACTGCCCTCATTCTTGTGCTTGTACAGCGTCGCTGCGTCCTTGTAAAGAGGCACACAGTTGCACTCAGTGCAGTGCCGAGCAAGAAAACCATCTTTCCCGTTTCTAACATTGTTAGCGTGTTCTCTCAGTCGATCGTTCAGGCACCTTCCTCTACTTCAAAAAATGCTTGGTGGTATTCTTATAAAACATGAAGTATGCACGCCTACATTTCTTTTAAAACCATGTCCCGAAAATGTGATCTCAAGCTTTTCGATAAT